>ML790629.1:364417-388702 GCA_009831015.1 Picea engelmannii | reverse complement strand
CTATGAACCTATTGATTATTCTTTATCTACTTTGAAGGAGTTGGGGGTTTGATATTTATTGATGGTTGTATTTAAGGAGGTTTCTTATTCCTTGTGATCTTATGCTTTAAAATGTCTTCATAATACCTCTTGACTTATGATGCTTCATTGACATTTGTATGATGAAATTGAAAAGTTATCTTTGGGACCTTGTGCATATTTAAAAGTATTTGATGATCCTATATGGATACTGTTGTTCCTGAGTTTATACTTAAGGCTTTCAAAGTATAATGTCAAGGCATCCAGAAATAAAGGAGGTTTTAGTGTTTGCGTTTTTCTACTTTTGTTATGTGAGAAAAATTCCTACAAATGAATTAACAACATAACAGCTCAGAGGCCGTCTTTCGTGTCTGAGTTAAGACTAAAAGCATGGGTGTAATGAAATAAAAACATATAGCTGTTAGACAAAGAAAGGCATCTATTACAGAAGAATCTTACTTTGCTACATGAGAAGAAAATAGATTATATAACTTTAAACGAAGCATAAAATGTAGAAATCCAATTTATTCACAGGTCTTGTATTTACTAATAGTAAAACAAAGGAAAAGTTGTGTGCTATTAAATTACTAAATGAAAAGTAACCACAGTAGATGTTGTACTAAATTGCGATTAAACATTCATCAAAGAGATATATAAAAAGATAACAGAATGTGGAAAGATAGAAGAACACATAACTCAAACGAACGAAATGTGGAATCTCTGATCCGTATTTGTATTTATCCTCAATGGGGAGAGATTTCTCAACTACATATAGAAAAAATCCAACCTCTCTTTAGTCTTTTGAAAATATATTTATACAAGAGATTCTCAACCCTAGGTAGTTGGAATTCTCGTTATTCCTAGATAATAATGGTTACAAAGTGAAAACCTGAACCGTTCCATTTGGTTCTTCTCTATCTTTTTCTCATACCAACAGAAAAATATATGTACATGTTACTTCATTGATTCTTTGAAGTACTTCCTTTTCCTCGCTCAAGACATTCCACACACCTGCTTAGGAATTGTACTTCTAGTCTAGAAGGTTCTGTCACATCTTTTTCCTCAAAATGATACAACTTCTTTTATAATTGTGGCAACCTGTCTTCTATCCTTTTATCTTCAGAAATCATTGACTGTAGTTGTAAATTTGGTTTTACCAGCCATCTATCTATTTGAGCGATGTCAACCTTCTTTAGTTGTGAAATTTCAGCTTGAGTTGCCTCTAAGTTTTCTTTGACGTCAATTTGATGCTTTAAAATATTGATTTGTCCTAGTATTTCAGAACCATCATCCTTTCCGAGGCCTAGTGATTCTTTGCTAAGAAAATGGAAAACCTCTTCACAATCCTCCTTTATTTCCTTGATCGTTCTTTTACTCTCGGCTATATTGGCCTCCCAAAGTGATTCGGGCTATAGTAGTGACTGCTTCTTGAAAAGTGATTCGGGCTGCAGTAGCCTCTTTTTCTTTGAAACCAATATTGTCCAATGATTGGTTTACTTCCCGAAAATGATTTTGGATGATCACTACCTTAGCAAAAAGGCTATGTTGTGTTATTTCCAGTTTCTTTAGCACTTCCAATGCTTGATATTGAAACAATTCTATATCCACAACCATTTTCTCAATTTTAACCAGTTTTATTTCTTCTAACGCCGCAGCCTCCACTTTGGAGTGGCCAAAATACAATAAAGAAAATCCACCAATATGTAAGGGAAAAGATGGCCATACCTTTTTCTGCACTACTTTGAGCTCTTTTCTAATCCCACTGAGTACATTTTGTCGTGCAACCTCGCGGCACACCTGTCGGTTTGGTAAAAATTGCGGTAAAGCATATGGGGGAACTGAGAAACCAAAAAATCTTATATAAGAGAAGTGTTCCTCGATGTACCAGTCTGCCACTTTATCCAGGTTAGCCACAATTGTGTCTGAAATTCTAGGAGGTGAGTGACAAAAATAGCAATGTGCATCGACACCGCTACCCAATTACAGATTTCATAAAAGAAATCCTTCGCCTTGTCTTCCCAGAGTTTTGAATGATATATATGAATTCGTTCTGCACTATCTAGAGTCCATATCCAATCCATCAGTGGGAAAGGCGTTATGAAATAGATGGCATCCATGATATAAGCTGACATGTAAAATGAAGTTGATTGCCCCTTGGCTTTCTTTGTCTGGTATTCTGTAATTTCACTAGTTAGACTATTCGAAAATATATTGGCCCAGTCGAAAGACTAACCTTCTACCATTGTGTGTATAATGGGTACCCATGGTCGAAAAAAATGGGTTGTGTTCTCTTTTCCATAAAGTTTGCACATCATCATGGCTATATACATGAATTGTGGTTCTAGCGATGAGATTGAGTATATGCTGTGAGAATCGGCTCTGAACTTTTAGGGGTGTGAGCACCAGTCTTTAATCAATTCGTAAAGATTCTTTCCATATTGATCACACTCCTTCTTGCTAAAATTCTCTAGAAAACTGGCATTATAAACGAAGTTTGGCGTTGAAGACAATTTATACATCACCTGTGTGTGTTCTGACCGAAATGACCCAACAACTACCTTCTTAGAATTGAAAATAGTTCTAGTTGGGATATCCACATGATCCAGTGCCCATTTAATCATGTCATTGTAGGGTAAAAGACTCGGCCTTGTTGCTACCTTATGCATCTCTGCCTGAGCAATAGTCTTTTATTTGGTAGATAAGCCTTCCTTTTCATTGTCGCTTGAATCACCATGGCATTTTACCAGCTTGTACTGTAGGATGTTGAATACATTCGTCCAGGTTTTAACTGTGTTTATACTTCTAGGTGAGGTTTCAGAGATAACCTATGAACTCTGGCTAGTTTCTTTAGCTACTTTTCGTAGCGACATGGTAGCAGTTCTTAAAAACCTGTTATTTGTGACAGAAAATGCACAGGAAAGAGTATCTCGTTAAGCAAGCTCTACCAAAAAGTGAATGTAATTGAAAATGAAAAAGTATTTCTTGCCTTAGACGCCTCGACCTGCATATACCTTCACTAACAATACGTTTAATTCTTTTAATAAAAATATTTGGGCATTAACGCATGATCTTATTTGAAATCATTTCTCTAGGCTGGACATTTAATAACATTAATGGTCAATTTTCGTGATCGGAAAATAAATTTGAAATCACCTGTATTGCAATCAGCATAAACTCAACGGTAAAATACAAGTGTTTTATTTGTTAATAAATAAAGTTTATACGTTAATTAATTATGTTTTACCTTAATCCATTTCAGGGTTTCAGGTCTCGAGTTAACCTATTTCAATTCAAGCTAAGATTCCCACATTGCAAAATCATGATTGATTAATTAATATTAATCATGTTTAATGTTTATAAATAATCATGATTAATTGATGATTTCGTGACTTCGCATATCGAGGGTTTTAAGTTATCGTTTGAAGCAAGATTCTCGAAACACGAAGTTGCAATAAGGTTAATTATCATTAATCATTTTAATTGTTTAATTAACTTGATTTAATACAAGCTAGTTTCGTGACTTTGCATATCGGGACTTTGGAGTTCTTTGTATGTCTGACTGTTAGTATTGTGAAACCTCGAAACCCAATACTTTGAAAGCTGTCTTTAGTGATTTATCTTTTTAACGAATGGGCGGCTCCACAACTTGAAAATATTTTAGACCACTGGATTAATCAGAAGACTTTATCAACGGTAGTGTCCAAGTGCACATTTGTCTTTATTTAAACAACATTAAGCTTTTTAAGTCTAATGTTTTTAGAAAAAATATATATGTTTCAACATAGGCTCTATCTAGGGATCTCGTTTCCTTGCAGGATGAGAAAAACAGTAGATCGAGTGCCTTTATTGGGTTAATGGATTCATTATTGCAACTCTGTGAGACACATTCTGAAAGAAGACACACAGAAGAACTTGAGACTTCATCCATATCTCTGAAGACTTTCAAAACTTAATCATTCATCAATCTAGAATTCAGGCTTAAAATTCTTCATTTTCTTAAAACTAATTTTAGAATTGCTTGAGATAATCAAAACAACCATAACCAATCTATCAGACTTTGTTTGATTTTATTCGCATCAAGGCAAGGTGATTTTAATGTTTTAAACAGGGAGTCTCACGTTAGCTTAGAATGTAGATCTAGCTTGAAAAAAGAAATAGTTGCCAGAGTACGTTATGATACATGTATAACAACCTTATAGATGTAATAGACATTGCTTCACTGCCAACGAGCCTGTTCAGTACCTTGGTGAAGTTATCTAATCCCATATTGAATTTCCTTTCACCACTTCAATTATTAACTTTGTATTTAAATGATGAGATGAGTGCAATCATTGAATGAATTTCCTTTCATCATCTCCTTTGGACTAGATGGGAGTAATCATTTAAATAATTTTGTTTCACCATATGTCTTATATTTTAAAACATGAAGTGGGGGCAATCAATTTGTATGTAATAAAATATACCATGGATGATATCTATTTATATTTTAGCACTAGAGGTCTGTTAACTCTGATTACTTTGGACTAATCCTATTCTGACTATCAAAACACCTTCACTTACTGGGAAGCTTTTATGGGGAATTTTATTTTCTAGGGACTTTCCTTGAGCGACATCAATCATTTTAAATCTGGTAAAGAGGTTAGAGTAGTTAGGATTAGTCCAAACATATTTTGTATTTCAGTTAAATATAGGAATATCATCAGAATTTCCACCTATCCTCATGTGAAAGATTTGTTTTTAAGTTTCCAGAGTTAAAGTGAAACTCGTTTTCCTCTTTGAAGACTAGGGATAAAAGTTCTTTTTATTTCTAGCTTTCTAATTTTTATTTATTTATTTTTACTTTTTTATCCAGAGGGAAAACTTGAAAATTATGCTGTAATTTTGTAACGCTTTGACTGTAAATCAAGTGTCAATATTAGTGCAGATGAAACTTTTGACATATTTATTAATATCCACTTGAAAATTTTAACTTAGGTCGTCTGGTTAGAAGTTCATACCTCATAGTTTCTTTATGTTTTAGGCCAAACAAACAATTATTTTATCACCTGTTTCGAGAGAACTTCAATGCGAGTATTGATTCCTGCTAGAGATTGTCTCTCGGTTATCGGTCTGTATCCTGCAATGAGATCAATCATAAAAAATGTCAGGAACTCTTTTCTGATTGGAAGCCTACTTGTTGTATATATATATATATATATATTTAAAATGAAATCAACTAACCTGTTTCTATTTATAATGAAAAAAAAAAACTTACCAAAAAGACAAAAATTATAACAAAAAGTGAAAACCAAACCGGTATGTACAATAAGAGTTTGGAACTGTATTACTGCATGAAATGTTTGAGGTAATTCCCATTGATAGGGGCATTAAGAATCTTTTCGTCAAGATTTTCTAACAAAAATGCATTATTTCCTTTAGAGGCTGAAATTTTATATGGTTCACACCAGATTTGATCAAACTTACCGTGCTTACCCATATATTCTTTTCTAGCTTCCCACTTTAAAACCAAATCACCAAGGAGAAATTCCCCATCTTTAGATTTCTGGTCAAACAGGGATTTCATGTTATTCTGATACTTCTGTAGTTTTTCATCTACTTCAACCCTATTTTGTTGAACTTCAATCATTTGATTTATTCTTTTGGTGATGTCATTTGGCTCTTCTTTTGAGTCTTTCCACAGTTTCATTACAGACAACGTAAGATTTATGGGTAAAACAACGTCAGTACCATACACCATATGAAATGGGGACATTCCGATGGATCTTTTTGTGCCTATTCTATTAGCCCATAAATCATATTTCAAATGTACATTCCATGGTTTCTTATTTTCGGTCAACATTTTTTTAATTATGGTTATCAAACTCTTGTTTAATGACTCAGCTAATCCGTTACCTTGTGGATAGTAGGCCGTAGAATGTCCCAGTACAATGTTGTACTTTTGACAAAAACTTATCCTGGCCATGGATTTGAATGCTTGACCATTATCAGTAACTATCTTCCGAGGACAGCCAAATATTGATAGAATGTTCTCTTCCAAGAAACTGATCATCACTGCGTCTGTTGTGTTTCGTGTAGGAATGGCTTCTACTCATTTGGTAAAATAATCGGTAGAAGTCAAAATCCACTTATGTTGAGCACTAGAATGCGGATTTATTTCTCCGATGAATCAAGGCCCCAATGTTAAAACAGGGCTTCAACTTTAACTGGAACCAAAGGCAGTGCAAGAATATTTTTCTTGC
The DNA here is from genome assembly GCA_009831015.1 of Picea engelmannii. Classification (NCBI taxonomy): domain Eukaryota; kingdom Viridiplantae; phylum Streptophyta; class Pinopsida; order Pinales; family Pinaceae; genus Picea; species Picea engelmannii. Next base: position 382,445 of record ML790629.1, on the reverse strand, counting down.
CTGCAAACAATTGATAGGGGTTACAAGCTCTGACCTTAGCATTCACATTGTTGAATAATTTTGGCCAATAATATCCAACTCTTAGAATTTTGTAGGCCGTTTCTCTCCATGTGTGATGTCCTCCACACACTCCTTCGTGAAATTCGTTTATAACTTTCTATGTTTCAGATTCTACTAAACAACTCAGTAAGAAACCCAGAGGATCTTTCCAATATAGTTGACCATCTACAATGCAATATTTTACTACATGTAAATTCAATGTTCTAGTTTTAGATGGAGTTAGGTCACTGGGGCATTTAAGAGTTAGAATATACTAAACAATGTCACTATACCAAGATGAAGAAGAGGTTTTTTCTGAAATTTCAATTGCAGGTACAGTAACATCAAATTCATTTATATCTAAAAATCCCTCATACTCTTGTAGACAATTTATTCCAAGTGCTTTAAAATTTGATTCATCTAATAGCTTAGCCAAACTCTAACCTTTTGCAAGTTTGGTTGGTTTTACTTCTAGGTCAAACTCCTAAATTTTAGCAAGCCATCGGCCCCTCCTTCCATCACTATCAGGTTGAACCAATATATCTTTAACATAACTGATGGGTACATATGCAATTATTTTTTAATGTAGTACATACATCCTGAAAGATTTTAGGGCCTTCACCATTGTGTAATCTTTCTTTTCCAATATATCATATTTTAGTTCATCATCTATGAGACTTTTACTAAAAAACGCAATTGCCTACTCAAAAGCCTCATCATTCTTTTGTAACAGTACGACTGCAATAGTATGTTCAGAAACAAATGAAAAAATAAAAAATTCTTTCATATAATCTGGGCTTGCCAGTACCAGTGCTTCACCTATGACTTTCTTAATACGTTCAAATGATGCCTTGGCCTCACTTGTCCACTTGACCTCAATGTCTTTCTTGAGCATATCTGTAATCAATTTTACAATTTCAACAAAGTTTGGGATGAATCTTCTTAAAAAATTAATTTTTCCTAAAAATGACTGGATCTTCTTTCTATTTCTATGAATATTAATAGTATCTATAGCTTTGACCCTATTTGGATCAATTTTAATTCCATTTTTTGATACTATATGGCCCAAGAGTTTACCATCCTGCATTGCAAAATGAGATTTCTTGGGATTCAGAGACAAACCAAATTTCCGACATTTCTCAAACGTCTATTTAAGGTGCAATAGGTGCTCTGCATCAAATTTAGAAAACACAGTTAGATCATCAACATAAATGACAACGAACTTATCTCTTTCTGCAACAAAATCAATGTTCATAGCTCATTGGAAAGTGGCTCCTGCGTTCATTAAACCGAACGACATTTTATCATACATAAAAGTACCCCATGGGGTAGTGAACGTGGTTTTCTCTTTATCATCCTCATGAAATGAAATTTGATTATAGCCTAAAAATCCATCAATCATAGACATTCTATTTTCTCCTACCATCTTTTCCAATACATGATCCATTTTAGACAATGGATAATTATCTTTGAGTGATGATCTATTTAAATTTATGAAGTCAACACACAATCTGATCTCACCATTTTTATTTCTGACAGAAACTAAATTAGCTACCCATTCAGAGTATCTAAGTGGGACAATGATCTTGGAATCTAGAAGCTTCTTGACCTCTTTCTCTATCACAGGCAATAGAATAGGATTTATCTGTATGAGCTTCTACTTGAATGGTTTAACACCTTGCTTCAGAGGAATCTTGTGTTCGATTATGGTGGTATCATAAGTTCTTAATTCATCATAGGACCAAGCAAAAACGTCCTTATACTGTTTGAGCAGCTCAACATATTTTATTTTTATTTTAGGAGGCAGATATTTGGATATTTTAACCAGCCTTGGAGTTTCCTCAGTGCCTATATCACAGTCTTCAACTTCTTCAAGCTGAGGCTGTAAAGTAGATTTCAAGGGAATGTCATCATGATTAAATAATCTCTCCAAGGGAATCAAACCTTTAGGGATCTTATTATTTTTCAATAACAACATGCAGTGATTAGCAATTTTATCTTGAAACTCCTGAGGATCTGCTCCTTCCTACATAATCCAAACAGGTTCATTCTGATTTTCCTGATCAATATGCATTTTGGCAAATTCATCCACCATCTCTAAAAACCATCTGATTTTCTCATAATCTTCAAATACCTACCAATGTTGTATATTGTTTGGAATTGAGGGTCTATGCCTCATTTCTATACGATATTTCAGTTTGAAATCCGTAGGAGGTACAAACATTGAGGATGCTTTGGCCAATGAATCTGCCTGTTGATTTTCTATTCTGGGAATGTAGTGAACATTAATTGACGAGAAAAAAATTTCAATTAGGTCCTAGGCACAATTTCTGTAAGACCTTAACCTTGGGTGTTTAGCCTGATACTAAGGATTTATCTGTTTTATAATTAATTATGCATCACCATAGACTTCCAAGTTTTTAATTTTCAACTTCCTAGCAACCTCTAATCCTAAGACCAAGGCTTCATATTCACATACATTATTAGTGTAATCGATGTCCCACTGTAACCTGTAAGAAAAAGGGATAATAAACTCATATCCAGGTGTCACAAACAAAACTCCAGTTCCTTCTCCTTCACAAGACGAAACACCATTGAAATACATTTTCCAAACTCCAGTACTATATACATCTTTATTTGTTTTTTCTATTTTTTCTTTTTCTATACAATTTTCTTCTATATAGTCATCTAAATCATCATCAATGGATAAAATAAAATTTCCTAAATCTTGATCTGCGACATAAACATGATAATTATTCGGATTCAATGGATCACTTACTGTATATGCCAATCTTGTCTCTCTATACAAGTGATTAAACTGTCCACCGAAGATCGAGATTGTAGTGTATGCCATGTCAAGTTGAAGGGATCCTCCCAGTTTGGTGCCCCAAGACCTGGATAACAACATGCCATACTTTGGACATATATCAGTAACAACCACATCCATCATACTTTTTATAGGAATCTGTGCAAGATTAACCACTAAATCTTTAATCATGCCCACACATTTAAATTTTCTCAAATCAAAAGAATATAAATCTTTGTATGGTCGAGTAATTTTGAGACCAAGCCTATCCATAATACCTTTAGGCATCACATTATGGGAAGCTCCAGAATCCAACATGCAATTATGAAGAAGATGATCATGCACAGTTAGGGTAATGTAAAAATGAGCGACAATATCTCTGGCACCTTCAAAATGAGGACCAAAAATTATATTTGTTTTATCATCTTCTAAATTTATGAGGTCGACCTGACTTTCAGTATCCGAAAAATTTATCATTTTAGCAATTTGTTTTTTGTATGTAGGGTTTTTTGCCAATTCAACTAGAGGTACATGGATGTTGATCTTATTAATCTCATTCTCTAGATTGAAATTTCCTATTGTCTTATCGACTTCCCTGGTTTGGATTTCTATCTCTTTTTTTTCCGATTTATCGGTTTGTGTTGCTTTTGTTTCAGTCGGGTTTGTTTTTACAGTTTGGGTTCCAACTACTTTTGTTTTGACATTCTGTGTCTCAGCTAACAGTGAAGTTGTCTCTTTATCGTTTCTCTTTGACATAATTTTCTTTGGTTGAGTAGTTGTGATATTTCTATCTCTAGGCCTCAGATTATACTTCTGCTGAAGTTCGACCATTATATTATCAACGATTCCTTGATAAGCATATTATTTTGTATTATTTATTCTTTCATCATTATTAGACCAACATTCTGTATTTAGAGACTTTTCATAATCTTGTTTCGTAAAAAAAGGTTCTTGACAATCATCACCAAGATTATTCATACCTTCTTCTAACGCCTCAAAGTTTCGCAGGTCTTCTCCTCCTATAAAATTTTCGTTCTTAAAGGGGGCCTGAATATTTTGATCTTCATTCTTGATCTGTCTTTGTTGGATTTGAAGATTAGGATTTCTTCTAAAATCTTTTCTAGGGAACTGATCATTCTTAGATTGGTCCAATTCCATTTTCGAGATTTTATTTGACAATTCTTTGATTATTTTTTCCATGTCGTCCATCTTATCTTCTGAGGACCTCCCAGATCCGGAGGGTCTTTCTTGTTCTCTGTATCATCTGGTTTCTTTATTTCCCAGTTCGAATTTATCTTTTAACTTCCCTGATGCCATCATATTTGGTTCAATTTCTACATCATCGTCCTGCATTTTAGTGAGGTCGACAGATCTTATTTCCCTCAACAATAGAGAAAAATTAGGATCAAAAGCCCCAACAAAAGTTACTTTCACTGTAGTTTGGGAAGGTTTAACCTCAGTTGTAATCTTATTATATAATTTATTAAATCTTTGAGTAAACTCAAGAACTGTTTCTGAATTTTTCTTCCTTAAAGCTCCAAACTCGGTTAGATAATAAAGGTGATATTTTCTTTCTCCCCATTGTCTGATAAAGACACTTTGTAACTCGTCATATGATCCTATGGAATCTGTTGGTAGTCCTCGGAACCAGGTTCTTACCTATCCTTCGAAGGATTGAACTAGAAGTCTTGAATAAACGTCCTCATGTTCAAGGCCAAGGATATCAACGAATTGATCAAATACATTTATGTGCTCAGTTGTGGTTAAGTCTCCCTCTCCGGTGAACATTGGCAGTTTTTTCATATAGTTTTCCGGTAAATCATGGAGAGGAACTAGGAGGAACAAAGGAGCATACCTAGAAGGTACTTTAGAAACAATTCTAGGAGGCAGGGGCGGTCCTTGAGCACCTCCTCCTCCTCCTCCTCCAACACCATGTCCAACACCTCCAGCAGCACCTTCGACACCACCTACTTCGACCGCATCCATTGATAATTTAAGAGATGAAACTTTAGGATTATAGGAAGGCTTTTCAAGAATGTGTAGTGACCTTTCGGCCCCTTCAGGATTAAGCGAAAAAGGTTCAGGAGACAGAAAATCTGAAAAAGAGGAAAAAGGGAAATGAGGGCTAGGTTCTTCGGATTTACAGGATGTATAAATAAGAGAACTAACTGGAGTCAAATCAGAGTATAAGATGTCTTATTCAAAACTTCGAGAAGTTATAAGCTTGACATCGGGAATTGATGAAATATCAATTGAAGCGATTTTTGAGATGGATTTTTTACCTTTATTGGTAAATGAGACAGTTGGAACAATCTCAGATTTAATATCGGGTGAAAACAACTCGGGTTTTAGGGTTTTGGTTTCAATTCTAATAGTAAATGTTTCTTCAAAAAAGACTTGGGTAAAATATTCTTGCAGAGTTAACTGCTCAAATAAAACCCTAGTATCAGATTTGGGTTGATAAACTTTACTTGCTGATGCAGTAGTCTTTTTAGGTATCCCCTTGGTTTCAAAAAAATTTCAGTGTCAGATACAGGCGAAATCTACTTACCGTCTAGATTCTTTCTCGTATTTGTTTGATTAAATGCCAGAGTATTAGTTGTGGATTCACCAAGTGAAAGATAAAAATTATCCTTATAATGTATTCAATCTTTGTTCACTATCAAAGAGAGAAACTTACCAATGTCATTCTCCCATGGAAAAATAACATCGTTTCTCCGTCCCCGACAACGGCGCCAAAAAGATGTTGTTCCTGAGTTTATACTTAAGGCTTTCAAAGTATAATGTCAAGGCATCTAGAAATAAAGTATGTTTTAGTGTTTGCGTTTTTCTACCTCTGTTATGTGAGAAAAAATCCTACAAATGAATTAACAACACAACAACTCAAAGGTCGTCTTTCGTGTCTAAGTTAAAATTAAAAGCATGGGTGTAATGAGAAAAAAACATATAGTTGTTATACAAAGCAAGGAATCTATTACAGAATAATATTACTTTTCTACAGGAGAAGAAAATAGATGATATAACTTTAAACGAAGCATAAAATGTAGCACACCAGTCGGTTTGGTAAAAATTGCGGTAAAGCATATGGAGGAACTAAGTAACTGAAAAATCTGATATAAGAGAAGTGTTCCTTGATGTATCAGTCTGCCACTTTATCCAGGTTAGCCACAAATGTCTATGAAATTCTAGGAGGCGAGTGACCAAAAATAGCAATGTGCATCGGCACCGCTACCCAATTATATATTTGATAAAAGAAATCCTTCGCCTTGTCTTGCCAGAGTTTTGAATGATAAATATGAATTGGTTCTGCACTATCTGGAGTCCATATCTATCCCATCAGCGTGAAAGGCATTATGAAACAAATGGCATCGATGATATAAGCTAACATGTAAAATGAAGATGATTTCCCCTTGGCTTTATTTGTCTGGTATTATGTAATGTCACTAGTTAGACTGTCCGACAATATCTTGGCCCAGTCGAAAGAATAACCTTCCACCACTGTGTGTATAATGGGTACCCATGGTAGAAAGAAATGGGTTTTTCTCTCTTTTCCATAAAGTCTGCACATCATCATGGCTATATACATGAACTGTGGTTCTAGCGATGAGATTGAGTATATGCCGTGAGAATCGACTCTGAACTTTTCAGGGTGTGAGCACTAGTCTTTAATCAAGTCAGAAAGATTCTTTCCATATTGATCACACTCCTTATTGCTAAAATTCTCTAGAAAAATGGAATTATAAAAGAATTTTGGCATTGAAGACAATTTATACATCACCTGTATGTGTTCCGGCCGAAATGACCCAACAACTACTTTCTGAGAATTGAAAATAGTTCTAGTTGGGATATCCACATGATCCAGTGCCCATTTAATCATGTCATTGTAGGGTAAAAGACTCGGCCTTGTTGCTACCTTATGCATCTCTGCCTGAGAAATAGTCTTGTATTTGGTAGATAAGTCTTCCTTTTCGTTGTCGCTTGAATCATCAGGGCAGTTTACCAGCTCGTACTCTAGGATGTTGAATACATTCGTCTAGGTTTTAACTGTGTTTATACTTTTGGGTGAGGTGTCGGAGATAACCTCTGAACTTTGGCCTGAACTCTCGCTAGTTTCTTTAGCTACTTTTCGTGATGGCATGGTAGCAGTTCTTAAAAACCTGTTATTTGTCACAGAAAACGCACAGGACTGAGTATCTCGTTAAGCAAGCTCTACCAAAACGTGAATGTAATTGAAAATGAAAGAGTATTTCTTGCCTTAGACGCCTCAACCTGCATATACCTTCAATGAAAATACATTTAATTCTTTTAATAAAAAGATTTGGGCATTAACGCAAGATCTTATTTGAAATCATTTCCTCGGGATGGTCATTTAATAACATTAATGGTCAATTTTCATGATCGGAAAAGAAATTTGAAATCACCCGTATCGCAATCAACATAAACTCAACGGTAAAATAAAAGTGTTTTATTTGCTAATAAATTGAGTTTATACGTTAATTAATTATGTTTTACCTTAATCCATTTCGGGGTTTCGGGTCCTGGGTTAATCTATTTCAATTCAAGATAAGATTCCCCAATCGCGAAATCGTGATTGATTAATTAATATTAATCATGTTTAACGTTTATAAATAATTGCGATTAATTGATGATTTCACGACTTCAAATATCGGGGTTTTCAGTTATCATTTGAGGAAGGATTCCCGAAACATGAAGTTGCGATAAGGTTAATTATTGTTAATCATTTTAATTGTTTAATTAACTTGATTTAATTCAAGTTAGTTTCGCGACTTCGCATATCGGGACTTTGGAGTTCTTTGTATGTCTGACTGTTAGTATTGCGAAACATCGAAATTCGATACTTTGAAAGATGTCTTTAGTGATTTATCTTTTTAACGAATGGGCATCTCCACAAATTGAAAAGATTTTAAACCATTGGATTAATCAGAAGACCTTATCAACGGTAGTGTCCAAGTGTGCATTTGTCTTTATTTAAACAACCTTAAACTTTTTAAGTCTAATGTTTTTAGAAAAAATATATATGTTTCAACATATACAAAGTTTGATGTTCTATTGTATGTCTTGAATGAGTCTCCTCTTGGGGGTTTTCTGAATGGATAAATTAGATGAAGAACATATTTTCATTCTGCATCCTTTTTTCTTGCATGTTGTGCCTAATGTATTCATCTTTATGCTCTCATATTTTGATCATATTCTTCAGTTTAAAACTCTTATCTTGAATCAGAAGGTCAGTAATCCTTTATATGAGTTTGATATTAGATGCATGAAACTATCGTGACATTTATCTACAATAGACGAGATAATTAATGATTGTCTTTGAGAAACCTCTCTTTTTCTTTTCTTCATTTTTCAAACAAACTCAATGCTTATTCATAATTTTGTTGAAGTCAAAGGAAAATAATGTAATGTTTATGATATACTAGAAAGTGTCTTCTTCCTCGCATAAATGATCTCATCTTTTCTGTGGTTGTAGGAGCAGGGTTGTAGGGTCACATTCTTTACATAATTTCTCCAACCTCTAAATGCATGTGGGGAATCATGTGATATTTTTCTTATTGATTAGACTTCTCTCTATGAAAATATTGTCTATTATTTGAAGCTAACATTCAATAGTCAGTGTTAAACCTTGTATTGCCTGATTCTCATCTGAATTTGATTATCTCATGGTTTCCCTATTTTCTATTTTCACTTTTGTTCCAATTCCTAAATTTTATTATATTGTATTATGTGGTCGAAACCCTAATTACTCATATAGAACCTTGATCCAAGAGGATCTGGAACACTCAAAGAGATCTAGGAGGATACAAGAATTCTCAAAACTTTATCTTATCCAATATTCTTGAAAAACGGACTTCATTGCATAGAGCTCGATAATATCTTTCCAACGGTGCAAAAATCACCTCAAATGGAGTTCATATGAAGAAGTTATGGCTGGTCAAAGTTTTGGTCAAACATGTCAAAAGTCAAAGAAGGCGACACATGTCACCACTTGAAGGGTGACACATGGTTTTTCCATACAGGTCATAAAACTAACATGAGTACATCATGATGATGTCAACAAGTTGATGTGGTAGCATGAGAGACTTCCACATTTCACTCAGTTTTGGCATTTTTAGGCACCCATGTGGACCAATAAAAAAATGCCACATGTCATCTGTACGATGATGTGGCAGGTAGAAGGTATAGTCAACATCAGTACACTGATGTGGAAATGACTGTGGAGTGATGTGGCAGTACCAGCAAGATCCACATGGCAATGACATGACAATACAATTGGCAAGTGACATGGCATGACGTGGCAGGTCTGGATTGGCCAATGATGGTACAAGATTCGACTCCATGGTGATCAATTCATTGGTTTATTAATTATTAATTATTAATATATATATATATATATATATATGGTCATAAATGTATAACCAACGAAACAGATTTAATGTATAGTTATAAAAAAAACAATGGATATTCCTTATTGTGGATCGAACCCAGAACCTTTGAGCTATATTCCCAGATCTTTAACCACTATGCCATATGAACCACTTGTTAAAACAAACTAATAAGTATATATTTAATTTGTAGCATGTATTTTGGTTGGTGGTTTGGTTGACCTAGGCCTATTTAATGGGCACGAAAACCAATTCAAAGGGTATGGTGAGTACAACACGATGCATAGAAATGCATGCCAAGAGAGGGTCTACACAAAATTTTGCACCAAGTTCATATTTGTCTCGTTTTATGTGCAAGAGGTGTTCATAGTTTTGTCTTGCCTCGTTTTGTGTGCCATTGAATTCTTTGAGGGAAGTATAGAGTGTTTATACTCATTTTTCTTGGAATTTCAAGGGGAATATGATGATGATGTCGGTTTTATGTAAAAGTGTATTTTTTATTAAAGACTTAGTTCATATTTCTATGTATGAGACCCATAGTCTCGTTATGCATGGGAAAATGGCTTTTCGAGTACTTGTTTAGAACATAGTCAAGTTTATACTCATTTTTCAAAGAATTTCAAGAGGAATTAAGTGGCGACCTCTATTTCTGGGATTGAGTAGCATAATTAAGGGTTGTCTTCAAAAACTTGTTATTTGTAAGTCTATCCATTGTAATTTTGGTATTTGAGCATTAATTGAGCGGTCTCACTGGTTGAAAAGGGACCTAGAGACATAGCCTAAGATGGGTGAACTCTGTTAACAAATTGTTTATGTGCCATTTGAATTTTTGTTGATATTTTTTCTCTCATATTCAACATTTTATTTCCACAAGTTATTCATCAATGTTATTGAAGTTTATGGATAAGTAAGATATTCACATGTTATTTGCAAATAGTCAAATATGATCTTCATTTTCGGATAAGGTCAAATGTTTATATATACTTAAGAATTAAGTTTTACATAAAAGTATTTTTGGATCAAGTTGCTATCAAATATATTTTTGACGTGTATTTTCAAGTGAATGATTACGAGGTCCAAAACTCAATCTTGGTGAAGGATCGTTTGAAGAGTACATTCTTGAGATTGGTTCGAGGTGTGCATTTCAAAAACAAGAGATGGATTCAACAAAAGATCGAGATTCTTATAATCCAAATCCTTTCGGTACTTAGGAGGTATTCATTTTTACGTTCATGGAAATGAATTTCATGGTGGACGGAATGTCGAGGATCGAAAGAAGGCCAAGAGAACTAGTGGTAAAAGCAAAGGAAAGAAACATAACTTCAAAAAGAAGTCAAAGAAGCCACGCAACTTCAAGAATCATTCGAAGGAAAAAAGGAAGAGTAACAATACAACTACAATGAAGAAGGATGAAGAGAAAAATCCTATATGTTCTCATTGCAAGAAGAAAGGACATGATGAGAAACATTGTTGGAAGTTGCATCCAAAATTGAAAACAAAATGGGCTCAACCTAAGAAGGTAAAAAGAATACCATGACCATAGTTCAGGATCTTGGATCAGATTTTGAGGATGAAATTGAGGTTACAACTATGGGCATCAAAGGTAAATCTTATGTTGCAAGTTTCAGTTCGTGTACTTCTTTTGCAAAGGCTACTGTAATCCCTGATGGAAGGAAAAGAAATGACCTGTTTCATGTATGAGTTATCTCAAAGCACACTAATATTGATACACTTGTTGATAGTGGATCACAAGTAAATCTTATTTCAGGGAAATTTGTTTAGAATTTGGGATCAAGAACTAGGCCCCATCTTAGACCATATCCTTTGGGTTGGATATTTGTTAATGCTCAGGTACAAGTAACTAAGCAACACAAGTTACGGTTTGTGATCACATCCATTTTCATTGATGAGGTAGAGTTAGACGTGGTTCCACTTGAAATTTGTAGGATGGTTTTGGGAAGTCCATACTTGTATGACATGAAGGCCATTTTCTACAGGGAATAGAACAAGTTTCATCTTTTCAAGGATGGGATTGAGTTCATTGTGAGAGCTCATCAGATGAAGACTAATTTGGCAGTTGTCACTACAAGGCACGTGAAAATGATAGTTAATGCTAGTATCCATGATCTAAGTTTATAGCCTATGGTTGAAAGTAAAATAGGTCATTTGGTTGATGGTGTTCCTATAAAGAAGGGAAAATATGTTGATGGTTCATTCTCTTTTGCATATGTATATTTAGTTTTGTTGTTCATTTTATTACTAATCAATGGAGTATTCTTAGCTAGTGCAAAAATGAATATCGGAGTTTGTGAATTTAAGGGAATGGTTAACTTGGTCAACAATGTTATTCCAATATTTGTTATCATTACGATGAGTTAGGTGCTCACTATCCAAGTAGGAAGGATGGATGATATTGGACAAGTGAGGCAAAAGTATCCTCACTTCATTTTTGAATGATCCATACTTTTGGAGGTCCTAAATTTCTTCAGTGGGGAGGTGTGATCCATGAGAATCTGAAATGCTCAAAGAGATCTAGGAGGATCCAAGAATGATAAAAAATTGATATTCTCAAATTCTCTTGGAATGAATTGATTGCGTAAATCTTGACGATACCTTTCCAACGACACAAAAATCGCCTCAAATAAAGTTCGCATGAAGAAGTTATGGCCAATAAAAGTTTTGGTCAAATGAGTCAAAAGTCAAAGAAGGTGACACGTGTCACCACTGAAAGGGTGACACGTGTCATGTTCGTACAGGTCATACAACTGATAGGATGACATCATGATGATGTCAACAAGTTGATGTGGTAGCATGAGAGGCTACCATGTGTCATTCATTTTTGGCATTTTTAGGCACCCATGTGGACCAATATAAAAATGCCATGTGTCATCTGTACGATGACGTGGAAGGTGGAAGGTACAGTCAACATATGTACGCTGATGTGGAAATGAATGGGAGGTGATGTGGAAGTACCAACAAGCGCCACGTGGTAGTGAGCGTACAATACAGTTGGCAAGTGACATGGCATGGTTTGAGGTGGAAAAATCACAGGATGCCACGTGGCAGACCCAAATTGGCCAATGATGGTTCAAGATTTGATTCCATGGTGGTCAATTCGTTGGTTTATTGTGTGTGTATATATATATATATATATATATATATATATATATATATATGGTTATAAATTTATAACCAACCAAATAGATTTAATGTATAGTTATAAAAAAAACAATGGATATGCCTTATTGTGGATCGACCCAGGAACCTCCGAGCTATATTCTCGGAGCTTTAACCACTACACCATATGAACCTCCTGTTAAAACATACTAATAAATATATATTTAAGTTGCAACGTGGATTTCGATTGGTGGTTTGGCCGACCTGGGTCTATTTAACGGGCATGAAAATCAATGCAAATGGTACAATGAGTACAATATGATGCGTAGAAATGTGTGCCAAGAGAGGGTATACATAAAATTTCGTGCCAAGTTCATATTTTTCTCATTTTCCATGCAAGAGGTGTTCGTAGTTTTGTCTTTCCTCGTATTGCATGCCATTGAGTTCTTTGAGGGAAGTATAGAGTGTTTATACTCATTTTTCTCAGAATTTCGAGGGGAATCTAATGGTGATGTCAGTTTTATGTAAAATTGTTGTGTATGAAAGTATTAGTGCATATTTTTATGTATGATACCCATAGTCTCGTTATGCATGCAAAAAGGGCTTTTTGGGTACATGTTCAGAACAAAGTCAAGTTTAAACTAATTTTTCTTAGAATTTCGAGAGGAATTCAGTGGTGACCTTTGTTTCTAGGATTGAGTAGCTAACGCAAAGGGTGTCTTCAAAAACTTGGAATTTGTAAGTCCATTCATTGTAATTTTGGCATTTGAGCATTATTTGAGTGGTCTCACTGATTGAAAAGGCACCTAGAGACGTAGCCCAAAATGGGTGAACTTTGTTAACAAATTGTTTATGTGCCATTTGAATTGTTGCTGATCTTATTTATCTCCTATTCAAAATTTATTTCCGCAAGTTATTCATCAGTGTTATTGAAGTTTATGGATACATAATACATTCACATGTTATTTGCAAATAGTCAAAGACGATCTTCATTTCTGAATCTAGTCGGATGTTTATATAAATGTAAGAATTAGTTTTTACATCTAAGTATTTTCTGATCAAACCTTCATTCTAATCAGGAACCTTGATCACTGGGATTACCTTATTAGGTTCTTACCTCATCGGGATCTTCCCTATTGAGAGTTAGATTCACCTTTTCTTACATAGTAAAGGATTATCGAGTTTATGTAACATGCCATACCCCTAAATTCTCTTAGGTTGGTGGGGTGTACAAATTTCCTCTTTTATTTTCTTAAAACACATTTCTTATTAACCCCATGAATCTAATTCGTATTTCATAATTCAGGTCTTCTCTTCAATATCTTTATGATGACTGTAACCATGCTCAAAACAGAGTTCATAATCGAAAGTTATGGCATTTTAAAGTTTTTAGGTTTTCTCTTTCCATATCCACGTGGCACCCATGTGGTTCCATGTCACTTGTAACATCTGACATGGATTGGTGTTCCATCACATGTCAACTCTTTGATTTGGAGCATCCCGACCAATAGATGCTGAGGTTGTTTAAATAAACTGGTAGGAGGTGGTTCCATGCCCAACCAGATAATGGGATCCAGTAGATCCCCACATCTGACTTGACCAAAGAACCTCATGATTTCCAGTTATCCAATGGCCTGGTTCCTAGAACCAGGCCCCAACCAAGAAAATACACCCACTAGGAATTGAGACAACCTAGTTGGGCACCAAAACCCCAGGCTAAATAAGGTCCTTGAAAACAGGTATGCACTTATCCAATGGCCCAGTTCTATGGTCATTGACTCTCTCCTGATATTGTCTAGGGAATAAATAGCCAATATATCTCATCCCCAACAAATGGATGACCCTTGTTGAACCACCCCTGCTCAAAGCGTACCAAGTTTGGATCATCAGATACTAGGTCACAGGGATAACTGACCACCAGGTAAGATACTTCTTGGATTTTCTCGCTTCCATTGAGATTTAGGCCCAGTTTATGGATGCTTGTATTTATAACTATATTTATGGTTTGATTATTTTAATCTTGGGTTATTTTTGTCTACATGTGCGATCAAAATTATAACATAGTCTAGACACTCCATACCCTTCCTAACTCCAAATAAAAAATACATGTGGAGGATTAAAGAATATAAACACTTCACAATTGAATTCCCTAGTGAATGTGGGATAAATATCCAAACTAACAGATCAACGACATAGATTAACATGAAGAAACAAATCAATGACCACTGAACGTTGAATTCAAAAGATCATATATCGAGTTCTAAGTGGTGAAATTAGGCATATGATTGCTCTTTGGAAAGCTGGGACAACGAAGAACATGTTGGTAGACTCCTTTGTGCTAGGTGGACAATATAAATTCCTACTAAGTTTGGTGAAAAAAAATGAATATATATGGATAGGATCAAATACATTTTATGGAATTATGACTCATGAAAATACTAAAAAGGGAGATCAACTACAGATGAATCTTCTTAAATTTCATAAATATATGGAGTCACTTTGAATTGTAGGATAAGAAGAAAGGAATAAATCGAAAATATGTAACCATTGGAAGTGATAGAATGTGTAGCATCCCCAAAATCCAACTGGGCTATGCCACATAAAATGTTCGAACTATATACAAAATTAAAGCATATACACACAAAAACTCTTGCAGAACGTTGAATATAAAACATAAAACATAAAACATACACATACATTCTACAAATGCACAGATTCATACATAATACTAATAAAAATACACATGCAACACACATAGGGAAAAACCATAAAAATAAACGTATAAATAATAATCCAACACGTAATTTAACACACAATTGACACTTATCTTGGTAAAAATATCACCAGCTGTGTGCAAATATTCCACGAACCTCCTAGCCTTAGACCACATTACTCATCACTCTCATTAGTGGGTCACCCCCGAGCTGGGACTAAATTCCACTCGGGTAAAGGGATTCCTAACCAGGATGATGTATCTCATACAACAAGAAAAACTCCATCACATGTGCCAACTTGAACTAACAGTCTACAGTCCCTCATTCCCCACATGCCTGTCCCACCCCAGGAAGTGTGCCCTTTATTTTCTCAATATTCCTTTGGTTGCCCCACTTCCTTTCTGGGGCTTCAACAACAAGCCAAACAAGAAGTCTCAGAGCCCTATAACTGCAGTTTGGTACCTTCAAGAAATCAATTCTCAACAATTCTCTCACCTAGAGAGAAATTTCTCACGGGCCTAACAACCCGCCTCTTCAATATCCGAAGGGTCTGACAACCTGCTTCTTCATTCCATCTCCTAATATAACCAGGTACAAGTACAGGTACATGTACAGGTATAGGTATAGTGATATGAAGCTACATATATAGTTACAGGTATATGTACAGGTATAGAAAGGTACGAAGGATGACTGAATGAGTGAGTGAATGATGATGGCCTCCTAGGAGAATGAACTAAGTCCAAAATGTATGTATGCATGTTCCCAACTTGACACTTTTCATGTTGAGAGATACTTTGGCCCACTTGTCCCCATCCTTAGAACTTAGGATAAAATAATTATCCATACTTCATACTTTAAAGAATATTAATATAATATTCCTTTTTCGCTTAAGCTCCCTAACTTAGCTCCTTATCCTTAAATGTTAGCCCCCCATTTCCATAACTAGTGGAGTTTAGTCCCCCATACTCTTTTATCATGGTTGGTATACACCCAATGATGTATTATATTAATGATAAGACATATACAAAAATAGGCTCACTGACCTTTAACATCTAGGCTCTCTAGCCTAATTCAACACATAATCCTCCTAGATTATAATAAATGGTTCACCAGCCTATAAAACACAACATATACAAAAAGGATCGTCAGCCTTAAATTCACATGCACTTAAGTTTGTTGTGCGCGGTATCCTGGAATGTGCACACTTCATCATTTTAGTGCACAGTACATGTGTGCACTATACCATGGAAGGTGCATGCAAAAATGATTTCAACAACTCACCAACTTAAGTATATTTGTATTTACATTTACAGTTGGGGTTCGACCTAGGGGTATTACATTCCCCTCCCCTTATTTATGCATTGTCCTCAGTGTAATATATACACATATACAACCAAAATTTCAAAAATTCTTAAAAAGATGCGGGTATTTTTTCCGCATAGCATCCTCATGCTCCCAAGTTCTGTCCTTAGGACCGTACTAGGTCCATTGGACCTTTACAAGCTCTATGGATCGATTCTAGAGCTGTTTGATTTTTCAGTCCATAATGCATACCGAATGCACTTGGAAAACACCTTCTTGTTGTTGAAATAATGTAACTGCGAAGAACATTCTTATTATTATTGGATTAAATCCCCATTGCGGATTAATCATGTCATTATTATTATTATTATTGTTATTGGATTAATCCCCATTGTGGATTAATCATGTCGGTAATTGGATAAGGACCAAATCCCCTTTTGCGGATTGGTCATCGGACAATTACAAAGGGAAGAATAAGAAGTCGGCCCCAACAGTTATTATGGAAGACCCAGAATTAATTAAAGGTGGGTTTACCCACCTAGAGTGAGAGGTTGGCCCTACCAGTTGTGACCTTTCACACGTGCCAGTCTTGTATAAATAAGAAGTTAGCGCCTCACTTCAAACACACAACTCACTTGCTCATTATCTTATGAGGCAAGCTGCAATTACCAGTCAGAGAGAGGAGAAGAAGAGTGGTGCATCTCTTGGGGAGGACTATCTATATTGGTTTGAGTTATCTCTTGAACATTGTATAAGCTATTTATGATAAGGAAGTTTTTGCTAGGTTTTCTTCCCCTAGAGGGTTTCCCAGGATAAATGTTGTGTCTCTTGTGAATGTGTATTTCTCAGTGATCTTGTTCTTATTATTCTCTTATCTATTGAAATGCAAAGAACTATAATAATGTCATAAACATTAACATTGTATTAGAGCCAACTTGAAGGAAGCACAATTTGCAAGAGGAAAAACATCACTGTTACTGTACCAAAAAATTAGGGTTTTGCAAAAGTGAGTATTTTCAGCTCCCTAACCTCCTAGAAAGCTGCGCCCTCCCCCAAGGATCATTTTATCACTTAGAGTGCACCTTTTCAGTGGCTAGATCTCCCAGAAAGTGAAACCCTAGTTTCACAAAGTACTAGAAAACCAGAAAACTAGAGTACCAGAAGTACTAGAAATACCAGAGTACCAGAAAACCAGAAGCACCAGTCCAGAAATCCACAGATCAGATTTGAAGGAGTAAAAGTTGGATTTTCGAAATTCCGACTGCACCAGCTAACTCACCTCAACCCAACGCATCTATCCCCTGGATCAGAATTTCAAAATTCGAAATTTGAAAAATTAGGGTTTCCTCATAAAACCCTAAGTTGCAGTTGCAGTTGCAGTCTCAGAACTAGCTGCAGTTGCAGTACCAATTGCAGTTGCAGCTGTAGAACCAGTTGCAATCACTCTTGAAGTTTTTGGTAATGATTACCGCTGCTACCAGATGGAGCCACTACCTGCAAATACTATCCGAGGTATGTACTCACATATGTTTAATGGTTAAACCCTAAAGAGTATTTGCAGGAGAAGGGATCTTTTGCCATAGATACAGAAGGATCTCAAGATCCAACACATTCAGAGGAATGATGCAACCCAGGTGTGATTATTC
>ML790629.1:333696-359568 GCA_009831015.1 Picea engelmannii | reverse complement strand
GTTTTTGCTAGGTTTTCTTCCCCTAGAGGGTTTCCCAGGATAAATGTTGTGTCTCTTGTGAATGTGTATTTCTCAGTGATCTTGTTCTTATTATGATCTTATCTATTGAAATGAAAAGAACTATAATAATGGAATAAACATTAACACTTGCTCCACCTGAATCACATTCCAATCAATAACATGATTAATATCAAGTATATATTTCTTAAGCAATGATAGATGGAATACATTATGAATAGACATTGAATAGATGGAATACATCAGGTATATATTTCGTAAGTAATTTTGTCCCAACTACTGCTCTATCTACTGGGTTGTCCCAACTTACTAGTGTGTTGCACCTTCTTCCATAAAGTGTTTCAAATGGGATCATATTTAGAGATTCTTGGTACCCATTGTTATAATAAAACTCTACTAAGTGTAGGCAGTCTTCCCATTTTGATGATTTATCCATCACATACATCCTCAACATATCCTCAATCACTTGATTCACCCTCTCTTTTTTTCCATTTGATTCTGGATGATAACCTGTGCTAAAGTTCAAATTTGTTCCAAATCCCTTAAATAATCATTTCCAAAAATTTGATGTAAATTTTGGATCTCTGTCAGACACAATTGTCTTGGATATACCATGTAATCGAGCAATTTCTCTCATATAAACATCAACAATGTTGGCTGCCTTGTGAGAAAGTTTTACTGGAATAAAATGGGAATCTTTAGTAAGCTTATCCACCACCACCATAATAGAATCATGTTGTTTGTTTGTTCTGGGAAGTTTGATGATGAAATCCATTGTTACAACTTCTCATTTCCACTCTGGAATGGGAAATGGTTGTAAAAAACCAGCTGGGTGTCTATGCTCAACATTTACTTTTTGACACTCCAAACATTTGACAATAAAATCATCAACTTCTTTCTTCATGCTTGGCCAATAATATTGGCTCTTGACAGCTGCAATAGTTTTCTGATAACCTGGGTGCCCAACATAAGGTACATTATGCATTTATATCAATATCGGTTTTTTCAATTCCTGAGAATTTGGTACATATATTCTGTCCCTGTACATGAGAATTTCATCATTTTCTGGCTTATAGTCTTCAATTTTCTGCTGCAAAATACCTTGTTGCAATTTTGTTACTAATTCCTTTTATTGCAAATCTGATTTTGCAGCCTCCAATATTATGTCTTTCAAATTTGATTGGTACATGCTAATGGTTGTAGCATGCAACTCATGCACTCTTCTGTTGATTTCATCAACCATGTTGTTCTTTTTCCCTTTGATATTCTTTATATCAAAGTCATATTCACTGAAAAATTCTAACCACTTGCTTTGCCTAGCATTTAGAGTTGGCTGATCAAATAAATATTTCAGACCATTATGGTCTGTCCTCAACTCGAACCTTTTCCCCATGAGTTAGTGCCTCCACTTCCTCAAGGCATGCACTATGGCTTCCAACTCCAAATCATGAGTGGCATAGTGTCTTTCATGCTCCTTCAACTTCCTGGATTCATAACATACACCAAATCCATTTTTACCGAAGACTCCACCAATTCCTTCTTTACATGCATCTATGCATACAATGGAGTCTTCATTTGGATCTGTAATACTTAAAATTGGAGCACTGGTTAATAATTGCTTCAATTGTTGGAAACTCTTTTCACAATCCAATGTCAACTGAAACTTCACACCCTTCTTTTGCAAGGAAGTGATTGGGTGTGCAATCTTTGAGAATCCTTCAATAGATCTCTTATAGTAGCATGTAAGGCCCATGAATGATCTGACCTCTATCACATTCTTTGGTGCTGGCCATCCTCTAATGGATTCTATCTTCTTAGGATCCACTGCTATACCTTCCTATGAAATGATATGCCCTAAATAATGAATTTGCTTCTAATAAAATGAGCACTTGCTCAATTTGGCATACAACTGATGCTCCCTTAATACTTGTAAAACCATCCTCAAGTGTTGTTCATGATCTTCCTATGATTTAGAATATATAAGAATGTCATCTAAAAATACAATGACAAACTTATCTAAGTATTCTTTGAAAATACCATTCATTAAACACATGAAGACAACTGGTGCATTTGATAACCCAAATGGAACCATTGTGAACTCATAATGACCATACCTTGTTCTGAAAGCAGTCTTGTTGATGTCTTCTTCTTTAATTATTACGTGATGATAACCTAACCTAATATCAATCTTGGAGAATATTTTTGCATCTTTCAACTGATCAAAGTGGTGATCGATCCTTGGAAAATGATACTTATTCTTCATAGTTACTTTGTTCAACTTCCTAAAGACAATGCAAAGTCTCAATGTTCCATCCTTTTTCTTCACAAATAAAATTGGGGCACCCCAAGTAGACACACTTGGACGTATATACCCCTTTTGCAGGAGCTCTTCAAGTTGCATTTGCAACTCCTTCAATTATGGTGTACTCATCTTGCAGGGAGTATTGGATATTGGAGCTGCTCCAGGCATCAAATTTATGGGGAAATCAATGTCTCTTTTAGGGGGTAATCTTGGTATTTATTTAAATACCTCTTCAAACTCTTTTAGGACTACATAATCTTCAATATTTGGCACTCTTTCCTTAGGTGTTTCTTCCATATGAGTTGCAAATATTTGACACCCTTTTCTGTAACATTTCTTCACCTGCAATGCTAAAATTTCTATGATGGT
Organism: Picea engelmannii; assembly: GCA_009831015.1. Taxonomy (NCBI): domain Eukaryota; kingdom Viridiplantae; phylum Streptophyta; class Pinopsida; order Pinales; family Pinaceae; genus Picea; species Picea engelmannii. Next base: position 356,879 of record ML790629.1, on the reverse strand, counting down.
TACTTCCCTGGGAATTCCTTGTACTATCCTTAGGATCCCTTCCTCATCCAAGCAAGTAAATTCCTTGTTATGATAGTTCGAGATAGCATGATGTTGGTCCAACCAATCCATCCCAATTAGACAATCATATGAACCCAAAGACAAGATGTTCAAATATTCCCTGGTGTTCAGTACATTCATGTCCATAGGACATGACTTAACCATCTCATTAACTTTTCTTTTGGCTCTGGTAGCCAACTGCACCAAACAAGATTTTCCATGCTTACTTCTTGGAAAATGAAAGCATTCCACCATCTTAGGATCTATATAACTATGACTAGCTCCTGAATCGATTAAAATAGAAATGGTTTGATTGTTGATCATACCTTCCACTTCAATCATATGTGAATGATACTATGCTTGCTTGTTCTCTAGGGATACTTAGATCCTTGGTACATTTCTTCCCATGTCCTCCACTCTTTCAGCTTGTTGTACATTGTGAACAATCCTCACTTTTTCACCTCGGTGAGGACAATATCTATACATATGATCTCCCTTACAACCCCAACATTGAACCCCTGTCTCAATCATTCTGGTTTCTCTGAAAGTTGGATGTCCCCGAGGGTTATTTATGAAGAATGGTGGCTTAGTCCCCTTCTTTCTCCGATCCATCTTGAATTTCTTCTTTTCTTCCCAAGATTTTTGGAAAGTTAGCCTTGCTTTTTGTTGATTATATAGGCATTTAGATCACCTTGTGGTCTCCTCCAATGTTTTGGGATCATTATATTGTATTTTGTCATTGATGAATGATGACAATCCACTCAAATACCTCTAAATCTTAGTTGTCTCATCCTTGATGAAAGAAACATAATTTAGCAGTTATAAAAGCCTTATTTCATATTCATCTATGGTCATACTCCCAAGCTTGAGTTCAAAGAACTCTTTCATTTTCTTGTCATAGTATCTCTTAGTCAAATATTTATTTTCAAAATATTTCTTGAATTCCTTCCAAGTAACATTTTTCTTTTTGATGTGTTGCACATGCACAAGATGATCCCACCACATTGATGCCTTTCCCTTGATTTGATAGATGGAAATTATTCCTTCTGCATGAGAAGAATAATTATGCAATTGAAAATACTTTCTCATGCCCAACAACCATGTCTATGCAATTTCATATTTCTTGTGCTCACCATCAAATGTAGGAGGTTTGATTTTGTTCATTTCTCCTCGTAGCTCATCAACCACAGACCTCTTATGCTTCCTAATAATGGATGGAATTGAGCTTCTATGTGCTCTCCTATTGGAATTCCTCGGGGAGTGATGGTTATGTCTGCTAACACTTCTTGTTCTTCTTTTCTCATCAGGAGACCCATGACTTCCCGATTTTCTTGAGCCACTTTCCTTATCCAATTTATTTTCTATTATGTTTAATCTTTGCATTAAATTCATGTTGAAGTCCTCCTATTTCTCCTTGGATTTCATAAGCCTTTCATTATCATATTTATGTCTTTGTACATCCTTTTACAAATTTTTAATGGTCTCTACCATATTCATGTTTTCTTCCTTTCCTTCTCCATGTCCATTGGAGTTTGTTCCTTCAATACCCATATGGAAATTTATCCCTATGATCTCATCTTCCTGGATGTAAGCCCCATCTGCATATTCCATTCCTCTACACTTTGTGTTGATCTTGATCTGATCTAGTTGTTGTTAAATCTGCAAAATGTGCAGCCAATAGAACTTTGTCAGGCTAACTGTTTCAAGAATTTCATGAAAATATGAACCATTTTGGTTCAATAATGCATCATAATTATTTCTTCCGATTTCCTGAAAATTGAATGCTCAGATCAATTTCCTAGGTGAAAAATTATATTTTATTTCCCAATACCTTTCCAATGCTCACTTCCATGCTCAATTATGAGTTTTGAGCAGAAATTTATGGTCCTTCGAAGTTAGTTAGGTCTTAAAATTTACCCTCCACTGTTTGTCCTATAACTTCCGCATAAAAGCTCTGTTTGACGAACTGTTTACACCATTAGAAAACTTTGTCTGGAATATTTCATTTGAGTTGCAAAGACAAAGTGTAACTTTGTTCACTCTGTTCTCGGGGTTTTTGAGTAGCTAAAAATGTTGTTTAGGGCCTCAAAAATGTGCTGCTAAAGATGACCTTCAAACAATATAAAATGTCACATAAATTCATTGGTTTTCTGTTGTTGTAGACCATCCAAACGACTTTGTGTGCACAAATTTGAACATGTATACCCATATTTATCCTATGCAACAACACCATAAGGTAGCACATGCTTCACACACTTATAAAGAATGCGGATCACTACTCTATCGCGCAAATATCTGGTGCACACTACTTTTGTGTTGCGTGCCAATATCTACCACACAATTTTAGTTCATGCACTAATACCTTTTGCACACAATTTTTGTGTCACATGTTATTATTCTGCGCACATTGCAATATACGCGCTACACCATGCCAAAGTTTAGTACGCTCCCATCGCACACTAGTACTCCGCGCACACCATTAATTAAACTGTCGCATGACAGGAATATACCTACATTGCGCGTGCACCAACACAATTTCTCTGCACTCTGGCAATAATGCACACACCATGCCTGTCATTGTGCGTGTACACACCCTATCCACATCGTGCAGTGCTAAATTTAGTGCACACACCCGTGCGCCAACATTTTCCATGCATTACCACTCTGCACCGCGCACCGCCAAATTTAAGTGTGCACATCCGCGTACCAATATTTTGCGTGCATTACCATTCTGCACCATGCAACACCAAATTTAAGTGCGCACATCTGCACACCAATATTTTATATGCAATACCACTCTACACCGTGCAATGCCAAATTTAAGTGTGCACACTCGCGTACCAATATTTTCCACGCATTACCACTCTTCATTGCGCAACGCCAAATTTAAGTGCGCACACCGACGTGCCAATATTTTCCGTGCATTACCACTCTACACTGTGCAATGCCAAATTTAAGTTTGCACACCCATGCACCATTATTTTTCCACACATCACAATATTTTCACTGTGCATCATGCATTTTTAGTGCGCACACCTGCGCACATTCATTTTTATGCACATCAATTCCTCGTGAACTCTGCTATAGAAATTGGGGATTTTGCCAAACGTTTTCCCAATTTTCACCATAGGCATTCTTCAACTATGAAATTTGTTCAATTTCACCCTGATAACACCAATTCAACCTCTGCAATGACAAATAGTTGCTCGATGACATTCCTGGAACAAATGTTTCCCAAACTCAATTCACAAATTGAGAATTTTAATCAACTAATCTCGCTCCATCTATCATGGCTTCCATGTAACTTAAAATTTGACCAATTCCAGGTCTGAATTTGCTAGGATAGATATTAAATTAAGAATATCTCACCACTTGGACAAATTTCTCAATTTTCCCATGAATTTAACAACATAAATTGGGGTTTTCCCCCAATTCCATGCAATTGATTCTATTTTTTTACCATGGATGCTCTGTAACTTGAAATTTGGCCACTTTGAAATCAATTCTCTGTGAAATTTCACTTCAATTCAACTTTCTCGGCCCATCTAGGCTCAGTGTTGAAAACTGAAGCTACGATACCATATTGTAGAATCCCCAACATCCAACTAGGCTATGCCACATAAAATTTTCGAATTGTATACAAAAATAAAACATATACACACAAAACATCTTCCAGAACTTTATATATTGTTGGCCCTTGGTAATGTATTAAGGAAGGAAACAAATATTAAGGAAGAAGAAAGACAAACTATGAAGTGCGCGGAAGGCACACAAACCGAGGAAGGGTCGAAGTGGTTAAAGAAGAAGAAAAGAAGGAATGAAGTAAAGGAAAACAAGTCGTTGAAAGAGAAGATCAAGGAAGACAAATAAACAAATAAGATAGATAATGTGTAAATGTGTTGAAACTACACAGAATAGATCTAGCTAAACAATAATACACATTTGCAGAGAGAATTTGAGAAAGAAGAAAAAGGAGAGAAAGAATGAAAGAGTTCTCATTAACCATTGTGAATAATGAATAATTTACACATGATATACTCTGTATAAGTCAATGAGTGCACATTGGAGGAGAAACAATGCACCATAGTGGTGGTCTAGAGTGATCTAGACATACACCAATAGTTACGGGAGTGAACTTCCACCTAGTCTAGTCTCTCAGGCAGTTACAGGAGTGAACTGCCACCTAGTTGAGTTAACTAGTGAACTAGTATTCAGTTAACTGACTGAACAAAGAGTAGTGAGGAGTTAACTCAGAGAATCAAGGGTAATGTTCCAATTTGGTGATGATACCAAGGCAATATCAAATTAGCATGGTGATGATCCCAATGTTGCATGGTGACAAAACCAATGCAACATCTAAACTCAACTCAACTAGTCAAACTGAAGTTTCAACTGAAAGAGAATATTCTCCAGGTGGAATATTATACCCTAAAATATAGGAGACTGGATAATGACTAATTATGACTAATAAACAAGGAAAAACCTTAGGAAAAATAAATCCTAGGTGTGTGTGAAGTAACTCCAACACCCCCCCTGAACATCACTATGGTGAAAATAAAGAATGGGTCCCAACAACAAGGCCATGTTAGGTACCCAAATACAAAATATACACTGAAATAAAGTGAGGAAAGAGAGAAAACTTGATGGGGAAACCACCCCCTCAAGGTATAATGTATGTAAAAAGAAGAACTACAGTTGCTAGGCAACTGTGTCCTTCACTCCAAGATGACTTCGTAGAGAATGGAACTTCTACTCAATGAGGGTCTTGGTTAAGATGTTTGTCGTCCATTCTGCTGAAGGACAGAACTATAAGTCAATGATCCCCTCATGTAATAAGTCCCGGATGTAGTTCATGTGGATCTTGATTTGCTTCACCCGCTACCTCTGAACTGGATCTCTGCAGAACTTCAGAGTGTTATGGTTGTCACACTAGATGACGATCGACCGATGAAACTGAATGCCCAACTCAGTGAGAAAATGTTGTAGCCACATAGCCTGAATACCCTTCTGTATATTACCTCAGTTGAAGATAGAGAAATGGTATCTTACTTCTTGCTCGAACAACCGATAGGCCCGGAACCAAGACTGAATGAGTAACCAGATGTGGACTTGCGACCAATGTTATTGCCAACCCAGTCGAAATTAGTAAACCCAATGAGATCTAATGTAGAGTCTGCTACATAATGAATCCCAAAGGTGATGGTGCCCTATACGTATTGAAGGATACACTTTGCAACCTTCCAATGTAGCTCATGCACCTCCTGCATGAACCTGGAAACTGCACCAACTGCAAAGGACAGGTCTGGTTTGGAGTGTGTGAGATACAACAAGCTCCTCACTTGATGTCTGTACATTTTTCTGTCAACCAGTGGAGTCTCCCCACCATCCTCAAGTTTGATTCCTGATAGGAAAGGAGTCAGAGAAGACTTGTAGTCTGTCATGTGAAATCTCTCAAGGAGATCTTGTGCATACTTGGCCTGAGACAGTTTGATGTCTGATGCATCCTGACTGATCTCGAGTCCAAGGAAGAAGTGCATCAGACCCATGTCCATCATAAAAAACCTTTCATGTAGAATCCTCTTGACTGCAGCAATCACTGAAGTCGAGAAACCGGTGATCAACAAATCATCAATGTACAGAACTAAGAGTAGAAGTGAATCAATTGTCTTGAGAATGTAGACATTCAGGTTTAATTTACAACGTACACAGTTCTATGACAATAGGTAGGAGTCCATCTTGGGATACCATGCCCTCGGAGCCTGCTTGAGGCCATAAAGGGACTTATTCAGTCGACATACCAAAGATGAGTCCTGCATAAATCCCAAGGGATTCTCCATATAGATCTCCTCAGAGAGATCACCGTGAAGAAATGCATTCTTCATGTCCATCTGATGGAATTCCCATCCTTTGGCTTCCACAATGACAAGTGCCAATCATATGGAATCCATCTTCGCTACTGGAGCGAAGGTCTCATCATAGTCAATACGATGAACCTACCTAAAGCCTTTGGCAACAATCCTGTCTTTGTATCTGCTAATCTTTCCATCTGCTACACTCTTGGTCCTATAGACCCATCTGCATTTGAAAATTTTCCTCCCAGAAGGAAGGGGAACTAGATCCCAAGTTTGGTTCTCGAGGAGGCAGTTGTACTCCTCCTGCATGGCAGATTCCCAAAAGGTATTTCTAGTAGCCTCGCCATAAGACTGTGGATCTGAAGATTGAATGAAGAAAAGATGCCTAGAGGGAAATGGTTCAGTGGCAGTGAATGCAACATGACGCTCCTTGAAATAAGATCGAATAATCCTAGTATCGGTTGGATCACCAACGATATCCCCTGCATCCTAAAGATTAGTTTGTGCCCACTTGGGCCTCTTCTCTGGCTCTGCAACTGCATCTGGATGCTCTGAATATGCATATGACTATACTTACTTTGAATCTGAATCATCTGAGTCCTCTGAATCAGAACTCTCATCTGAAGAATAATGGGCATTTGTGTGCTCATCATCTCGGACAGGTGGAAGAGTGAAGGTGTCTGCATGCAGTTGCTGAGGTACATGTGAAACACTTTCCTTGAATTGGACACTACGCTCAATGATGAGCCAGTTTGAGGAAAGATCAATAAGCCGATATCCCTTCACACCGTCAGGGTATCCAACAAAAATGCACTCAGTGCTCTGTGGATCAATTTCCTTCCTCTTTTCATAGGGAATCCTGGCCCATGCACGTGAACCGAAAATGCGAAAGTGGGTCACTTTCGGTTTGAGGATGCTCCAAGCCGCGTAGGGGGCATTATGCTTGACATATATTTTTTGGATGTATGTTTCACAATTAAGTGCTTCGGTCCATAGTCTCTGTGGTAGTGACTTTACATGAAGCATGCAAGATTCCATCTCCCTTAGAGATCAGTTTTTCCGCTCTGCAACTTCATTTTGCTGCAGAGTATAGGGAACTTTGTGCTACAACCGAATCCCTACCTCATGGAAAATATTATGGATCTCATGATTTACATACTCTCCCCCGTTATCAGTTCAGAGGAATTTGATCTTATTTTCGGACTGTGTCTCAACCAGGGATTTGAAATCTTTGAGGTGTTGAAAGACCTTAGATTTTTTCCTGAGAAAGTAGATCCAAGTAAAACATGAGAAATCATTAACAAAAATTATAACAAACCTCGCTTTGATGATGGATGGATGCAGAAAAGGACCCATAAGTTCACTATGGATTAGATCCAAAGGTGCGGAAGATCGTTAAGACTTTCCTTTGTCGAATTTCTCTTGAGGGTGTTTTCCGAGAACACATCCCTCACACACTCCCTTGGAGAAATGGATGTCTGGTACACCATCAACCAATCTGTTCTTCTAATATGTTGCATGTATCTGAAATTCAAATGTCCAAACCTTTCATGCCATATCCTACTACTTTCATCAGCATGAGTAAGTAGTAATGCAGAATCAGGTTCAATGAATTCAGAAAAAGTATACAATCTAGATTGATGATTTACCTCATCGGTAGAAACCTTGGAGTTGGTTTGCATGTCGTGGATGTCCATGGAATTTGGTGTGAATATGAATTTATTTCCGGTGCTAGAATTCGTCATCTAATACATGGAGAGAAGGTTGACAGAAAGTTTGGGAACATGCAACATATTCTCGAAGCTTTCGTTGGTGAGTTTAATTCTTCCTTTGCCGGTGACTTCAATAGAAGAGTTGTCCCCCATCAGAATGGGAGGAACTTTGCATGAATATAAAGAAGAATATAATTATTTTGATGCAGCCATGTGATGTGATTCTCCTGTGATCTAGGTGGATATTAGTGTCCACCCACCTTTTTCAACTAGCCCAAAACAATTTTCTGGCAATTTTGGTAATTTACTATTTTTAGTAGTTTTTAACTTTTAGGGCCATTTTGAGGGACTAAATGAAGGTTTTTTGGGATATAGGTTCTCAATGATAGCTTAAGTCTCTAATTGATCCCCCTAAATTAATCTCCTCAACTTTTCCTTTCCAACGAGCTATCGTGTGCCCCAAACAGAGATCGTATGCCAAAGTTACGCCCCCGAGAAGTTGAAACACCAAACTACCCAAAATGGGGTCCACAAAATTGTTGGTTTTTCATCTTCCAGGGTTAGGGTTTTGGATTTTATTTATGATAAAAAATGCCTTTGGAGCCCCATTGTAAAATCATCTTCTTGCGAATGAGTGCAACCGTCACATCTCTTCTTAGAGATAAGTCGCCACCATTCCAACAAGCTTGTTTTCCACTACATTTTACAGTTTCAGCTTATTTCCTTATTGAATAGAAAACCATTTTTATTGTATCTCTGTTACTTTTTGTTAATCACCTGTTAATAATATGTAGTCATTTCATTATGCTCATAAAATCCGGATCAATGGTATCAGAGAGGTTTGTTCCTTTTCGTCTTAATGCATGTCCCCAACGAGGTCAGGGTACAAAGAGTTGGGTCTCGAGCTTGTTTCTCTTGAGGAAAAAAGCTCTCGCACGCCCAAGCGACCTCTCATGGAAGGAGAAAATAAATATGATGGGACAAGATATCCTTTCAAAATGTTGCTTGAAGAAGACCTCACGCAACAAAGGAACGATATGATGGATACTTTTTCACAAATTCTTCGGCGACTACCAACATGCAACACATCTTCTTCGAGCGGAGGCGCCGCCCCCTTCAAGGTACAAATAAACTTCAATATTCCTATATTTGAAGGTTATATAGAAGCAGATCTTGTAGACAAGTGGTTGAATCTACTAGAAGGGTATTTTTCTGTCCACAACTTTTCGAATAGAGAAAAGATTACTTTTCCAGTCCTCAAAGCCGTTCCCCATGTCAAAGATTGGTGGGAAACTTTCTGTGAGCAAAAGGAAATAGAGGAACCCTCATTATTTACAGTCACAGCCACCTGAGAATCCTTCAGGGATTCTATTAAGGAACAATACTACCCTGTCGGAAGTTATGATGACTTGTATACCAAATGGACCACACTGCGGCAAGAAAAAGATCAAGCAGTGCCAGATTTCACAAATATATTCCATACTTTGCACACCAAGCTGGGTATCAAAGATTCAGAGTGGCATATGGTGCTCAAGTATCACGGTGCTCTACATAGATACATCCAGACTGAAATGTAATTTCTTGAAATCTCATCCTTGGGTGCAGCATACCGATATGCCGCCAAAATTGATCAGAAGATCAAACAAAAGACGTAGAAATTTGAGCGTGGGAACCCCTCACAACAAAAGCTAGGAAAGGGTGGCCCCAACCTACAGAACAAAGGAAACAAAAAATATGGACAATATCAGGACAGCTAGTCCAAGCCACAAGCAAACAAGGGTCATGGGAAGACAAAGAAGGACACCGAAAAATGGTGCAATTTCCACAAAAGCCTCTGGCACAACACTGATGAATGTAGCTCAAAACAGTCATTGGTGGTCGAGATCAAAGACATGGAGCCAAACCCTGATTCAAAATCTGATTCTGAAAATACTGGTAAAAGACAGATCATCAACGCAGACCCCACTTCTATTGTCATGACCGCAACAATTCAACCAGAAGAACCAACAGATCCTGAAGAGGGGGATCAACTTTTTCATTCACAGATGTGGGTGAAGGGGACTCCACTGCATTTTATTATTGATAGCAGAAGCTAGAAGAACCTCATCTCAGCAGAGGTCGTCAAACAGTTGGGATTGTCGACAACACCACACTCATAGCCATACAACATAGGGTTGCTTCGCCAAGGACGAGATCTTCATGTCAACAAGAAGTACCGATTGTCATATGGCATCCATCCCTTCAAGGATGAGGTATTATGTGATGTTTCTCCATTGGATGCATGTGATGTTCTCTTGGGCCAACCATATATGTGGAAACGCCATGTTATTTATGAGTCTCGACCCCGTAGTGTCATTGTTACTTTGGCGGGTCATCTGTACAAAATACCAGAGGTAGTTCCAACTAATGTCCCACCTAAACAGTGTTGCAAGGTAGTATCTCATACTACAAAATTCAACTTCTTCACAATCTATTCAAAGGGTGAACAAAAGGATACTGCAACCACTACAACCTCAGCCCAAGCACCTTCTATTCAACAGAGGCAAGTCAACAAGATTGAAAAAAAGTGTAAATATTTCTTCTGCACACAGGAATCTCATGTACCTAGACTATTTAAAAAGTTCCAACCCTTCCAGCCACATGTTAGTGCCAACCTTCAACAAGCTAAGCAACACAACTTCTCCAACAAGGCAAGCAACTCATCAAGATGCAGATTCAACAAACGCTTTTCCCTCTCCCCTAGGAACTCAACACAATGGAGAACATTTCTTCCTAAGGAGGGAGGATTGATCCAGGTGGATATTGGTGGCCACCCACCTTTTCCAACTGGTCCAAAACAGGTTTCTTGCAATTTTGGTAATTTACTATTTTTAGCAGTTTTTAACTTCCGGGGCCATTTTGAGGGCCTAAATGAAGGTTTTTTGGGATAGAGGTTTTAAATTATATCCAAAGGCTTTAATTGAGCCCCCTAAATGAATCTCCTCGATGATACCTTTCCAATGAGCTATCGTGTGCCCCAAACTAAGATCATATGGAAAAGTTACGCCCTCGAGAAGTTGATACACCAAACTACCCAAAACGAGGTCCAAAAAGTTGTTGGATTTTCATCTTTCGAGGTTAGGGTTTTGGATTTTATTTATGATAAAAAAGGCCTTTAGAGTCTCATTTTAAAATCATCTTGTTGCAAATGAGTGCAAATGTCACATCTCTTCTTAGATATAAGCCGCCACCATTCCAACAAGGTTGTTTTCCGCTGCATTTTACAGTTTCAGCTTATTTCCTTATTGAATAGAAAACCGGTTTTACTGTATCTCTGTTATTTTGTGATAAGCACCTTTTAATAATATGTAGTCATTTCATTCCAATCATAAAATCAAGATCATCCTGAATCTACGATCCAAGCATCGAGAGAGGAGTAGATTGCAATCAAGGCATGGCTAGAATTTTCTTTCTTGGAATTCAGATCTTCTGACTTCTTCTTCTTGGCACCCTCGGGGATACGATCTCCAAGGTTGTTTTGATGAATTATTTGAGACATAAAATCTATTTGTTTTTTCATGCATGCAGATTCTGAATGGAATCCTTTGTGACAATATGTGCATTTCTCCCCTTTTCTCCCCTTTTCTCCTTTGGATCCTGAGGCATCAGTGAAAGGTTTTGTGTACCCTTCCTTCTTCAGATGTGCATGAGATTTATGTTTATATTTAACTTTAGATTTCTGATATTTTTGGCTTCCATCATGCATAATGAGTGCATGCGCCCTTGGGCCTTTGATTGTGCCCATGTTGATGATATTAGTTTTCTCTTGTGTCAGGGATTCAATAAATTCCTCAAGAGAAGGCATATTTCCAGGTGGCTCCGAAGGCGAATTTGATAGAATGGAATGTGGATATGAATACAAATAATTTAGGACCAATATTGGAGAGAATGGTGAGAACCATTTGTTTCTCCTCTTTCGATTTATCAACCCCACAATCTTTGAGTTGCGACAATAAATCCTTGATATTTGTAAAGAAATCTTGGATATTATCGAAGCTTTTTGGATCCAATGTAAGCAGTTCCACCTCCAGCATGTTTCACCTCATCTCATATTTTTTTCCAAATATCCCTTCCAATGTGTTCCAGGTTTCATTGGGAGTCTTACAAGAAGATATATGAAAAAGGAGATCAAGAGAAATAAGACCGCAAATTGTTCCGAGTGCCTCATCCATGCGATTTAAATACTTGTATTTTTCTATGGCTGATGTCGGTTTTGTATCTGTATTCAAGGTTAACCTATACAACCCTCTGGCTAAGAGATGTATGGCTATTTTCTCCTTCCATATAAAATAATTGTAAGGTGTAAGAATGAATTCTTTTTGGAAATCCATCTTTCCATTGTCTTCAATCTTTTGTACCTACAAAATATTTTGGTGTAACTTTTGCTTAGAAGTTTTTCGGCTATGATAACATGTATATTTTTTTGAACCTTCAGATAATAGATATATATATAAACAATAATACACACATTTGCAGAGATAATTTGAGAAATAAGAAGAAGGGGAGAAATAATGAAAAAATTCTCATTAACTGTTGTGAATACTGAATAATTTACACATGATATACTCTGTATAACTCAATGAGTGCACATTGGAGGAGAAAAAATGAGCCATAGTGGTGGTATAGAGTGATCTGGACAGACACCAATAGTTGTGGGAGTGAAATTCTACCTAGTCTAGTCTCTCAGGTAGTTACGAGAGTTAACTTCCACCTAGTTGAGTTAACTAGTCAACTAGTCTTCAATTAACTGATTGAACAAAGAGTAGTGAGGAGTTAACTCGGGGAATCAAGGGTAATGCACCAGTTTGGTGATGATACCAAGGCAAGGTTGAATTAGAATGGTGACAAAACCAATGAAACATCTAAACTCAACTCAACTAGTCAAACTGAAGTGTCAACTGAAAGAGAATATTCTCCAGGTAGAATATTCTACCCTAAAATATAGGAGACTGGATAATGACTAATTATGACTAATAAACAAGGAAAAACCTTAGGAAAAATAAATCCTAGGTGTGTGTAAAGTAACTCCAACATCGTGGACAACTCAACAAGCGAAAGAAGATACTAATGGATGCTTTGGATCACCTCGCAGAGAAGAAGGAAGAACAGGTCGACGAAGTCCGTAAAAGGTGGGTTATGTGTACCTAGGGTTTTGGCACCTAGGGTTTTGACACCTAGGCTTCGGTCTAAGTTTTTATAAGAGTAATTGAATTTAGAAAAAGAGGCCGAGAAGAGTTGAGAGGATAATAGTGATAGTGATAGTGATATGGAGATGTAAAAGTGTTATGTTTTAAGAGTATTCTTGTATTTTGGATGTTCAGCTGGGTGCAAAGATCTACTCTGCAGTTGGGTGCGCAGGGAGAGAAAATAGAGAGAAAGAGAGAGGAGGATCTGTAGCTATGTGCGCAGATAGGACTGTGTATTTTCATCTACTTAATCAATAAACAGAGTTCTGTGGTAGTAGCCCTAGGGAGAGGGTGAACCACGTAAAACATTGTTGTTCATGTGGTTGGTGCTTTGCTATTTACTACCTTTAATATTTTTATTGCACTGATATTTCCTTGTTAAAGATAGGAAGTTATAACTTACTCGTGAAGCTATCATAATACTACTAAGAATCTCTAGGTTATATTGCATTGTTGTTCTGAAAGCATCTTGCATTTCGTCTGGTTGTAGACACACGTGTCCTGCAACCCCCCCTATTTCTACTTTGGGTGAGACTTCATCTGCTCCGTAGGTGCTACTGTAAGGGCCAGTAGTTAGGGTTTGTTGGTGCACTATTTTTTAGGGACCTAACCCCTCAGGTAGAATAATATATTTCGATGTAATAAAGGTCAATATTAATAAGGCATAGCAATAAGGAAGAATAAGTCGAATGTAAGAATACCTAATAAAAGCTTATGCTTCTAGAAGGATCTTCCTCTAGATGGTTTCTTTGATAGACATATTTAGTATAAATAGGAGTTGAGGGTATGAGAACTTTTGTCTTAGATATTATTGTAATAGATATCTAGTCTGCCGAAGTTTTCCCCATCGAAGACGCAAGTGAACATTGCTCTCAGTAATCAAAGTGCTCTTTCTAGTGTTATTCTAGTATCTTTTTGGTATTATTGTGGTGTTGTTATGGTTAAATTGTTGTTCATTTGCCATTTCTATCATTTTATCACTGTTCTGCATACTTTTTATATCTGGAATATTACAAGTGGTATCAAAGAACTTTCCTCGGCATAAAGTCGTGGGTTAAATTTTTTGAGGGTAGAGATGTATTCCAATGTCTTTAAGCTATAGAGATATGTTGTTATGCGCATAAAACTGCGGTCAGGGATTCATACACAAAGGAAATACAAGTGGTGCTTAAGCGCACATCTGTTGGCCACCCTTGTAACCCCTGTGTTAAACAACTGAGAGGGGGGGTGAATTAGTTGTTACTGTACTTAAACTATTATGCCCATTTTAAACTCTTCACAGAATACTCAATGACAATCACAATGATGCAGAGAAGTAAGCAATAGAATATTAAACATCAATCGCACACATGAAATATATAGAGACAGATATTTCCTGAGGAAACCCATAAAGGGAAAAAGCCTTTTCTTCTTGATATGATAAGTAATATTTATTTTCTTTACATTATCATACTTGTGAGCTCCAACTCCTCTTGAGGCTACAACCTATTTTTTGCAAGCTGCAACTTGTTGAGAGCACCAACTCTCTGTTTTCTCTAGCACCTACTAGAAGGAAGCACCAAATTCCTGGTTTCTCTAACACCCACTAGAAGGAAGCAACAAATCCCTAAGTGTTCCAACACCAACTGTATGGAAGCACCAACTTCCAGTCACACAGGCACCAACCTATATAATAGAGAACAACAGTTCTCCCTTGCACCACCCTGCCACCCTGGTTTTTCTGGCTGTAACCAGATGGAAGCTACAACTCCCTGTGTTCAAGCACCCACTTGAAACTCTGAGGACAACATTCCTCCCTAGCACCTCCCTAACACCCTGAAATATTAATGTTTGCTTACATGAATCTATTACAGTGATACAATATTCATCAATGGTTTATCAGTCTCATCACTATAATGATACACTGCTTTGCTCTGCTTGATTTAGTGTCCTCCTCCTCACATCTTCATAAGATTTTTGTTCTTCTGATCTGTCTCTTCATGAGCACCTCAAATTTTTCTACCTCTCTCAGATATCCATCTCTGTTCTATGTGATATGCCTCTTCAGTGCATTTCGATTGTTGTCCACAACATGCCTTTCCCATGTGAAATTACTTTCAACAGAAGTAACCTCTCTTCTCTGTTCTGTGTATTTTTATAATGCCCAGTCCTCTTCCAGATAATACACCTACCTCCTCATCCCCTCTAGTGATTACACTTAGTTTTTTATTCATCCATGGTCGTTATGATGAGACTCTTTGGCTTCTCTGGAAGCTACAGTCTTCGAATTTTTTCCATATGTCAATCGTCTCTATTCTGAGTCTTCATTCCACTGAAAGATACCTCGAGACTCTTCAGCTCCTTTTGTGATCACCCTGATATTCTTTGAATTCTCTAGTAGATGCAATCAATCATTTTATGCAATTACAATTTGTCTGTCTCTAGCAGTTACTGAGAGAACCTCGACGCACTTATGGCTTTGGTGCCTTTTCCCATTTATGAGAAATCTACACAGTGGGTGCTAGCTCTTCTTTCTAAGCCCCTACCTTCCACATGATCATTGCTGTGACCAGATGCCTATCCAACAGGCGCTTCACAACTTCACATTTCGAGATATCCAACCATGAGTTTCCTCTATCTTTCGAACTTGAGAAACCCTGAAATGGAGCCTAGTGTTTCTATCTCCTTCCCCAATATTCTGTTGATTAGACCACAAGCTATGACCACTCACTAATAAAAAAGGGGTGCTTCACAATTTCGGCGATCACCGAAGTGGAGCCTAGAGACATGCTATCTCCTCCCTTAACTTTCTATTGATGTGACATTTCGATGTGATCATGGGCCAAATATTTCAAGTAGTTTGTAATTTCGTGTTTCGTGTCTTCACGTCTCATCTCCCTAGACAATCAATGGTCCATATCTCTACTCAATCCAACGGCTCAGATCAAGTCGCGATTTCGTGTTTCGTGACTTTCTGCTATGAGTTTCTTTGAATCTCTCAACTCGCGAAACTACGAAGTACTCCATATCGGATTAATGGTCCAGATATTTCCCTTTGATCGATGGTTGTGATCAAATATTGAAAACTCAGACTTCATATCAGATCAACGGTTCATATCCTCGGTGATCTGACAGCTCAGATCATTTCGCGAATTCTCATATCACGAGTTCTTATAACTCTCATTCATCCTTCCTTTGATTTTTCCTGGAGTTGGCAATCCACTGACGCGTGTCCTCTTTAATCCAATGGATATCCTCCACTTTGGGACTTCATCCTTCGAGACTTCGGGTATTTGGGTGAGTATTGGTGGTAAAACTCCCGAAGAAAAACTCCTGAAGTGATGTAACTCTTGCGTCATTCGATGACGTGTCATGAGCTAAGAAGCTTCCACGTGTCACTAATATTTGTGATTTCCATGTACCTGAAATGCTGAATCAACTTGACAATTGTCATTGTCTGATTGCGCCACCTGTCCTTATTGACGTAGTGTGCCACCTGTCCTTGTTGACGTGGTCTGATGATGTGTCCTTCTTGAATCAATGGTCCTCGTTCTCCCTTTGATCGACGGTTGTGATCAAATCATGATTTCACATGTCGGGTGTTTGAATGTGAGCCAACCCTGACTCTTCTAACTCCCGATATCTGAAACTTGCTCTAGATCAATGGCCCACAACCCTCTGTGATCCAACAGTCCAACTCTCATCGTAATTTCACGTTTCGCGACTTCAAAGGTTAGAGCACCTCTTTCCTTTGAATTTTTAGTAAACAAAATGTTGATCTCTCTCCACATGTACTCTGGATCCAATGGTTCAGCTCTCATCATGATTTCACATTTCATGACTTCTGCGGACTGCTTGACGCAGTTCTCCCAATTCGCAATTCTGTGAATCTGCTCATCTGCTGCCACATGTCTTCCTCGATGATGGATCGTCCCCATGCTTTGGTGACTTTGTAAGCTCGCTTAACCTTTCACTTTAAAGGTAGTGCACATTCTTTTGGATTCAACGACGATCGGTCCTCGCGCTCAGATCTAACGCCTGAGATCTGTTCACCTTCTGCGCTTTCCTTCTTGAGATTTGATCTCTGCAAACTGTTTTTGCCTTTTTTGCTTCTTTTCTTGCCTTTGTCCTTGTTGTTATTACCATGAATGACAAGCATATACATTTCCTGTAAAACATGCCAACAATATCCCCCTTTGACATTGATGGAAACAAAGGGATCCAGACCTTTTCTCCCCCTTTGACATCAATGTCAAAGAAAACACACTCCCCCTGAGCTGTTGCAGTATTTTTCCGGAGGTATCAGATATTCAACCAATACATACTCCCCATGACAGAATTGACTCGCTTAGGTGAGAGTAGGGATGACACCCAGCTTCTAAAAAAGATATTCAAAAGGTGTCTTGGCCAGGGGTTTAGTAAAGATGTCTACAATTTGTTCTGTGGAAGGAATATCATTCAGCTGAACAACTCTGTTTGTAACCTTCTCTTTGAGAAAATGATACTTTATTGGGATATGTTTCATCTTTGAATGGATAAAAAGATTCTTCGAGACACTAATGGCATTGTTGTTATCACAGTGAAGTGGAATTGGATCAGCATAAGTTACCTTCAAATCTGCAAGAGTTTGTAACATCCATAAAATCTGAGTGCAACAAGTAGCAGCAGCAATGTACTCTGCCTATGTAGTTGATAATGAGATAGATCCCTTATTTTTACTAAGCCATGCTACTACCGAGTCACCTAAGAAGAATGCACCTCCACTGGTGCTCTTTCTCTCATCTAAACAATTTTCCCAATCAACATCTGAATATGCAGTTAATTGTAAGTTATGATTTCTAGGATACCAAAGACCATAAGTTATTTTACCCTTCAAATATTTGAAGATCCTCTTAACAACTGCTAAATGAATTTGTTTAGGGGTAGACTGATAATGACCTACCATTCCAATAGCCTGCATTATATTATAATGAGATGTTGTGATGTACAAAAGACTGCCTATCATTGATCGATATGTTTTTTGATCAACATCGGGTGGAATATCATCTTTACTAAGCTTGCAACCAACCACCATAGGTGTACTAACATGAGAGGAATATTCCATCTGAAACCTCTTTAACATCTCTTTCAAATACTGTACTTGAGAGATAAATATCCCTACAGAACTCTGATTGATTCATAAACAAAGAAAATATGGCAGTTCTCCTATCATGGACATCTCAAACTCAGTCTGCATTGAATTAGAAAACCACTGAACTGAAAGGTCATTAGTGCTTCCAAAGATAATGCCATCTACATAAACCACAACAACTAATAAATCATCACCTTCATATTTTATATATATATTACTGTCAACAATACCTTTCTTGAACCCTTTGTCCTATAGAAATTTGTCTAGCCTATGATACCAGGCTCGTGGTGCCTGTTTCAATCCATACAATGTCTTTTCCAACTTAAAGACATAGTTAAGATTATCTGTTAGTGAAAATCCTTGAGGTTGCTCCATGTATACTTCTTCTTCTAGGTCTCGATTAAGAAAATATAACTTAACATCCATCTGATATACTTTAAAGTTCTTATGACATGCATAGGCTAGAACCATTCTAATGGCTTCCAATCTTGCCACTGGTGCAAAAGTTTCATCAAAATCTTGTCCTTCAACTTGTGCATACCCCTTACAGACCAATCTGGCTTTATTCTTGACAATTTGTCCTTGTTCATTTATTTTATTCTTAAACACCCATTTGGAGTCAATTACATTCTTATCTGCAGGTCTAGGAACAAGCTCCCAAGTATTGTTCTTCTCAATCTGATCCAGTTCCTCATTCATTGATTTTAACCAATTTTCATCTTCAATGGATTCATTGAAGTTCTTGGGTTGTACCATGGATATGAAGGCTATATGTGATTGCTCGGTGTTTTTGACTATCCTTATCCTGGTTTGTACACCTTTTTCTTTCTCTCCAATTATCTGACTTGCATGATGATTCTTTTGAGTAATTATGGAGGAAGGATTTGATGTTGTCTATTGATTTGAGTATGCCTGAGTATTTGCATTTTCATCTGAATCAGAGTCTTCTTGTTCTGATTCTTGGACCTCTTCAGCTTAAACTTGAACTAGATATTCTGTTGTTGATTCAGTATTGCTCACTTCTCTTACTGGGACTCCTTCATCAACTTTTATGTCAATACAATCAACCAATTTATGCAGCCTCTTATTATAGCATCTGTATCCTTTACTATTTGTAGCATACCCTAAGAATATGCCTTCATCATCCCTTTCATCATACTTGCCAAGGTTTTCATTATTATTCTTTATGAAGCACTCACTCCCAAAGACTTTGATGTGTTTGATTGTAGCAGGTCCTCCATGCCACAGTTCATAAGGTGTCTTGTCACTGTGTGGTCTGAGATGAGATTTGTTAAGAATATGGATTGTTGTGTGTATTGCTTCTACTCAGTAAGTTTGACCAATGTTCTTCTCATTCATCATTGACCTGGCCATTTGTTGAACTATTCTGTTTTTCCTCTCAACTACTCCATTTTGTTGTGGGGTTTCTGGGATTGTGTATTCTCTTTCGATCCCATGTTTATCACATAATTCGTTGAACTCACTTGACATGAATTCTCCTCCTCTGTCTGATATTACTGCCTTTAACCTCTTGCCTGTTTGATTCTCAGTTAAAGCCTAAATTTCTCAAATGCTTCAGCCTTTTCTTTGAGAAAAGAAACCCAAGTAAGTCCGGAGTAATCATCAATGATCAACATAAAGTAGTTTTCCTTACCTGTGCCTTCATGTATTTATGGTCCACATAAATCCATATGAACTAATTGGAGTGGTTTCTCTGTTGAAGTAGATCTCTTGGATTTAAACTGTGTCCTGGTTAGCTTTCCTACTTGGAAGGGTTTATACATAGAGTCTTGTGGCTTTGATATTCTTGGAAGATTTTTTACTGCCTTAAGATTTTTGAGCTTGATTAAGTGGTAAAAGTTTAGATCTCCAAGTCTCCTATGCCATAACCAGCTTGTTGGACAACTGAGAGGGGGGGTGAATCAGTTGTTACCGTGCTTAAACAATTATGCTTCTTTTAAAATCTTTACAAGGCACTCAATGATGATCACAATAATGCAGGGAAATAAACAATGGCACATTCAACATCAATCACATATATGAGAAACACAAAGACAAATATTTCCTGAGGAAACCCATATAGGGTAAAAACCTCTTCTTCTTTATATGATAAGTATTATTTACATTCTTTACAATATCATACATATGAGCACCAACTCATTGTGAGGCTACAACCTCTGTTTTTGCAAGTTGTAACTTGCTGAGAGCACCAACTCTCTGTTTTCTTTAGCACCCACTAGAAGGAAGCACCAACTCCCTGGTTTCTCTAGCACCAACTAGAAGGAAGCACCAACTCCCTGGTTTCTCTAGAACCAACTAGAAGGAAGCTACAAATCCCTTTGTTCAAGCACCCACTTGAACCTCTGAGGACACCAGTCCTCCCTAGCACCTCCCTACCACCCTGGATTATCAGTATGTGTTACTGAAACTTATTACAGTGATATAATGTTTAACAACAACTTACCAGTCTCATCATTGTTCTGCAAGATTTTCGCTGCTCTGTCCGCCTCACAGTCTTCCTGCACGCATCCCTTGCACTTTCTATTCTTCTATATTTTGTACTCTATGCACCATTCCTCTTCAATGCACCATTTTTCTTCTGTGCCTCCTAGCTGCTGCACTCCACCTTCTTCTTTGCACATGCATCACTCCCAACAACAACACGACACATCTTTTCTTTGTTCCATATTCTTATACTCACTGTGCATCTTGTGCATGCTTTGTGTCTCATGGTTCTACATCCTCTGCATGTCGAGTGCTCTGCCTATTCATCATGGAAACTCTTCAGCTTCTCTGGATTTTAAACCCACACGTCCAACATCACTGGGTGTTATGCTGAGATTCCTCAGCCTCTCTGGTAGATGAGACTCGTCATTTTCTTTGGCACAATTGAGATTAACCTCTCTATTACAGTCACAGGCTTTAAACGCTCTTCCAGCTGTTAATCGCCTCTATGGCCAGTCCTCATTCCACTGGAAGGTTCCCTTAGAATCTTCCTCTCCTCAGGCAGTTACATGGAAGTCTTTTCCACACCTCTGGCAGAAACCATCAGTAGTTTCTTTGCAGTTATAGTGAGAACCTTTAAATAGAGCCCAAATATGCTATCTCCTTCCTCTTGCGTGACTATCGGCGGTGACCACCAACTATATAGACATTTCATCATTTCATAATTTTGGCATTCATCAATTCGGCATTCATGTGACCAAGTGTCTCGACACTCCTAGTCAAGATCCCTGAAACTCCAAAAAGGAGTTTGTCTGCACTAGCTCCTTCCCCCATATTTCGTCGATGTGACCACAGGCAATGACCATTGGTTAGTTCGAAACTGCATTTCTCTATTTCTCATTTCGGGGATTTTCCAGGCAGTCCCTTGACTCCTCCAACTCCCGATCCCTGAAATGGGGTTTCACATAGACTAGCTCCTTCCTCGATATGACCATGGCCAAGACCAAGCGCTTATCCATAAAGTGCTTTTCGCGATTTCGCATTTCAGCACTTTGGCGTTCCTGTGGTGAAGTGTTCTTGACACCTACAAGTTTCGATATCCAAAACTCCGAAATGGAGTCGGATCAATGGTCCGATACTCCAGCGTTTCTAATTTTGGCGAATCGCATTTCGCGACTTCAGGTTTCGTGATTTGAGGACTCCTGAGATGAAGAGTCTTCACTCTTGACTCCTCGAACTCCTGGTATCCGAAACTCTGGTATGGAGTCTTTATCATTTTGCGACTTCAGGTTTCATGATTTCGGGACTCCTGTGATGCAGTGTCCTGAATCTTGACCTCTCAACCTCCCAGTATCCGAAACTCCGGTGTGGATTCTTTTATCATTTCGCGACTTCGGGTTTTGCAACTTCAGGACTCTTTATGATGATATTCTTTGTCATTTCCATCTCCCGGTATCAAATACTTCGAGTGATGCACCTTTTTCGGGTTTTTAGGATTTCGCATTTCGACACTTCGGGACTCTTGATGACGAGAGTCTTGACTCTTGACTTCTCCATATCCCGGTATCTGAAATCCCGGTAGTTGAAAAACTCTGAAATGAAGTTTGACCAAAACTTTGATCTTGCTATTCGATCATCGTTGCACTGCTGGTCTTCCTTGCCTGCTTGTTTTCCATCAAATGAACAAGCATACCTTCGCATACTCTCATCTTGTCAAGACAGTTATGCATCGTCTTGCCAAAATACTTCTGGTGCCCACCTGGCACATCCTTCCTGTACCCAAGTCATTATTGTTCCTGTACTTGCCATCGATGACAAGCATACATTGTCTGTAAAACATGCAAACAATCTCCCCCTTTGGCATTGATGGCAACAAAGGCACCCCTGTCCTTTTCTCCCCCTTTGACATCATTGTCAAAGAAAACACGCTCCCCCTGAGCTGTTGCATTAATTTTAGGAGGTATCAGATATGAAACCAATACAGGACTCCCCCTAACAGGATGGACTCTCTTAGATGTGAGACGGGATGACACCCAGCTTCTGTCTGAGATATTCAAATGGTGTCTTGGCTAGGGGTTTAGTAAATATGTCTGCAATTTGTTCTGTAGTGGGAATGTAATGGACTTGAACAATCTGATTGGTGACCTACTCTCTCAGAAAATGATATTTTATGGGAATATTCTTGGTCTTGGAGTGGAATACAGGATTTTTAGACACACTGATGGCACTAGTGTTATCACAATGAATTGGGATCAGAGCAGTGTATTTTACCTCCAAGTCTGCAAGTGTCTGAATCATCCATAATACCTGAGTGCAACAGGTAGTAGAAGCAATGTACTCTGCCTCTATGGTTGATAAAGAAATGGAAACTTTCTTTTTACTAAGCCATGCTACTAAAGAGTCACCCAGAAAGAATGCTCCTCCACTGGTGCTTTTTCTCTCATCGACACAGTTTGCCCAATCTGCATCTGAGTAAGCAGTTAACTGAAAATTCTGATTTCTGGGATACCATAGACCATAAGTCATTGTTTCTTTTAAATATCTGAATATCCTTTTGACAGCTTGCAAATGACTCTGTTTAGGTGCAGCCTGATATCTTCCTACCATTCCTACAACATGCATTATGTCTGGGCGAGATGCTATGATGTACAGTAGGATGCCTATCATTGATCGATATGAGCTTTGATCAACATCAGGTGAATCATCATCCTTGCTTAATTTACATCCAGTTACCATAGGTGTACCCACAGGTTTAGAATCTTCCATTTGAAACCTTTTCAGCATTTCTCTTAGATATTTT
>ML790629.1:294557-333646 GCA_009831015.1 Picea engelmannii | reverse complement strand
TCGATATGAGCTTTGATCAACATCAGGTGAATCATCATCCTTGCTTAATTTACATCCAGTTACCATAGGTGTACCCACAGGTTTAGAATCTTCCATTTGAAACCTTTTCAGCATTTCTCTTAGATATTTTTCTTGAGAAATGATCATCCCTTCAGACCTCTGAGTAATTTGCAGACCAAGAAAAAATGGCAGTTCTCCTATCATAGACATTTCAAACTCAGACTCCATGGTAGAAGCAAACCACTGTACCAATGAATCCTTATTACATCCAAAGACGATGTCATCTACATAGACCAATACAATGAGCAAATCATTATCCTCTGTTTTAATATACAGATTATTGTCAGTTGTTCCTCTCTTGAACCCTTTGTCTTTGAGATATGTATCCAGTCTGTGATACCAGGCTCGAGGGGCTTGTTTTAACCCATATAAATATTTCTTCATCTTTCATACTAAGTCAGGGTTA
Organism: Picea engelmannii; assembly: GCA_009831015.1. NCBI lineage: Eukaryota > Viridiplantae > Streptophyta > Pinopsida > Pinales > Pinaceae > Picea > Picea engelmannii. The sequence goes on along the minus strand of ML790629.1, from coordinate 333,180 downwards.
TCAGACAGTTTGAAACCCTCTGGTTGTTCTATATAGATTTCTTCACTTAAATCTCCATTTAGAAAAGCTGACTTGACATCCATTTGATATACTTTAAACCTTTTATGACAAGCATAGGCAAGAAACATTATGATAGCTTCTAATCTTGCTACGAGCGCAAATGTTTCTTCAAAATCCAGTCCTTCTATCTGAGCATAGCCTTTACAGACTAACCTTGCTTTGTTCCTGATAACTTGTCCTTGCTCATTCAACTTATTCTTAAAGATCCATTTGGAGCCAATGACGTTTTTACCTTCAGGTCTTTGAACCATCTCCCATGTATTGTTTTTCTCAATCTGATCAAGTTCGTCATTCATTGCTTTAACCCAGTGGTCATATTTGCTGGCTTCATTAAAATTCTTGGGTTCCAGCATGGATATGAAAGCTATATGAGATTGTTCGGTGTTTTTGATTATATTTCTCCTGGTTTGTACAACTTTGTCTTTTTCTCCAATTATCTGACTTGCAGGATGATTCTTTTGAGTGATTCTGGAGAAGGAATTTGTAGTTGACTATTGATTTGAGTCTGTCTGAGTGTCTGAGTCTTCATCTAATTTAGAGTCTTCATTTTATGATTCTTGGACCTTTTCATCTTCATCTTTAGTTGTGTCTTCTATAGAAGACTCATTACTGTACACCTCTCTTGCTAGGATTCCTTCATCAACTTTTACATCAATATAGTCAACCATTTTATGCAGCCTCTTATTATAGCATCTATATCCTTTACTGTTTGTAGCATACCCTAATAAGATACCTTCATCAGCCCCGTCATCATATTTGCCGAGGTTCTCATCATTATTCTTTATGTAGCATTTACTCCCAAAGACTCTAAAGTGTTTGATTGAGGCAGGTCTTCCAAACCACAATTCATAAGGTGTCTTGTCACTTTGTGGTCTGAGGTGGGCTTTGTTAAGCACATGGACTGTTGTGTGTATTTCTTCTACCTATTAGGTTTGACTAATGTTCTTCTCATTCATCATTGACCTTGCCATTTCCTGCACTGTTCTGTTTTGCCTCTCAACAACTCCATTTTCTTGTGGAGTTCTTGGGATTGTGTATTCTCTCTTGATCCCATTCTCATCACATAATTCCTTGAAGTCTCTTGACATAAAATCTCCTCCCCGATCTGATCTTACTGCCTTTAACCTCTTGCATGTTTGCGTCTCTGTTAAATCCTTAAATATTTTAAACTTCTCAAATGGTTCAACTTTTTCTTTGAGAAAGGAAACCCAAGTAAGTCTGGAGTAATCATCAATAATCAGCATGAAGTAGTTTTCTTTCCCTGTGCCTTCCTATCTTGATGGTCCACATAAATCCATATGAACTAGTTGGAGTGGTTTCTCTATTGAAGTAAAGCTCTTGGACTTAAACTGTGTCCTGTTTTTCTTCCCTACTTGGCAGGGTTTATACATTGAATCTTGGGGCTTTGATATCCTCGGAAGATCTTTTACTGCCTCTAGTTTTTTGAGTTTGATTAAGTGGTCAAAGTTTAGATGTCCAAGTCTCCTATTCCATAACCAACTTTCATCATGTCTGCTTAGATGACATTCTTCTCTATTTTCTTTCAGCACATATACATTATTTTTTGTCCTTATGCCTTTGGCCACCAATTGTCCCGAGCTTACAGATTTTATCTTGCAGTCCTTGGATGTGAACACCACTTCACATCCTCTGTCACACATTTGACTTACACTGAGCAGGTTATGTTTCAGCCCATCTACAAGTAGAACATCTTGAGATTTTCCTTTTCCATTACTTAAGCTCACCATCCCTTTACCTTTTATTTTCCCTGGAGCATCATTTCCAAAGGTTACGTTTCCTGATTTGCTTTCACTTAGAGACATAAAATTTCATTTGTCTACCATCATGTGTTTGGAGCATCCACTCTCTATATACTAGGCGTTCAGTTTTCTTTGGGCTGACAACACTAGTCCACACTTGTCACTTTCTTTCTTCTTCCAAAACTTGACATTTTCAGCAGGGGAATTCAAATCTGGTTCATAGTTCCTTAATCGACAGTCAACAGATTTATGTCCATAGTTATGACAGATATAGCATTCAATATCATTGTTCAGTAGGTCAAAATTATTGTTGCAGCGTTGTCTACTCATTGACTGTTGATTATTTCATGACCTCCTTAGTTGCATGTCCCTAGAATTAATTTGGCAATTTGCAATCTGTGACGGTTTGTTATTTGGCTGCATCATTCTCTATTATGGCAAGTATTTATTCCTTTGAAATCTTAATTGCTCATCTCTAAGTCTTAAGGAACAATTTACAGCTTTGTGACCAAAGTTAAAACAGTAGTAACAATAGCCATAGAAAAATTCTTTGTACTTGGAAAAAGGTTGTCTTCTTTGAGCAAATCAATTTCTTCCATGCTGATAATGTCTTTCAGTAGGGAGCACACTATTTCTTTGTTCTATAGATTCAGTCCTGACAGCTTTTTCCTTACTTGTCCTAGGCGGTTGATTGTCTTCCTTTGTTTCTGCAGGTTTGTTGTAGTCATTGGTTGTACATTTGACAAACTTGATGTGTTCTTCATCTCTTGGCTTGCCACTACTTGATCCCTCTTCATAACCCAAACCAGTTTTCAGCTTTGGATTCCTTTTCTGATTCAGAATGGTGGCTAATCCTTTTGAGTCTTTGATACTTGACAGATTCTGATTGTACAAGGCTTGAAATTTCTCCATCTCTTTCCTAGTTTTCACTACTTCTTGTTCTAATGCTTCACATATTGCCTTCTTTTCTGATAACTGTTGTTTCAGAATGTCTTTGATTTTCTTTGCCTCTTCCAATTCTACTTTTAGTAGGAAAAGGTCTTTATCAGGTTCTTTACCATTTTTTCCGAACTGTATCAGCAATTGTCTTTGCTTTCTGTTCTTGATTCTTAGTCTGTCAATCTCTTCCAGTGCACTAATCAGTTATCCTTCCATGTCAATCACAACTTCTTCTTCATTAACATCACTCCCTGTGTTGTTATTATCATAGTCCTCTTTGGCCATAAGTATGAAGTCATTTAGTTTATCTTTAATAGATGAATCATTGTCTTCATCATCTGAAGGATCATCATCAATGTTTACACAAAGACTTTTCTTCTTAAAGTTATTCTCTTTAAAGAAATTTCTGTGTTTGTACTTCTCCTCATCATAACAAGTCTGATCATTTCCTTTGTGGGGACATTTATTTGCAAAATGACCTAACCTACCACAGTTGAAGCATTTGAAAGGTAGTTTACCTTTGTATTTTCCTGATCCCTTCTTCAGTCTCTTCACAAATTTTGTTTCAATTTCATCGGGCTCAAAATCCTCATTGTTGTCTGCCTTAAATGATGCTTCTCTGGAGGTGGGTTTATCTTTAACTATTCTCATTTCATATGAAGTTGATCAAACTCCAAGGTTTTTAGATCATTTAGTTCTTCTATAGCAGAGACCTTTGGATTGAACCTATCTGCGAGAGATCTCAAGATTTTTTGAACTAAAGAAGGTTTCTCAATTGTTTCACCCAGTGCTTTCATTGCATTTACCATTTCTTCTACTCTTAGAAAGTATTTTCCAACAGTTTCATCTTCCTTCATCTTCAGCTGTTCAAACTGCATTCTGTAGGTTTGAAGCTTGGCATCCTTTACCTTCTCATAACCCTCATAACTGTTAATGAGTTTGGCCCACATTTCTTTGGCAGTTCCTAGATGCATAACTTTTACGAATTATGCTTCTGCAAGCCCACTCAAGATAGCATTCATAGCCTTAGCATTAAAGCTAAATTCTAGTTTGTCATCCTTATTAGCTAGTACAACTGGCTTTACATAACCAGTATCTACCACATCCCAAACATCTGCACCTAAAGCCATTATGTAGGTTCTCATTCTAACTTTCCAGAAGGCAAAGTTTGTTCCATTGAACATGGGGGCCTTGTTGGTTGAATTTCCTTCATGTATTGACATGTTTAAGCTATAGGATCTACCTTTAGATAAAAGGGGCTAGCTCTGATACAAATTGTTGGATGAATGAGAGGGGGGGTTAATCAGTTGTTACCATGCTTAAACAATTATGCTTATTTTAAAATCTTTACAAGGAACTCAATGATGATCACAATAATGCAGGGAAATAAACAATGGCACATTCAACATCAGTCACATATATGAGAAACACAGAGACATATATTTCCCGAGGAAACCCATACAGGGTAAAAACCTCTTCTTCTTTATATGATAAGTATTATTTACATTCTTTACATTATCATACATATGAGAACCAACTCATTGTGAGGCTACAACCTTTGTTTTTGCAAGATGTAACTTGCTGAGAGCACCAACTCTCTATTTTCTCTAGCATCCACTAGAAGGAAGCACCAACTCCCAGATTTCTCTAGCACCAACTAGAAGGAAGCATCAACTCCCTGGTTTCTCTAGCACCAACTAGAAGGAAGCTACAAATCCATATGTTCAAGCACCCACTTGAACCTCTAAGGACACCAGTCCTCCCTAGCACCTCCCTACCACCCTGGATTATCAATATGTGTTACTGAAACTTATTAGAGTGATATAATGTTTAACAATAGCTTACCAGTCTCATCATTGTTCTGCAAGATTTTTGCTACTTTGTCTGCCTCACAGTCTTCCTGCACGCATCCCTTGCACTTTCTGTTCTTCTATCTTTTGTACTCTATGCACCATTCCTCTTCAATGCACCATTTTTCTTCTGTGCCTCCCATCTACTGCACTCCACCTTCTTCTTTGCACATGCATCACTCCCAACAGCAATAAGCCACATCTCTTCTTTGTTTTATATTCTTATACTCACTGTGCATCTTGTGCATGCTCTGTGTCTCATGGTTCTGCATCCTTTGCATGTTGAGTGCTCTACCTATTTATCATGGAAACTCTTCATCTTATCTGGTTGTTAAACCCATGTGTCTAGCATCACTGGGTGTTATGGTGAGATTCCTCAGCCTCTCTGGTAGATGAGACTCATCGTCGTCTTTGCAACAATCTAGATTAACCTCTCTGTTGTAGTCATAGGCTTTAGACTCTCTTTCAACTGTCAATCGCCTCTATGGCCAGTCCTCATTCCACTGGAAGGTTCCCTTAGACTCTTCCGCTCCTCTGGCAGTTACACAAAAGTATTTTCCACACCTCTGGCAGAAACCATCAGTAGTTTCTTTGCAGTTATAGTGCGAACCTTGAAATAAATCCTAGCTATGCTAGCTCCTTCCTCTTGCGTGACTATCGGCAGTGACCACCAACTATATAGACATTTCATCATTTCGGCATTTCAACATTTGACAATTTGGCATTCGTGTGACCAAGTGTCTCGACACTCCCAGTCGCGATCCCCAAAACTCTGAAAAGGAGCTTGTCTGCACTAGCTCCTTCCCCCATGTTCCGCCGATGTGACCATAGGCGGTGACCATCGATTAGTTCAAATCTGCATTTCTCTATTTCGCATTTTCGGGATTCTCTAGGAAGTCCCTTGACTCCTCCAACTCCCGATCCCCGAAATGGGGTTTAGCATAGACTAGCTCCTTCCTCTATATGACCATGGCCAAGACCAAGTGCTTATCCATAAATTGCTTTTCGTGATTTCGCATTTCGGCACTTCGGCATTCCTGTGGTGAAGTGTTATTGACACCTCCAAGTTTCGGTATCCAAAACTCTGAAATGGAGTTGGATCAATGGTCCGGTACTCCAGTGTTTCTAATTTCGACGAATCGCATTTCGCGACTTCGGGTTTCGCGATTTCGGGACTCCTGAGATGAAGAGTCTTCACTCTTGACCCCTCGAACTCTTGGTATCTGAAACTCCGATATGGAGTCTTTATCATTTTGCAACTTCGGGTTTCGTGATTTCGGGACTCCTGTGATGCAGTGTCCTGACTCTTGACCTCTCAACCTCCCGGTATCTGAAACTCCGGTGTGGAGTATTTTATCATTTCACGACTTCAGGTTTTGCGACTTCGGGACTCTTTATGATGAGAGTCTTTGTCATTTCCATCTCCCGGTATCGAATACTTCAAGTGATGCACCTTTTTCGGGTTTTCGGGATTTTGCATTTTGGCACTTCGGGACTCCTGATGACAAGAGTCTCGACTCTTGACTTCTCCATCTCCCGGTATCCGAAATCCCGGTAGTCAAAAAACTCTGAAATGAAGTTTGACCAAAACTTCGATCTTGCTATTCGATCATTGTTGCGCTGTTGGTCTTCCTTGCCTGCTTGTTTGCCATCAAATGAATAAGCATACCTTCGCATACTCTCATCTTGTCAAGCCAGTTCTTCATCGTCTTGCCAAAAGACTTCTGTTGCTCGCCTGGCACATCCTTCCTGTACCCAAGTTATTATTGCTACTATACTTGCCATCAATGACAAGCATACACTGCCTGTAAAACATGCCAACATAGATTTCATCATGTTTGCTAAGATGACACTCTTCTTTATCTTCTTTTAGCACATATACATTATTTTTTGTCCTTATGCCTTTAGCCACCACTTGTCCCAAGTTTACAAACTTTATATTACAATCCTTGGAAGTGAACACCACTTCACATCCTCTGTCACACATTTGACTTACACTGAGAAAATTATGTTTCATCCCATCTACAAGCAGAACATCCTGGGATTTTCCTTTTCCATTACTTAAACTCACCATGCCTTTACCCTTGATTTTACCAGGAGCATCATTTCCAAAAGTTACATTTCTTGATTTGCTTTCACTTAGAGACAAAAACTTACTTTGTCTCCTGTCATATGTTTGGAGCATCCACTGTCAATATACTAGGGGTTCTTTTTTCTTTGAGCTAACAACACTAATCCACACTTGTCATTTTCTTTCTTCTTCCAAACCTTGACGTTTTCAGTAGAGGGAGTCATATCTGATTCATAGTTCCGTAAGTGACAGTCTGCAACTTTATGTCCATAATTATGGCAGGTGTAACATTCTGCAGCTTTATGTCCATAATTTTGGTAGGTGTAACATTCTGGTTCATTGAATAAGGGATCATAACGATTGTTATGCTTAACTTGTGTCCTTTTCCCAGGCATCACATGGTTTGTAGTCTGTGATTATTTGTTACTTGGTTGTCTCATTCTTTGTTGCAACAACTCTCTATTCCTCGAGTGTTTTGATTTCTCATATCTAAATATTAAAGAACAGTTTACATCTTTGTGACCAAACTTAGAACAGAAAAAACAATATCTATAGAAAAATCCTTTGTACCTGGAAAATGGTTGTCTTCTTTGAGCAGGTCGATTTCTTTGTTCTACAGATTTAGTTCTGGCACTTTTTCTTTCACTCTTCCTTGGCGGCTGATTATCTTCCTTTGTTTCTCCATATTTGTTGTTGTCAATGAATGTAGACTTGACAAACTTGATGGATTCTTTCTTGCTTGGATGACTATAACTTGATCCTTCTTCATAACCCAAACTAGTTTTCAAATTTGGCTTCCTTTGCTGATTCAGAATGGTGGTTAATCCTTCTAAGGCTTTAATGCTTGGAATATTTTGGAGATACAATCCTTTGAATGTCTCCATCTATTTTCTGGTTTTTACTACCTCTTCTTCCAAGGCTTCACATATTTCCTTCTTCTCTGATAACTGTTGTTTCAGAATGTCCTCTATTTTCTTTGCCTCTTCTAACTCCACCTTTAGCAGGGAAAAGTCTTCATCATGATTTTTAGCATTCTTTTCAAACTATATCAACAATTATTTTTGGTTTCTCTTCTCGAGTCTGAGTCTGTCGAGCTCTTCTAAGGCACTGATTAGTTCACCTTCCAGATCAACCACAACTTCTTCATATTAACATCACTTCCTGTGTTTTGATTAACATAATCCTCTTTGTCCATAAGCACAAAGTCATTAACCTTATCTTCACCATCAGAATCACTATCTGTGTCTCCTGAAGAATCATCATTGTTTACACATAAGCTTTTCTTTTTATCAAATATTTTGGATTTATACTTCTCTTCACCTTCATAGTTCTAGTTCTTCTTCTTGTGTGGACACTTAGATGCAAAGTGACCTATCCTTCCACAGTTAAAACATTTGAAGGGCAACTTTCCTTGATACTTTCCTGATCCTTTCTTTACTCTTCTCACAATTTTTTCTTCAATTTCATCAGGCACATAATCCTCATTCTTATCTTCTTTAAATGATGTTTCTCTAGAGGTGGGGTTATCTTTAAATATCCTCATTTCATATGCAGTCAGCATTCCTAGAAGTTGATCAAAAGCCAAGGATTTTAGATCATTAAGTTCTTCTATAGAAGATACCTTCGGGTTGAACCTATCTCGTAGAGATATCAAAATCTTTTGAACTAAAGAGGGTTCCTCAATGTTTTCACCAAGTGATTTAATTGCATTTACTAGTTCTTCAACTCTCAGAAAGTTCTTTCCAACAGTTTCATCCTCTTTCATCTTTAGCTGCTCAAACTGTACTATGTAGGTTTGAAGCTTGGCATCCTTTACCTTCTCATTACCTTCATAACTGCTAATGCGTTTGTCCCACATTTCTTTGGCACTTTCTAAGTGCATAACTTTTACAAATTTTGATTCTGCAAGCCCACTCAGAATAGCATTCATAGCCTTAGTGTTGAAGCTGAATTCTATCTTGTCATCCTTATTATCTAGTACAAATGGGTTTACATAACCAGTCTCTACCACATCCCAGACCTCTGCACCTAGGGCCATTATGTAGATTCTCATCCTAACTTTCCAGAAGGCAAAGTTTGTTCCATTAAATAGGGGGGGCTTATTGGTTGAAGTTCCTTCATGGATTGACATGTTTAAGCTTCCTGATCTACCTTTAGGTAAAAGAAATCAGTTATGATACCAATTGTTGAACTGAGAGGGAGGGTGAATCCATTGTTACCGTGCTTAAACTATTATGCCCATTTTAAACTCTTCACAAAATACTCAATGACGATCACAATGATGTAGAGAAGTAAGCAATATAATATTAAACATCAATCACACACATGAAATATACAAAGACAGTTATTTCCCAAGGAAACCCATAAATGGAAAAAACCTCTTCTTCTTGATATGATAAGTAATCTTTATTTTCTTTACATTATCATACTTGTGAGCTCCAACTCCTCTTGAGGAAACAACCTCTGTTTTGCAAGCTGCAACTTGCTGAGAGCACCAACTCTCTATTTTCTCTAGAACCTACTAGAAGGAAGCACCAACTTCCTAGTTTCTCTAGAACCCACTAGAAGGAAGCACAAACTCCCTAAGTTGTTCCAACACCAACTGGATGGAAGCATCAACTTCCAGTCACACAGGCACCAACCTGTATAATAGAGAACAATAGTTCTCCCTTGCACCACCCTACCACACTGGTTTTTCTGGATGCAACTAGATGGAAGCTACAACTCCCTGTCTTCAAGCACCCACTTGAAACTTTGAGGACAACAGTCCTCCGTAGTACCTCCCTACCACCCTAAAATATTAATATTTGCTTTCTTGAATCTATTACAGTGATACAATATTCATCAATGGCTTACCAGTCTCATCACTGTTCTGATACACTTCTCTTCTCTGCCTGCTTCAGTTTCCTCCTCCTCACATCTTCATAAGAGTTATGTTCTTCTGCTCTAACTCATCATGCGCACCTCAAATTTTTATACCTCTCTCATATATCCATCTTTGTTCTATGCGCTACGCCTCTTCTGTGCATTTCGGCTTCTATCCACAACATGCCTTTTCCTGTGTGAAATTACTCTCAACAAAAGCAACCCCTCTTCTATGTTTTGTGTATTTTTATAATGCCCATTCCTCTGCCAGATAATACACCTAACTCTTCATCCCCTCCGACGATTACACTTAGTCTATTCTTCATCCATTTCTGTTATGCTGAGACTCTTTGGCTTCTCTGGAAGCTACAGTCTTCGAATATTTTCCATCTGTCAATCGTCTCTATTATGAGTCTTCATTCCACTGACAGATACCTTGAGACTCTTCAGCTCCTCTGGCGATCACCCTGAGATTCTTTGAATTCTCTGGTAAATGTAATCAATCATTTATGCAGTTACAATCAGTTCGTCTCTAGAAGTTACTAAGGGAACCTTGACGCATTTATGGCTTTGGTGCCTTTTTCCCTTTCTGAGAAATCTACACAATGGGTGATAGCTCTTCTTTCTAAGGCCCTACCTTCCACATGATCACGACTGTGACCAGATGCCTATCCAACAGGTGCTTCACGACTTCGCATTTTAGGATATCCATCCACGATTTGCCTTGATCTTCCCAACTTGCGAAAACCCGAAATGGAGCCTAGCATTGCTAGATCCTTCCCCAATATTCCTTTGATTAGACCACAAGCTGTGACTACTCACTAATAAAAAAGGGGTGCTTCATGATTTCGGCGATCACCGAAGTGGAGCCTAGTGACATGCTAGCTCCTCCCTTAAATTTCTGCTGATGTGACCTTTCGATGTGATCATGGGCCAAATATTTCGAGCGCTTTGCAATTTCGCGTTTTGCAAGTTCGCGTCTCGTCTCCCTGGACAATCAATGGTCCAGATCTCTCCTCGATCCAATTGCTTAGATCAAGTCATGATTTCATGTTTCACGACTTTCTGCTGTGAGTTTCTTCGAATATCTCAACTCGCGAAACTCCGAAGTACTCCATATCGGATTAACAGTCCAGATATTTCCTTTTGATCGACGACTATGATCAAATATCATGAACTTGAACTTCATATCAGTTCAACGGTCCATATCCTTGGTGATCCGACAACTCAGATCATTTTTTGAATTTGCATATCGCGAGTTCCTATAACTCTCATTCATCCTTCCTTTACTTTTTCCCGGAGTTTACAATCCACTGACGCGTGTCCTCTTTAATCCAATGACTATCCTCCGCTCCGGGACTTTGGCCTTCGAGACTTTGGCCTTCGAGACTTCGGGTATTTGGATGAGTACTGGTGGTAAAAATCCTGAGGTAAGACTCCTGGAGTGACGTAACTCTTGCGTCACTCAATGACGTGTCATGAGCTAAGAAACTGCCATGTGTCACTCGGATTTGTCATTTCCATGTACTTGAAATGATGAATCAACTTGACACTTGTCATTGTCTGATTGTGCCACGTGTCCCTGCTGATGTAGTCTGCCACCTATTCTTGCTGACGTGGTCTGCTGACGTGTCCTTCTTGAATCAAGGGTTCTCATTCTCCCTTTGATCGATGACTATGATCAAATCGTGACTTTTCATGTCGGGTGTTTGAATGTGAGCCAACCCTGACTCTTCCAACTCCCGATATCCAAAACTTTCTCCCAATCAATGACCCACAACCCTCTGTGATCCAACGGTCCAGCTCTCATCGGTATTTCGCATTTCGTGACTTCAAAGGTTAGAGCACCTCTTTCCTTTGACTTTTCAGTCAATGAAATGTTGATCTCTCTCCACGTGTCCTTTGGATCCAATGGTTCATCTCTCATTGCGATTTCACATTTCACGACTTTTGCGGACTGCTCGACGCAGTTCTCCCAATTCGCGATTCTGCGAATCTGCTGCCACATGTCTTCTTCGACAATGGATGGTCCCCCTTATTTCGTGACTTTGTAAGGTCACTTCACCTTAAAATTTAAAGGCTGTGCACGTTCCTCTGGATCCAATGACGATCAGTCCTCGTGCTCAGATATAACGCCTGAGATTTGTTCACCTTCTGTGCTTTCCTTCATGAGCTTTGATCTCTGAAAACTGTTCTTTCCTTTATCATTATTGTTCTTGCCATCAATGAAAATCATATACGTTGTCTGTAAAACATTCCAACAATATTTTTTGTGGTAGTACGGTTACCGTTAGACCAAAACCAGCGGGTGATTGGTAAACTCATCACCGCCAGAGTTAATGGATCCACAAGAGGTTGTTAGACCATGTCGCAAGTCTTGAAGGAGGTGCTGACCACCAAGTAAACAATGTCCCCCTCAGCACCAACTAAGGTACTCGACACCAATTGAGTGGACTCGAACCCATAACCTTTTTCTCTGATACCATTTTTGCGGTAGTGCGACTACTGTTAGACCAAAACCTGCGGGTGATTGGTAAAATCATCATTGCCAGAGTTAATGGATCCATGGGAGGCTCTTAGACCATGTTGAGAGTCCTGAAGGAGGTATTTACCACCAAGTCAACACCCTGTTGGTACCCCTTTGAGTGGTAGCGCATTAGACAACACCTGTATACGGATCGACCTATATTTCTTAAAGCCCTCTTTAAATAAACCGATCGACCGCCTGACTTCTATAGTTCCACCGAGAACAACATTCGGGAAGATACTCTATAGTACCTGGGTAGTCGGGTAGTATGGCTAAGGGCATGGTCTAGCCTCCTTAGTTGGTGCCTTGAGATATTGGGCCGAGTACTACTGTTGGACCCCGCACGTATATCAGAGAGCTATCAAACATGGAAAACCCTTGTCTGTAGAACCCTTGAATACCTAACCCTTGGGGACAAAAACAAAAATTAAAAAAGACAAGATCTATTTCCGCGCAACTATGTTCGAGTTGCCAAATCACTAAACATTTCTTCATAGTTAAGAATTTGGGCATTTCATCACTGCAATATTGTTCAGACCGAAGTATAACTCTGCAGGTTTTAAAAAAAAAAGAAAAATAAAGTCTGGATTTTGTTGCACCATTATTTGAGACCTATTCCATTGGATTTATTTATGCACCCTTATCACATTCATACCTATAATTTTTCAGAAAATGTTTTGACCCCACCCACCACTTTTCGGTTCCCTCGTCATCATGGCCCATACCCGTAGCCAAGACTTGGAAGCTCTCTTCAATACCTTACAATCTAAATTCACAGAGACCCAACAAGAAGTGAGACAACTTAGTGCCAATATTTCCACCATCAATAAAAACATGCATTCCTCCATCGCCTCCTCAATCGAGGAACTCAAAGAAGAACTCAAACAAGACATGACTACCCAACTTGAATTTTTCTCTTTGATGATCTACACCAAGATGCATATCCCTGCAGATCCCCCTTTATCTGATCCACCTTTGCATACCGAAGCTGAAACTTCCTCTCAGTCCCATAATTTTTCGCCCCACCACTTTCAGTGTGACCTATGCCTTCCGTGTGTGGAAGTGACCAAATTTGATGGCTTGGATCCCACTGGTTGGGTAAATCAAATGTAACATTATTTCTCTTTGTACAACATTACAGATGACTTGGCCAAACTCCGGTATGGTGTTCTCCATCTAGATCAAGAACGTTGGAAATGGTGGCAATGGAGAAAAACTGCCCATCAAGGGTATATTGCTTGGACACTCTTTGTGGCAGATCGTTATGAATGCTTTGACACTGACACTAACCATTTAGGTTGTTTGAAAAAGTTGAAACAATCTAGCAAAGGGGAAGACTTTATAGCTACTTTTGAGCGACTGGATTTTCTTACAAAGGGCATGTCTGATGATTTTTTCCAAGAATGTTTTATCAGTGGCCTCAAGGATGAGATTCATGCCCATGTCCTCATGGATCGGCCTCAGAGTTGTCTATAGGCTACTAAAAGAGATAAGGAAGCACAACATGCTGTCTCTTCTCAAAACTGGAAACCCTCCTTTAGTCCTCACACTAAACTAGTCAATCCCACTCCTCCTTCTACTCCACTAATGATCCAAAAATTGACCAGGGCCGAAATGGATGAATGCCAAATCAAAGGCCTTTCTTATAATTGTGATGACAAATATTTTTCGGGACACAAGTGTAAGGAACAAAATCTTTTTATTCCCATATCAGAGGATGTTTCAGAAGAGGATGTTGAAGCTCCCCTAGTGTCTGTGTCACCTAAACCCACTGAAATAACCCCTCCCTCAAACCCTCCCAAAGTCAAACTGGTCATTTCCCTAAATTATTTCACTGACTTCTCTGCTCCCCAAACCCTCAAGCTAATTGGCTACATCAAGAATAGGAAGGTCATCATTCTTGTTGATAGTCGAAGAACCCATAATTTTATTCATCACCGTATTTCCCAAGCGACTAATTGCTATATCCATGCAGTCAATAATTTCCAAATCATGATTTCCAATGGCAGGTCCATGAAATTTGGAAGGCGATGTGAAAATGTGCATCTCCAAATTGGTGACTACCACCTGAAATCTCATAAGTTTGCTATCAACATGGGCGGTTGTGACATTGTGTTGGGTGCAGACTGGATAAGGACTTTGGGTCCCATTCTCATGGATTTTAAGGAATTAACCATGCAATTTGACCAGGAGGACCAAAAATATAAGTTCCAAGGCATCACTGTCGGTTCCCCTGATATCATTACTTCCCATCTCATGGAAAATTTGCTCAAAAAAATTCATTCAAGCGTTATTACCCAACTCCATGCCATACAAGCAACTGAGACACCCTCTGTGTCACAGGACCTCCAATCCATCCTCTCTAAGAATCAAGTGGTTTTTCCCACTCCCCAAGGACTCCCTCCTTCCCATGGTGTTCATGATCATTCCATTCCCCTTGTCCTAGGAATCCTTCCTCCCAATATCCGTCCCTATCGTCACCCCTTTTCCCAAAAGAATGAAATTGAGAAAATGGTTCAAGAACTACTTAATGCAAGTGTTATCCACCCTAGTACGAACCCCTACTCTTCTTCGATGGTTATGGTCCTTAAGAAAGAAGGTTCTTGGCGCATGTGTCCTGACTTCCGCGCCCTCAAAAAACTCACCATTAAAGACAAATTTCCCATTCCTGTCATTGATAACCTCTTGGATGAATTGAGTGGCGTCCTGTTCTTTACTAAACTTGATCTTCGTTTTGGCTACCACTAGATCTGTATGAAAGAGGCAGAGATTCCTAAGACTACCTTTAGAACTCATGAGGGCCACTATGAGTTTTTGGTCATGCCCTTTGTCTTGTGTAATGCTCCCTCCACTTTCCAAAGCCTCATGAATCATGTCTTCCGTCCTTTTCTCCGTCATTTTGTATTATTTTTCTTTGATGATATCCTCATCTATAGAAAATCCTAGACAGACCATCTTGCTCATGTGGATCAAGTTCTCCATCTACTCTCTCAGCACCAACTTTTCCTGAAACAATCTAAATGTTCTTTTGGCACCTTTGAAGTCAAGTACTTGGGTCATCTTGTTGGCAAGGCAGGTGTGAGGGTGGATCCTAAAAATAATGAAGGTATGCAAGACTAGCCTCACCCAAAGACTCTCAAAATCTTGTGTGGATTTTTGGGCTTAACAGGTTATTATCGCAAGTTTGTTAAGAATTATGGAAAGATTGTGACACCTCTCACTGCACTCCTTAAAAATAATTCTTTCACCTGGAATCTAGCAGTTGCTCAGGATTTTCAAACCTTGAAGATGGCCATGTGGACCACTCCAGTCCTGGCCCTTCCTGATTTCACAAAGTCCTTTCTCCTGGAGTGTGATTCTTTAGGGAAAGAAATTGGCATTGTCCTTATGCAAGAGGGTCAACCATTGGCCTTTACCAGCAAACAACTCTCTGAACAAAACTTGGGAAAATCCATATATGAAAAGGAAATGTTGGCTATTCTGCATGTCATTGATATTTGGCACCCGTATCTATTGGGGAAACGCTTCCAAATTAATATATATCATCAAAGCCTGAAGCATTTTCTGGAACAATGCATTTCCTCCCCAGAGAAACAAAAATGGGTGACTAAACTCTTTGTATATGATTATGAGATCATTTACAATAAAGACAAAGACAATGTGGTTGCGGATGCACTTTCTCAAAAATATGAAGATGAAGGGTCCCTTTTTTCTCTCTCCTTCATTTTACCAGATTGGATCCAAGCCATTCGCCAAGAATGGCTACATGATCCCTAAAGTTTGCATCTGATAAAACAATTGCAGTCCAATTCTCTAGTTTCCCCAGGGTACTTCTGGCTCCACGATGAGTTGCGATACAAAGGTCATTTTTATTTAAGTAAAATGTCAGAACTTAAATCCACGATGTTTTCTGAGCTTTATGCTACACCCATATATGGGCACTCCGAGTTTACCAAAACCTATGACAAGGTCAAACGCTCTTTTTTCTGGGGTGGTATGAAACAAGACATTCATAATTTTGTGGTTGAATGTGATGTGTGTCAACGCATCAAGGGAGAAACAGTCAAATATCCTGGCACACTACAACTGCTTCCGATTCCACTTTCTATTTGGTGTGATATCTCTATGCATTTTATTGTAGGATTATCTAAATCAGGCAATAAATCGGTCATCATGGTGGTAGTTGATCGTCTTTCCAAGTATGCTCATTTATGTTCTCTTAAACACCCATTTATAACATCCACTGTGGCTCAAATTTTCATGGATCAGGTCTTCAAGCTTCATGGCATGCCACATTCTATTGTTTTTTATCGCGACCCAACTTTCACCAGAAATTTTTGGCAAGAACTATTCAAGCTACAAGGCACCCAATTGCATCTCATCACAACTTATCATCCCCAGAATGATGTCCAAACTGAAATTGTCAGTAAGTGTTTGGAAACATATTTGAGGTGTTTTTCCTCGGAAAATAAAAATCAGTGGGCTCAATGGTTACCACTAGTTGAATGGTGGTATAACACTTCATACGATACAACTACCCGCATGAATCCTTTTGAAGTGGTATATGGAAAAAATACACCTTCAGTTCTCTCATATTTTCCAGGTGTCTCGAAGGTCTAGGCAGTTGATCAAACGCTTACAATTCAAGAATCTATTCTCTGTATCCTCAAAGAGAATTTGGTCATGGCCCAAAATCACATGAAGAAACAAGCAGATCAAGGTCGCTTTGAACGTCAATTTGCAAAAGGGGATCAGATGTTTCTTCGACTGAAACCTTACAAGAAAAATTCCCTCAAGGCTAACCATTTCTAGAAACTCATGCCCAAATTTTATGGTCCTTATACGGTTCTCAAGCATATGGGACAGGTTGCCTGTCAATTATCTTTTCCCAACCATTCTAAGCTACATCCTATTTTTCATGTTTTCTGCTTAAAGAAGGTGATTGGAACTAAGTGTCAAACTCAAACCAACCTTCCCGAGTTGGACGAAGAAGGCTCCATTTGGTTACAAGCACAAGAAGTTCTGGACCAGTGTGAGCATCGCCTGCATCATCGAACCATCAAGGAAATGTTAGTCTGGTGGAAAGATACAAATCCAACAGATGCCACTTGGGAACCAACTACCATTCTGCAACAATTTCCACATCTCAAGCCTTGAGGACAAGGTTTTTTTTAAGGGGGAGGACATGTTAGGGACCTAACCCCTCACTTAGGTAGAATAATATATTCCGATGTGATAAAGGTCAATATTAATAAGGCCTAACAATAAGGAAGAATAAGTTGAACGTAAGAAGACCTAATAGAAGCTTCTTCTTCTAGAAGGATCTTCCTCTACATGGTTCTTTTGATAGACAGATTTAGTATAAATAGGATTCGAGGGTATGAGAACTTTTGTCTTGGACATTATTGTAATAGAGCTCTGCTCTGCCGGAGGTTTCCCCTTCGAAGAGGCAAGTGAACATTGCTCTCAATAATCAAAGTTCTCTTTCTGGTGTTATTCTAGTATCTTTTTGGTATTATTGTGGTGTTGTTCTGGTTATATTGTTGTTCGTCTTCCATTCTTAGCATTTTATTTCTATTCTACATACTTTTTACATATGGAATATTAAACTGTTAGAGTTGAACCATGGGTCTTCCCTTGTGCCAAAAAATGGTTCTGTTGCCGGGATCAGGATCTTCTTGAGGGAATGTCAAGGTGGTGTCCACCGAAGACAAAAATTCAGAACTGGATAGAAGAACAAGAAAGGGACGTCACCGTATCTCATAACAAGAACCCTAGTATTAGTACAAAAGATTGGTTGGGAAGGTACATCTTTACTGATGTGCACAATATTTTCTTTACAGGAGTTCATAAGGAGTTATATGAGTGGTTAGCTAGACTAGAAAACACTCAGTTTGAAATCAGATCTAGACCACCTATCGTTTGGACATTGACGCTAATTAAGAAATTCAAGAGAGTTGATAACGTTGTGTCAAGAGTAGTATATCTCTTGTTTGATAGCACTATTCCAGGGTACATTACTGAGTTTTCTATTGATAGAGTGGAATCATATAGTCAAGCAAAGAGGTATTTCTTCAAGGGACCTAGAGGAAAGTTTCTACACTTTTTGAAACTGAAGATTAAGATGTTATTGCATGAGAAGAATATCCTAAAGATACAATAATCAGTTGGAATTTAAAGCTAATGTTCAAAAATTTAGAAAGCGACAGTGACACAAAGGCTGGATACATGCACAGTGGGAGATTATTCAGAGAAGTTCCTCTTGTGAACCTGTTTGAGAAGATTTACAGGCCATTTGCACAAGACAAAGGATTATACAGTGGGGAAGAAGAAGAGCTATCAGACGAAGAGTATTTAGAGTTTGCAAGGGAGGAGGAAGTAGATACTGAAGAACTTCGCTGAGAAGAACCAAAAACTTAAGGTATTGCGCCTACTGTCGAAGTAATTATTACTACTCCTCCTGTTGTTTTAGTAGCATCAAGTAACCATAGTAACCAGTGTAATCAGATCACTCAGAGTACTGTTACAATCAGTTTAGTACATACTCAGTCAAGAAACCTAGGAAAATCCATGGCATATGAAGTGAGGTTACCTATTTTTAGAGGAGATGTATCTGAATATCCTGACTAACACAAGTTCTTATGCGAAGTTTTATGGAGCATTAAGCAAGTCACTGACAAAGCTGTTAAGAGAGCTTAGTTTAGTACTACCCTAAGGGATCGTGGATTGAGCTGGTACATGAAGTTTTTTACAGGATCTGTACAGCCTAAACCACTGAATGACATTAAGACTGTGTTGAGTGAAAAGTTCAAGAAACCTAAGTCAAAGTCCCAGTGCATTATAGAGTTGAAGGAAATCAAGAAAAAGGTGATTAAACCTCCCCCTTTGGCATTGATGGAAAGAAAGACATCCATACCTTTTCTCCCCCTTTGACATCAATGTCAAAGAAAACATGCTCCCCCTGAGTTGTTGCAGTATTTTTCCAGAGGTATCAGATATTCAACCAATACATACTCCCCATGACAAAATGGACTTTCTTAGGTGAGAGTAGGGATGAAACCCATCTTTTGACGAAGATATTCAAAAGGTGTCTTGTCCAGGGGCTTAGTAAAGATGTCTACAATTTGTTCTGTGGAAGGAATATAATTCAGCTGAACAACTCTGTTTGTAACCTACTCTTTGAGAAAATGATACTTTATTGGGATATGTTTCATCTTTGAATGGAGAACATGATTCTTAGAGACACTAATGGCACTGCTTTTATCACAGTGAAGTGGAATTGGATCAGCATAAATTACCTTCAAATCTGCAAGATTTTGTAACATCCATAAAATATGAGTGCAACAAGTAGCAACAACAATGTACTCTACCTCTGTAGTTGATAATGAGATAGATCCCTGCTTTTTACTAAGCCATGCTACTAACGAGTCACCTAAGAATAATGCACCTCCAATGGTGCTCTTTCTCTCATCCAAACAGTTTGCACAATCAACATCTGAATATGCAGTTAATTGTAAGTTTTGATTTATAGGATACCAAAGACCATAAGTCATTGTACCCTTCAAATATTTGAAGATCCTATTGACAACTACTAAATGAATTTGTTTAGGGGCAGACTGATAATGACCTACGATTCCAACAACCTGCATTATGTTAGAATGAGATGTTGTGATGTACAAAAGACTATCTATCATTGATCGATATGTTCTTTGATCAACATCGGGTGAAATATCATCTTTACTGAGCTTGCAACCAACCACCATAGGTGTACTAACAAGAGAGGAATCTTCCATTTGAAACCTCTGTAACATATCTTTCAAATATTGTTCTTGAGAGATAAATATCACTGCAGAACTCTGATTGATTTGTAAACCAAGAAAATATGACAGTTCTCCTATCATGGACATCTCAAACTTAGTCTGCAATGAATTAGAAAACCACTGAACTGAAAGGTCATTAGTGCATCCAAAGATAATGTCATCTACATAAACCACAACAACTAATAAATCATCACATTCATATTTTATATATAGATTACTATCAACAATACCTTTCTTGAACCCTTTGTCCTGTAGAAATTTGTCCAGTCTATGATACCAGGCTCGTGGTGCCTGTTTCAATCCATACAATTCCTTTTTCAACTTACATACATAGTTAGGATTATCTGTCAGTGAAAATCCTCCAGGTTGCTCCATGTATACTTCTTATTCTAGGTATCCATTAATAAAAGCTGACTTAACATCCATCTGATATACTTTAAAGTTATTATGACATCCCTAGGCTAGAACCATTCTAATGGATTCCAATCTTGCCACTGGTGCAAAGGTTTCATCAAAATCTTGTCCTTCAACTTGTGCATACCCCTTACAGACCAATCTGGCTTTATTCTTAACAAATTTTCCTTGTTCATTTATTTTATTCTTAAAAACCCATTTGGAGCCAAGTACATTCTTATCTGCAGGTCTAGGAATAAGCTCCCAAGTATTGCTCTTCTCATTCTGATCCAGTTCCTCATTCATTGATTTTAACCAATTTTCATATTCAATGGCTTCATTGAAGTTCTTGGGTTCTACCATGGATATGAAGGCTATATGTGATTGCTCGATGTTTTTGATTATCCTTCTCTTGGTTTGTAGACCTTTGTCTTTCTCTCCAATTATCTGACTTGTAGGATGATTCTTTTGAGTAATTCTGGAGGAAGGATTTGATGTTGTCTGCTGATTTGAGTATGCCTGAGTATTTACATCTTCATCTGACTCAAAGTCTTCCTATTCTGATTCTTGGACCTCTTCAACTTCAACTTCAACTAGATCCTCTGTTGTTGATTCAGTATTGCTCACCTCTCTTATTGGGACTCCTTCATCAACTTTTATGTCAATACAATCAACCAATTTATGCAGCCTCTTATTATAACATTTGTATTCTTTACTGTTTGTAGCATACCCTAAGAAGATGCCTTCATCATCCCTGTCATCATACTTTCCAAGGTTTTCATTATTATTCTTTATGTAGCACTTACTCCCAAAGACTTTGATGTGTTTGATTGTAGAAGGTCTTCCATGCCACAGTTCATAAGGTGTCTTGTCACTGTGTGGTCTGAGATGAGATTTGTTAAGAATATGGATTGTTGTGTGTATTGCTTCTACCTAGTAGGTTTGACCAATGTTCTTCTCATTCATCATTGACCTAGCCATTTGTTGAACTGTTCTGTTTTGCCTCTCAGCTACTCCATTTTGTTGTGGGGTTCCTGGGATTTTGTATTCTCTCTTGATCCCATGTTTATCACAGAATTACTTGAACTCACTTGACATGAATTCTCCTCCTCTTTCTGATATTACTTCCTTTAACCTCTTGCTTGTTTTATTCTCAGTTAAAGACTTAAATATTTTAAATTTCTCAAATGCTTCAGCTTTTTCTTTGAGAAAAGAAACCCAAGTAAGTCTGGAGTAATCATCAATGATCAGCATAAAATAGTTTTCCTTACCTATGCCTTTATGTCTTGATGGTCCACATAAATCCATATGAACTAATTGGAGTGGTTTCTTTGTTGAAGTAGATCTCTTGGATTTAAATTGTGTCCTGGTTAGCTTTCCTACTTGGAAGGGTTTATACACAGAGTCTCGTGGCTTTGATATTCTTGGAAGATCTTTTACTACCTCAATATTTTTGAGCTTGATTAAGTGGTCAAAGTTTATATCTCCAAGTCTCATATGCCATAACCATCTTTCATCATTTTTTATTAGATGACACTCTTCTTTATCTTATTTAAGCACATATACATTATTTTCTGTCCTTATGCCTTTAGCCACCACTTGTCCCGAGTTTACAAACTTTATCTTACAATCCTTGGAAGTGAACACCACTTCACATCCTCTATCACACATTTGACTTAAACTGAGAAAATTATGTTTCAGCCCATCTACAAGCAGACCATCTTGGGATTTTCCTTTTCCATTACTTAAACTCACCATCCCTTTACCCTTGATTTTACCAGGAGCATCATTTCCAAAGGTTACATTTCTTTATTTTCTTTCAATTAGAGACAACAAATTACTTTTGTCTCCTGTCATATGTTTGGAGCATCCACTGTCAATATACCAAGGGTTTTTTTGTCTTTGAGCTAACAACACTAATCCACACTTGTCATTTTCTTTCTTCTTCCAAACCTTGTAGTTTTCAGCAGAGGGAGTTAGATCTGATTCATAGTTCTGTAAGTGACAGTCTGGAGCTTTATGTCCATAATTATGGTAGGTGTAACATTCTGGTTCATTGAATAATGGATCATAACAATTGTTATGCTTAAATTGTGTCCTTTTCCTAGCCATCACATGGTTTGCAGTCTGTGATTGTTTGTTACTTGGTTGTCTCATTCTTTGTTGCGGCAGCTATCTATTCCTCGAGTGTTTTGATTGCTCATAGCTAAATCTTAAATAACAGTTTACAACTTTGTGACCAAACTTAGAACAAAAAAAACAATATCCATAGAAAAATCCTTTGTACCTGGAAAATGGTTGTCTTCTTTGAGTAGGTCGATTTCTTTGTTCTACAGATTCAGTTTTGGCACTTTTCTTTCACTCTTCCTTGGTGGCTGATTATCTTCCTTTGTTTCTCCATATTTGTTGTTGTCAATGAATGTAGACTTGAAAAACTTGATGGATTATTTCTTGATTAGATGACTATAACTTGATCCTTCTTCATAAACCAAACCAGTTTTCAAATTTGGCTTCCTTTGCTGATTCAGAATGGTGGTTAATCCTTTTGAGGCTTTAATGCTTGGTAGATTTTGGAGATACAATGCTTTGAATGTCTCCATCTCTTTTCTATTTTTTACCACCTCTTCTTCCAAGGCTTCACATCTTGCCTTCTTCTTTGATAACTGTTGTTTCGGAATGTCCTCTATTTTAGTTTCCTCTTCTAACTCCACCTTTAGCAAGGCAAATTCTTCATCAGGGTTTTTAGCATTCTTTTCAAACCGTATCAACAATTGTTTTTTCTTTCTCTTCTCGAGTCTGAGTCTGTCAATCTCTTCTAAGGAACTGATTAGTTCACCTTCCATATCAACCACAACTTCTTCATCATTAACATCACTTCCTGTCTTTTGATTAACATAATCCTCTTTGGCCATAAGCACAAAGTCATTAACCTTATCTTCACCATCAAAATCACTATTTGTGTCTCCTGAAGAATCATTATTGTTGACACATAGACTTTTCTTTTTATCAAATCTATTGGATTTATACTTCTCTTCACCTTCAGAGTTCTAGTCCTTCTTCTTGTGTGGACACTTAGATGCAAAGTGACTATCCTTCCATAGTTAAAACATTTGAAGGGAAACTTGCCTTGATACTTGCCCGATCCTTTCTTTAGTATTCTCACAAATGTTTCTTCAATTTCATCAGACTCATAATCCTCATTCTTATCTACTTTAAATGATGCTTCTCTAGAGGTGGGTTTATCTTTAAATATCCTCATTTCATATGCAGTCAATGTTCCTAGAAGTTTATCAAAATCCAAGGATTTTAGATCATTAAGTTCTTCTATAGCAGAGATCTTCGGGTTGAACCTATCTCACAGAGATATAAAAAACTTTTGAACTAAAGAGGTTTCCTCAATTTTTTCACCAAGTGCTTTCATTGCATTTACTAGTTCTTCAACTCTCAAAAAGTACATTCCAATAGTTTCATCCTCTTTCATATTTAGCTGCAAAAACTGTACTATGTAGGTTTGAAGCTTGGCATCCTTTACCTTCTCATTACCTTCATAACTGCTAATGCGTTTGTCCCACATTTCTTCGGCACTTTCTAAGTGCATAACTTTTACAAATTCTGATTCTACAAGCCCACTCAGAATAGCTTTCATAGCTTTAGCATTGAAGATGAATTCTATCTTGTCATTCTTATTAGCTAATACAAATGGCTTTACATAACCAGTCTCTACCACATCCCAGACATCTGCACCTAGGGCCATTGTGTAGGTTCTCATCCTAACTTTCCAGAAGGCAAAGTTTATTCCATTAAACAAGGGGGGGCTTATTGGTTGAAGTTCCTTCATGGCTTGACATGTTTAAGCTTCTTGATCTACCTTTAGGTAAAAGGAATCGACTCTGATACCAATTATTGAACAACTGAGAGGGGGGGTGAATCAGTTGTTACTATTATTAAACTATTCTGCCCATTTTAAACTCTTCACAAAATACTCAATGAAAATCACAATGATGCAGAGAAGTAAGCAATATAATATTAAACATCAATCACACACATGAAATATACAACGAAAGATATTTTCTGAGGAAACCCATAAAGGGAAAAAACCTCTTCTTCTTGATATGATAAGTAATCTTTATTTTCTTTACATTATCATACTTGTGAGCTCCAACTCCTCTTGAGGATACAACCTCTGTTTTGCAAGCTGCAACTTGCTGAGAACACCAACTCTCTGTCTTCTCTAGAACCTACTAGAAGGAAGCACCAACTTCTTGGTTTATCTAGCACCCACTAGAAGGAAGAATCAATTCCCTAAGTTGTTCCAACACCAACTGGATGGAAGCACCAACTTCCAGTCACACAGGCACCAACCTGTATAACAGAGAACAACAGTTCTCCCTTGCACCACCCCGCCACCCTGGTTTTTCTGGCTGCAACTAGATGGAAGCTACAACTCCCTGTATTCAAGAACCCACTTGAAACTCTGAGGACAACATTCCTCCCTAGCACCTCCCTACCACCCTAAAATATTAATCTTTGCTTGCTTGAATCTATTACAGTGATACAATATTCATCAATGGCTTACCAGTCTCATCACTATTCTGATACACTGCTCTGCTCTGCCTGCTTTAGTGTCCTCCTCCTCGCATATTCATAAGATTTATTTTCTTCTCCTCTGTCTCTAAATTCACACCTCGAATTTTTCTACCTCTCTCAAATATCCATCTCTGTTCTATGCACTACGCCTCTTCTGTGCATTTTGAATTCTGTCCACAACATGCCTTTTCTCGTGTGAAATTACTCTCAACAGAAGAAACCCCTCTTCTCTGTTCTGTGTATTTTTATAATGCCCATTCCTATGCCAGATAATACACCTAACTCTTCATCCCCTCTGGTGATTACACTTAGTCTTTTCTTCATCCATTGCCGTTACGATGAGACTCTTTGGCTTCTCTAGAAGATACAGTCTTCGACTCTTTTCCATCTGTCAATCTGCTCTATTCTGAGTCTTCATTCCACTGATAGATACCTTGAGACTCTTCATATCCTTTGGTGATCACCCTGAGATTCTTTGAATTCTATGGTAAACACAATCAGTCATTTATGCAGTTACAATCAATTTGTCTCTAGCAGTTACTGAGAGAATCTCGACGCATTTATGGCTTTGGAACCTTTTTCCCTTTCTGAGAAATCTACACAGTGGGTGATATATATTCTTTATAAGCCCCTACCTTCCACATGATCACGGATGTGACCAGATGCCTATCCAACAAGTGATTCACAAATTCACATTTCAGGATATCCAACCATGAGTTGCCTCAATCTTCCCAATTCGCAAAACCCCAAAATGGAGCCTAGCGTTGCTAGATCCTTCCCCAATATTCTGCTGATTAGACCACAAGCTGTGACCACACACTAATAAAAAAGGGGTGCTTCACGATTTCGGTGATCACCGAAGTGGATCCTAGTGACATGCTAGATCCTCCCTTAACTTTTTGCTGATGTGACCTTTCGATGTGATCATGGGCCAAATCTTTCGAGCGCTTTGAAATTTCGCATTTCAAAACTTTGCGTCTTGTCTCCCTGGACAATCAACGGTCTAGATCTCTCCTCAATCCGATGACTCAGATCAAGTCGTGATTTCGTGTTTCACAACTTTCTGCTATGAGTTTCTTCGAATCTCTCAACTCGCAAAACTCCGAAGTACTCCATATCAGATTAACGGTCCAGATCTTTCCCTTTGATCGACGACTGTGATCAAATATCATGAACTCAGACTTCATATCAGATCAACGGTCCATATGCTCGGTGATCTGATGACTCAGATCATTTTGCGAATTCGGATATCGTGAGTTTCTATAACTCTCATTCATCCTTCCTTTTATTTTTCCTGGAGTTGACAATCCACTGATGCATGTCCTCTTTAATCCAATGACTATCCTCTGCTCCGGTACTTCGGCTTTTGGGACTTCGGGTATTTGAGTGAGTACTGGTGGTAAAACTCTTGAAGCAAAAATCCCAGAGTGACGTAACTCTTGCATCACTCGATGATGTGTCATGAGCTGAGCAGCTTCCACGTTCCACTCATATTTTTGATTTCCATGTACCTGAAATGTTGAATCAACTTGACACTTGTCATTGTCTGATTGTGCCACATGTCCCTGCTGACGTAGTCTACTGCCTATCCTTGATGACGTGGTATACTGACGTGTCCTTATTGAATCAACGGTCCTCATTCTCCCTTTGATCGATGACTGTGATCAAATAATGACTTCGCGTGTCGGGTGTTTGAACGTGACCCAACCCTGACTCTTCCAAATCCCGATATCCAAAACTTTCTCCCGATCAAGGACCCACAACCCTCTGTGATCCAATGGTCCAGCTCTCATCGCGATTTCATGTTTTGTGACTTCAAAGGTTAGAGCACCTCTTTCCTTTGAATTTTCAGTCAATGAAATCTTGATCTCTCTCCATGTGTCCTTTGGATCCAATGGTTCATCTCTCATTGCGATTTCACGTTTCACGAATTTTGCGGACTACTCGACGTAGTTCTCCCGATTTGTAATTCTGCAAATCTACTGTCACATGTCTTCCTCGATGATGTATGGTTCCCCTTCTTTCGTGCCTTTGTAAGCTCTCTTCACCTTGAACTTTAAAGGTCGTGCACGTTCTTCTGGATGCAACGACGATCGATCCTCGTGCTCATATATGACGCCTGAGATCTGTTCACCTTCTACACTTTCCTTCATGAGATTTGATCTCTGCAAACTGTTATTGCCTTTGTCGTTGCTGTTATTTCCTTTGTCGTTGTTTTTATTTCCATCAATGAAAAGCATATACAATTCCTGTAAAAAATGCCAACAATATTTTTTGCGGTAGTACAACTACCATTAGACCAAAACCCGTGGGTGATTGGTAAAGTCATCACCGCCAGAGTTAATGGATCCATGGGAGGTTGTTAGACCATGTCGGGAGTCTCGAAGGATGTGCTGACCACCAATTCAACAATATCCCCCTCAACACCAACTAAGGTACTCGACACCAATCGAGTGGATTCGAACCCATAACCTTTCGCTCTAATACCATTTTTGTGGTAGTACGGTTGTCGTTAGACCAAAACCCATGGGTGATTGGTAAAATCATCATCGCCAGAGTTAATGGATCCATGGGAGGTTGTTAGACCATGTTGCAAGTCTCGAAGGAGGTGCTGACCACCAAGTCAACACCCTGTTGGTACCCCTTTGAGTGGTAGCGCATCAGACAACACATGTATACGGATCAAATTAGATTTCCTGAAGCCCTCTTTAAATAAATCGATCGACCGCCTGACTTCTATAGTTCCACTGAGAACAACACTCAGGATGATACTCTATAGTACCTGGTTAGTCGGGTAGTATGGCTAAGGGAATAGTCTAGCCTTCTGAGTTGGTGCCTTGAGACATTGGGCCAAGTACTACTGTTGGACCCCACACATATATCAGAGACCTATAAAAAGAAAAACCCTTGTCTGTAGAACCCTTGAATACCTAACCCTTGGGGACAGAAACAAAAAATAAAAAAGGCAAGATCTATTTCCACACAATTGTGTTTGAGTTGCCAAATCACTAAAAAAATCTTCCTGGTTAAGAATTTGGGCATTTCATCACTGCAGTATTCTTCAAACCGGAGTATAACTTTGCAGGTGTAAAAAAAAAAGAAAAAAAAAGTCTGGATTTTGTTGCACCATTATTTGAGACCTATTCCATTAGATTTATCTATGCACCCTTATCACATTCATACCTATCATTTTTCAGCAAATGTTTTGACCCCACCCACCCCTTTTCAGTTCCCTCATCATCATGGCCCATACCCATAGCCAAGACTTGGAAGCTCGCTTCAATACCTTGCAATCTAATTTCACAGAGACCCAACAAGAAGTGAGACAACTTAGTGCCAATATTTCCACCATCAATAAAAACACGCATTCCTCCATCTTCACCTCAATCGAGGAACTCAAAGAAGACCTAAAACAAGACATGACTACCCAACTTGAATCTATCGCTTCAATGATCTGCCCCAAGATGCATATCCCTGAAGATCCCCCTTTATCTGACCCACCTTTGCATACCGAATTTGAAACTTCCTCTCATTCCCATAATTTTCCGCCCCACCACTTTTAGCATGACCTACGCCTTCCACGTGTGGATGTGACCAAATTTGATGGCTTGGATCCCTCTAGTTGGGTAACTCAAATGGAACATTATTTCTCTTTGTATGACATTACAGATGACTTGGCCAAACTTCGGTATGGTGTTCTACATCTAGATCAAGAACGCTGGAAATGGTGGCAATGGAGAAAAACTTCCCGTCAAGGGTATATTGCTTGGACACACTTTGTGGAAGATCTTTATGAATGCTTTGACACTAAGACCAACCATTTAGGTTGTTTGACAAGGTTGAAACAATTTGGCATAGTGGAAGACTTTATAGTTGCTTTTGAGTGATTGTATTTTCATACAAAGGGCATGTCTAATGATTTTTTTTGAGAATGTTTTATCAGTGGCCTCAAATATAAGATCCGTGCCCATGTCCTCATGTCTCGGCCTCAGAGTTGGCTAGAGGCTACTAAAAGAGCGAAGGAAGCACAACATGTTGTCTCTTCTCAAAATCAAAAACCCTCCTTTATTCCTTGCACTAAACCAGTCAATCCCACTCCTCCTTCTACTCCACTGATGATCCAAAAATTGACCAGGGCAAAAATGGATGAATGCCAAATCAAAGGCCTTTCTTATAATTGTGATGAAAAATATTTTTTGAGACACAAATGTAAGGAACAAAATATTTTTATGCCCATCTTGGAGGATGTTTTGGAAGAGGATGTTGAAGCTCCCCTGGTGTCTTTGTCACCTGAACCCATTGAAATAACCCCTCTCTCAGACCCTCCCGAAGTCGAACTGGTCATTTCCCTAAATTCTTTCACTGGCTTCTCTGCTCCCCAAACCCTCAATCTAATTGGCTACATCAAGCATAGGAAGGTCATCATTCTTTTTGATAGTCGAAGCACCCATAATTTTATTCATCACCGCATTGCCCAAGAGACTAATTTCTATATCCATGCAGTTAATAATTTCCAAATCATGTTTGCTATCAACATGGGCGATTGTGACATTGTGTTGGGTGTCAACTGGCTAAGGAATTTGGGTCCCATTCTCATGGATTTTAAGGAATTAACCATGCAATTCGACCAGGAGGGCCAACAATATAAGTTCCAAGGCATCACTGTTGGTTCCCCTGATATCATTACTTCCCATTGCATGGAAAAGATGCTCAAAAAAGGTCATTCGAGCGTTATTGCCCAACTCCATGCCATACAAGCAACTGAGACACCCTCTGTGTTGCAGGACCTCCAATCCATCCTCTCTAAGCATCAAGTGGTTTTTCCCACTTTCCAAGGACTCCCTCCTTCCCGTGGTGTTCATGATCATTCCATTCCCCTTGTCCCAGGAAGCCTTCCTCCCAATATTCGTCCCTATCGTCACCCCTTTTCCCAAAAAAATTAAATTGAGAAATTGGTTCAAGAACTACTTAATGCAGGTGTTATATACCCTAGTATGAACCCCTACTCTTCTCCGATGGTCATGGTCCTTAAGAAAGAAGCTTATTGGCGCATGTGTCTTGACTTCCGCACCCTCAACAAACTCACCATTAAAGACAAATTTCCCATTCCTGTCATTGATAACCTCTTGGATGAATTGAGTGGCACCCAGTTCTTTACTAAACTTGATCTTTGTTCTGGCTACCACTAGATCTGTATGAAAGAGGCAGACATTCCTAATACTTCCTTTAGAACTCATGAGGGCCACTATGAGTTTTTGGTCATGCCCTTTGGCTTGTGTAATGCTCCCTCCACTTTCCAAATCCTCATGAATCATGTCTTTCGTCCTTTTCTCCATCATTTTGTATTATTTTTCTTTGATGATATCCTCATCTATAGAAAAACCTGGACATACCATCTTGCTCATGTGGATCAAGTTCTCCATCTACTCTCTCAGCACCAAGTTTTCCTGAAACAATCTAAATGTTCTTTTGGCATCTCTGAAGTCAAGTACTTGGGTCATCTTGTTGGCAAGGCAGGTGTGAGGCTGGATCCTAAAAAGATTGAAGGTATGCAAGACTGGCCTCACCCAAAGAATCTCAAAAGCTTGCATGGATTTCTAGGCTTAACAGGTTATTATCGCAAGTTTGTTAAGAATTATGGAAAGATCGCGACACTTCTCACTCCACTCCTCAAAAATAATTCTTTCACTTGGAATCCATCATTTGCTCAGGATTTTCAAACCTTGAAGATGGCCATGTGCACCACTCTAGTCCTGGCCCTTCCTGATTTCACAAAGACCTTTGTCCTGGAATGTGATTCTTCAGGGAAGGGAATTAGCGTTGTCCTTATGCAAGAGGGTTGGCCATTGGCCTTTACTAGCAAACAACTCTCTGAATGAAACTTGGGAGAATCAATCTATGAAAAAGAAATGTTGGTTATTCTTCATGTCGTTGATATTTGGTGCTCGTATCTATTGGGGAAACACTTCCAAATTAAGACAGATCATGAAAGCCTCAAGTATTTTCTGGAACAATGCATTTCCTCCCCAGAGAAATAAAAATGGGTGACTAAACTCTTTGTATATGATTATGAGATCATTTAAAAGAAAGACAAAGACAATGTGGTTGTGGATGCACTTTCCCAAAAATATGAAGATGAAGGGTCCCTTTTTTCTCTCTCCTTCATTGTACCAGAATGGCTCCAAGTCGTTCACCAAGAATGGCTACACGATCCCTAAATTTTTCATCTGATACAACAATTGCAATCCAATTCTCCAGTTTCCCCAGGGAACCCTTGGCTCCACGATGAGTTGTGATACAAAGGTCATTTGTATTTAAGTAAACAATCAAAACTTAAATCCATGGTACTTTTTGAGCTTTATGCTACACCCATATATGGGCACTTCGGGTTTACCAAAACCTATGACAAGGTCAAACGCTCTTTTTTCTGGGATGGTATGTGTTAGCGATATTTGTTGTAAAGAGGGGGTTAGATTGCAAAGAGTGGGTCAAAAACCCACTTGTCCTAAGTTTTGGGTGAAAATGCGCCCACGGTAAACAATGTGCAAGATCTAGCGGTCGCGATTCATGCGCCCGGATCAACGGTGCGTATTGAATTCCGGACCCCCCCTACCATTCTACCTTTAAGCGGGGGGGGGGGGGTCCAGAATCGAGGGTGCACCTCTCCAACGGTCCAGATCAGCGCGCCCGGATCAACGACGATGTGTGCCATTCCAGACCCCCCCTACCTTTCTACCTTTAAGCGGAGGGGGGGGTCCGGAATCAGACTCGCAACTTTCCAATGGCTGAGATCTCAGCGCTCGAATCAACGACGCTCACACGATCCATAGAATCCTCAGCTGCTCTGCGTTTAAGCGCGCGTGGGCCCTTCTCCCGTCATATCACCTTCCAACCGCCGTTCTCCTGCCGCCGTGTGTCTTCCATCTACCTCTCCTCCATGATCTGTGTGGCCTTCCTCCCTTCTCATCATCCACATACCATCTGCCACGTGTCCCCTTCCCTCCACGTCAGCCTCCCCCTAAAGTGTGTCCATCACACCTATCCTTCCACCTCCTTCTCTTATCGCATTTTTTCATGTGTCCCCCCCTGCAATCTTTCTCTCCCCGCTGTCGTGGCCCCATCACTTCGTTCCTGTGCCTCACCTTCCGCACTGTCCTCCCCGCATAACCTTTGAGCCGATCGGTTATTCCAGGTGGCTGCATGATGGGCCCTCCACGTCCATAAGGTGCCGAGCTGGCCGGGCCATCCTCAATCCCGATGTTGCAGTTATTGAAGAGGTTGGTAGTGGTTAGACATCGCCTCCGCCTTAATGGGAAAGCACGGCCATGAATTTATGGCACGTCAATTCGCCGTTGGAACTGTCAAAGAATTAAGATTGCGTCTGACATGAGTTGCACGTTCTTTCAGATGTTGACTGTCAGAAGCCATGCAGACGTAAAGATTTCAATGCAGTGTCTTGATTTTGCTGTTGTTGTTGTTTTGAGTATATGAAGGCGTTTTCGCCACTTTTGTATCTATCGATGGTTGAGCGGAGCTCCCGGTTGTAAATATTTAATGAAGCACTGATACTCTGGTTATGTATGCACTCTTGAGACTTCTTGCCTGATGAATGCCAGTTTCTTTTACGTATTTGTTATATTGTGTTTGAATCGCTCGGAATTGGAGGATCCAGTCGAGCAATAGCTGTTATAGGATGATGTTGGTAGGATCACTGTAGTAGTTATGATGTTTCTAACCAGTTCTTGTGATTATCCCAGCGCTGAGTGACTTGGAATTGGAGGATCCAGTCGAGTCCTCCTCAACTTCTTGAGACCCTGAACCAAGAGGATATTGCATTCAATGTCTTACTTCTGCAAATAGCCGTAAGCCTGTTGCCCAAAGCTGTTTGTTCATTTTCCTCACTAAGTCTTCCACCTACTCACCCTTTTATCAACCCACTGGCTGAAGTTGGATGAAGACCTCCTTTGTCTCTTATGTACCAGACTCGGTCCCTGAGTTAGAGTGATATCTCCTCGAGTTTTCCTCCATTTGATCACCTCTCCAAAACAAATCGTGACATTAAACTGATGGGCGTCGGGCTCTGCTCCTGCAAGCAATCCAGGAGTGACTTCCGTCGCCAACATTTCTGGCGCCGTTGTCGGGGACGAAGTTGAATATTTTCCCCGAGATTGAATGACAAAGATCAACTGATTCTGAAGGTGCATCAGATATCAGAACTTGAAGATTGCTACTGTGCACCTGGCGACTCCATTGTGACGACTCCGCTGAGGAGAACCTGCACTATCAACTGTGGCTTCGAGAGGCAGACACACGAGGTCTAACCCACACTTTCCTTTAGCTACACCAGAAGTTGACGCGGAAGCAGTGCGCAGGAAGGAAAAAAGATCTGCAAAAGAATTTTCCATCGCCGAAATAGGTAATACGCCCTCCCCTTCTATGAGAACTCCATTTTCTTATTCGCAGCTTCCTAGTCGTCCTTCTTCCGAAGTCCCCCGTTCTCTAAATTTCGGGAGTGTTCCTGCTGAGTTTTCTTCTCCTGGTCTAGTATCAGAAAGAGAAATCCTTGTCACTCCCTCCTCCCTGGAGGTCTTGCCTCATTGCAGACCTCGAGCTTCTGAAGATTTCACCACCCCTCCTTTTGTTACCACTGCTGCACAGAGAGAAGCGTCTGCACACTCAGGTCCCTTGGATTTCTCTCTGTTTTCCCCGTTGTCTCCTCCAAGAATCTTTGTTCCCACATCTTCCCTTCATATTCCTTATCCTCTGAGTTCTCCTCTACCTAACATCCCTATGGCTGGTGCTAATCCCCCTCCAAACAGAATGGATGCCATAGTTTCTGCCATATATGATCCTTTGATTCTACCCCAGCCTCTGAACCCTCTCCCTGCTGGAGACTATTTGAAATACATGCCCAAGTTCAGTGGGGAGGGATATGTAACTGTTGAAGAGCATCTAGCTGCCTTTTAAAGCTATGCAGACAACTTGAATATCGAGAGTGAAGATGTCTAGATGAGAGTCTTTGTCCAGAGCCTGGATGGGGAGGTGAGGAAATGGTTCTGGGGACTAGCCCCTGGATCTATTGCTGGCATTGAAGCCTTGGATAATGTTTTCCTGAGGCAATGGGGAGACAGAAAAGATTATATGTATTATATGACATAGTTTGGGTCTTTGAGGAAGATGCAAGGGGAGTCTGTCTTAGACTTCTCCAAAAGATTTAATAAAATGTACAACAAGATTCCTGCAGAGATTAAACCCTCAGACGCCTCTGCTAAAATTTCTTATGTTGGCGCATTTGATCCTGATTTCTGCCTCGTGTTAAGAGAAAGAAGAGCCACCTCTTTATCTCAGATGAAAGATGCATCTATAGAAGTGGAATCCAATATATTGGCAATTGACAGACTGAGAAACCAGGCCGACACAGACAGAAGAAAGGAAAAGTCGGAAGCCTCAACTTCTGGCCCATCACTGCCTCACCCTCAAGTAGATGAGCTGACCTGAGTTATGAACCTCCTCAAAGAAGAGGTGGAAAGGAAACAAATGTATAAGGGCCCTCAGAACACCGAGAACAGGCCAGGATTCAGAAGGCCAAATAATTTCTCTCCTCCAGCTATGCACAGAGAGAAGGAAAGAGACAGAGACGACCAAAGAATTCAGGCTCCCTTCCAGAACAATTTTGTGGCCGATGAAGAAGAAGGGGAAGCAGACGAGCCTGAGCCTAAAATCCATAGTGTAGAAGTCACTCCCCCTTTCCCTCATCTGACCCAATCAACATATGAAGAATCTCTCATGGATGGTCAGCTGAACGAATTGAGCAAAGGAGACAAAGCTAGCGGCAGCCGAGGTAGGTACAACCTGAGGTCTGACAAAAGAGTAGCAGCACCCGACGTTCCTGAGCCATCCAATAGAACAGAGAAACCTGCTAATGAAGTAGCGGATAGAGGTAATAGGGCCCAACCATCTTCTCCCATTGTCCATAACCATGTTCCTGAAATTAGAGAAATTCCAAAGCCTATGTCTTCTTTCAATTTCGAACATGAGATTCAAAAGATCATAATTCCTGTGCCACTCACTGAGCTAATTAAACATGGGGAATTCAAAAAATGCTTCTCTGAGATGTTAAATTCCGAAGCCTCATATCCCCTCACAGACTCTATAAACCTCCAAGATGAAAGGCCTGCAGTTGTCCTAGGTCCCATGGTAGAAGACAGAGATGATTCATCCCCTCCCTTCTACACCTCCCTGAACATACATGACAAAGTACTGCATAATTGCCTTATGGACTCAGGGGCCTCCCACAACCTCATGCCCAAAGCCGTCATGGAAGAATTAGGACTGGAAGTCACCTGATCCTATCATGACCTCTATTATTTTGACTCCAGGAGGGTGCAATGCTTGGGAGTCATCAAGGACCTAGTAGTCTCTCTGTTTCAGCTGCCCATGAAGAATATGGTCATGGATATCGTGGTAGCCGATGTCCCCCCTAAGTTTGGCATGTTTTTGTCAAGATCCTGGATAAAGAGGTTGGGGGGAACCCTGCAAATGGACCTCACATATGCCACCATTCCAGTCTTTGGGGGGGAACATAGGAGATTATACAGAGAAGCCCAGCTAGCCTACATCGTCAGTGACGAAGCCAACCCTAACAATCATCCCATTTATGCTTTGGACACCGATTTAGGCTCCAGTTTACTAAAGCTCACCCACACCCCTGAAGCTTCTTTGCAGATCAGAAAGAAACCCATCCTTAATCAGGAGACCTCCCCTTCAACTTCCTCTGTTTGGAAGATGTTCTTTGATGGAGCTTCCTCCAGTATGGGTGCCGGTGCCGGAGTTATATTTATATCACCTTGTCATGAAACCATCTCTCTGTCATACAGGCTGGAATTCGAGGTCACCAATAACGTGGCATAGTATGAAGCTCTGGTTCTGGGATTAAGGGCTGAAAAAGAAATGGAAATCAAGGAGATGGCTGTGTTTGGTGATGTAGAACTGATTGTCCAACAGGTCAAAAATGTTTATCAGACTAAGCATCCTCGGCTCAGGAATTACAGGAACGAGGTATGGGATCTGGTTGAGGATTCCTTCCTGGCCTTTAACATTTCCTACATTCCAAGGGAGGAAAACGCCTCGGCCGACTGTTTATCTTTCACAACTAGTGTGCTCGAAGTTCCCACGCTGCCCACTGCCAGATCCGATGTGGAAATAAATTACAGGCCTTCTATACCAGACAATGTCAAATACTGGAGAGTGTTTGAGGATGATCAGGAGATTTAAAAATTCCTCCAGTCCATTGATGACTTCTCCACAATGCACATAGATGAGAATCCTGAAGAGGAAGACGACCATCACCCTGGGGAATTTGTGAATAGGATTGTCGATCACCAGATCATTCAACTACCGGGCAATCACATTCCGAGAGGACTGATCCTGTTAGAAAGATTGTTCGACGGGAATGATGTGGCAGTAAAGGGTAAGGTTTCAGGTGATGATGACGAAACAGCTGAATGCAACATAGGCACACCTGAAGAGACAAAGTTTGTCAAGCTGTCGAGGAGTTTGACTGGAGAGCAGAGGGCCGAATATACTAAGTTGCTGAAGCAGTTTGCTGATGTGTTTGCATGGACCTATGAAGACCTCAAGACGTATGACACATCAGTCATTGAGCACAAGATTCCACTGAAAGAGGAGGCTAAGCCATTCAAGCAGAAGCTGAGACAGATAAATCCCATGCTGCTACTTGTCATGGAGAGGGAAGTGAAAAAGCTGTTGGATGCCCAGATCATTGTCCCCTTGAGATATTCCGACTGGGTGGCCAACTTGGTCCCAGTAAGAAAGAAAAGTGGCGAAATTAGACTCTGTGTTGATTTCAGGAACCTGAACAGGAGCTCAAGGAAGTACAATTACCCCCTGCCCAACATGGAACACATTTTACAGAGGGTCACTGGCGCATCCAGGATGTCCATGATTGATGGTTTCTCTGGATATAATCAGATATCAGTCATGCCTGAGGACAGAGAAAAAACAACCTTCATCACTCCTTGGGGCACATTCATGTAAAAATGCCTTTCGGACTGATGAATGCAGGAGCAACGTTTCAGCGAGCCATGGACATAGCCTTCATCGGGGAGAAGGACCAGTTTGTGGTTATATATTTGGATGACATCACAGTCTTCTCTAAGACTGATAAAGAGCATTGTTGTCACTTAAAGAAAGTTTTCCAGAAGTGTTGGAGGTTTGGCCTTTCTTTGAATCCCAAGAAATCCTTGTTTGCTATGCAGGAAGGGAAGTTGTTAGGCCATATAGTATTAGCAGAAGGAGTAAGAATTGATCCTAGCAGGGTAGAAGAAATTCAGGCCCTGTCACTTCCCAGATCTAAGAAAGAGGTTCAGGCGTTTTTGGGAAGGATTAATTTTCTGAGAAGGTTTGTTTCAAATTTTGCTGAGTTGGTGAAACACATCATAGCCATGCTCAAGAAGGGGAATGAAGTGAAATGGACCTCCGAGCCCAGAGAATCTTTTTTCCGAATAAAGAAAGCGTTGACTGAGGCACCTGTGCTTATCAGTCCCGATTATTCCAAAGATTTTCTGATATTTTCCTTTGCTTCTTTTGACACAGTAGTGACAGTCTTACTGCAGAGAAATGATCAAGGACAAGAGCAGCCTATTGCCTTCTTCAGCAAGGCACTGAGAGATGTTGAGCTAAAATATGAGATCATGGAGAAGCAGGCCTATGCATTGGTGAAAGCTCTCAAAGCTTTCAGGATCTATGTCTTGCACTCAAAAATCACAGCTTATGTCCCTTCAACTTCTGTGAAGGACATTCTTATACAGCCTAACATAGACGGGAGAAGAGGCAAATGGATCGCTAAGATCCTGGAATTTGACCTGGAGATTAAGCCCACCAAGTTGTTAAAGGGGCAAGGTTTGGCCAAGCTGCTGGCTGAATCCAATTGCAGGTCCTTGGGAATTAACTTGATCAGTGAGCAGGCTGAATCATCCAGCAGTAACTCCCAGATCACCATACCACTAGAAGCATGTCCCTGGTACAGAGATATCTTGTACTTTCTACAAGAATTAAAGCCCCCTGATGGATTGGGAAAGAGCAGGGCCAGAGCTTTAAAGCTCAAAGCGATCAAATACTGCCTCATTGACCGAGCCTTGTATTGGAGAGACCCTCTGGGGATATTATTAAGATGTCTGGACCCGTTGCAAGCGCAGAAGATGATGTTTGATTTTCATAGCAGTCTTTGCAGGGGTCATCATTTTTGGAAGACCATTGTTATCACTGAAATTTCGTCCGCACAGGGCGACAAGAACTCAACATCATCAACACAGAAAAACAATCATCCATGGCACAAGGATTAACTCCACAGCACATCAAAAGGGCCAAAACTATACAAAGTTGGCTAAAAAGATTAAAAAGCGCACCGCGCCCATGGTAAACTAGCGCATGCGAGCATTATATTCGTACATAGGGCGCATATGCGCGGCTGTGGGGTGCAAAACCCGCGCGCCTGCCAAACAGCGCATTTATGAAGCTGGTCGGCCTCCCAACCACTAATGGATCGGCTCCCAAGTTGATTTGACATCAAATCCGAGCTCAATCTGAGTGGGGAGGCTGGTCAAAGACCTAAATGTGCCCTAATGTGCCTCTCTTCACATTCAAAGGGGGGTGCATAATAGCTCAAAGCTTGGCTATAAAAAGCCATGGATGATCATCATTTCTTCAAGGAATTCATTGTAATGTTATGC
>ML790629.1:263805-292870 GCA_009831015.1 Picea engelmannii | reverse complement strand
CTCCAATGGTCCAGATCAGGGCACCCGGATCAACGACGATGTGTGCCATTTCGGACCCCCCCTGCCTTTCTACCTTTAAGCGGAGGGGGGGGTCCGGAATCAGACTCGCAACTTTCCAACGACTGAGATCTTAGCGCTCGAATCAACGACGCTCACATGATCCGCAACATCCTCAACTACTCTGCGTTTAAGCGCGCGTGGGCCCTTCTCCCGTCATATCACCTTCCAACCGCCGTTATCCTGCCCCCTGTGTCTTCCATCTACCTCTCCTCCATGATCTGCGTGGCCTTCCTCCCTTCTCATCATCCACATACCATCCGCCACGTGTCCCCTTCCCTCCATGTCAGCCTCCCCCTAAAGTGTGTCCATCACACCTATCCTTCCACCTCCTTGGCTTATCACATTTTTTCATGTGTCCCCCCCTGCAATCTTTCTCTCCCCGCTGTCGTGGCCCCATCACTTCATTCTTGTGCCTCACCTTCCGTGCTGTCCTCCCCGCATAACCTTTGAGCCGGTCGGTTATTCCAGGTGGCTGCATGATGGGCCCTCCACGTCCAGAAGGTGCCGAGCTGGCCGGGCCATCCTCAATCCCGATGTTGCAGTTATTGAAGCGGTTGGTGGTGGTTAGACATCGCCTCCGCCTTAATGGGAAAGCACGACCATGAATTTAAGGCACGTCGATTCGCCGTTGGAACTGTCAAAGAATTAAGATTGCGTCTGACATGAGTTGCACGTTCTTTCAGATGTTGACTGTCAGAAGCCATGCAGACGCAAAGCTTTCAATGCAGTGTCTTGATTTTGTTGCTGTTGTTGTTCTGAGTATATGAAGGCATTTTCGCCACTTTTGTATCTATCGATGGTTGAGCGGAGCTCCCGGTTGTAAATCTTTAATGAAGCACTGATACTCTAGTTATGTATGCACTCTTGAGACTTCTTGCCTGACGAATGCCAGTTTCTTTTACGTCTTTGTTATACTGTGTTTGAATCGCTCGGAATTGGAGGATCCAGTCAAGCCATAGCTGTTATAGGATGATGTTGGTAGGATCACTGTAGCAGTTATGATGTTTCTAACCAGTTCTTATGATTTTCCCAGCGTTGA
Source organism: Picea engelmannii (assembly GCA_009831015.1). Classification (NCBI taxonomy): domain Eukaryota; kingdom Viridiplantae; phylum Streptophyta; class Pinopsida; order Pinales; family Pinaceae; genus Picea; species Picea engelmannii. Next base: position 291,771 of record ML790629.1, on the reverse strand, counting down.
GTGACTTGGAATTGGAGGATCTAGTCGAGTCCTCCTTAGCTTCTTGAGACCCTGAACCAAGAGGATCTTGCATTCAGTGTCTTTCTTCTGCAAATAGCCGTAAGCTTGTTGCCCAAAGCTATTTGTTCATTTTCCTCACTAAGTCTTCCACCTACTCACCCTTTTATCAACCCACTGGCTGAAGTTGGATCAAGACCTCCTTTGTCTCTTATGTACCAGACTTGGTCCCTGAGTTAGAGTGATATCTCCTCGAGTTTTCCTCCATTTGATCACCTCTCCAAAACAAATCGTGACATTAAACTGATGGGTGTCGGGCTCTGCTCCTGCAAGCAATCCAAGCGTGACTTCCGTCGCCAACAGTATGAAACAAAACATTCGTAATTTTGTGGCTAAATGTGATGTGTGTCAACGCAACAAGGGAGAAACAATCAAATATCCTGGCACACTACAACCTCTTTCGATTCCACCTGCTATTTGGTGCAATATATCTATGGATTTTATTGTAGGCTTATCTAAATCAGGTAATAAATCAATCATCATAGTGGTAGTTGATCGTCTTTCCAAGTATGCTCATTTATGTGCTCTTCAACACCCATTTATAACATCCACTGTGGCTCAACTTTTCATGGATCAAGTCTTCAAGCTTCATGGCATGCCGCATTCTATTTTTTTTATCGTGACCCAACTTTCACCAGCAATTTTTGGCAAGAACTGTTCAAGCTACAAGGCACCCAATTGCATCTCAGCACAACTTATCATCCCCAGAATGATGGCCAAACTAAAATTGTGAGTAAGTGTTTGGAAACATATTTGAGGTGTTTTTCCTCGGAAAAGAAAAATCAGTGGGCTCAATGGTTACCGTTAGTTGAATGGTGGTACAACACTTCATACCATACAGCTACCCAGATGACTCCTTTTCAAGAGGTATATGGACAAAATCCACCTTTAGTTCTCTCATATTTTACAGGTGTCTCAAAGGTCCAGGCAGTTGATCAAACACTTACAATTTGAGAAGCTATTCTTCATACCCTCAAAGAGAATTTGTTCATGGCCCAAAATCACATGAAGAAACAAGCAGATCAAGGTCGCTCTGAATGTCAATTTGCAGAAGGGGATCAAGTGTTTCTTCGACTACAACCTTACAAACAAAATTCCCTCAAGGCTAACCATTTCCAGAAATTGGCGCCCAAATTTTATGGTCCTTATACGGTTCTCAAGCATGTGGGAAAGGTGGCCTATCAAGTAGCTTTTCCCAACCATTCTAAGATACATCCTATTTTTCATGTTTCTTGCTTAAAGAAGGTGATTGGAACTAAGTGCCAAACTCAAACCAACCTTCCCAAGTTGGATGAAGAAGGCTCCATTTGGCTACAACCACAAGTAGTTCTGGACCAGTGTGAGCGTCGCTTGCATCATCGAACCATCATCGAACCATCAAGGAAGTGTTAGTCCGGTGGAAATATGCAAACCCAATCAATGCCACTTGGGAACCAAGTACCATTCTGCAACAATTTCCACATCTCAATCCTTGAGGACAAGGTTGTTTTTAAGGGGGAGGATATGTTAAGGACCTAACCCCTCACATACGTAGAATAATATATTCTGATGTGATAAAGGTCAATATTAATAGGGCCTAGCAATAAGGAAGAATAAGTCGAATGTAAGAAGACCTAATAGAATCTTCCGCTTGAAGGATCTTCCTCTAGATGGTTCTTTTGATAGACATATTTAGTATAAATAGGATTCAAGGTGTTACCCATGATTTTGGTCAATCTTGATGATGTATTGATGATGGTGTACTCAGGATCCTCATAAGAACTTTCTCCTGAGAAAAGTGACATTCATCTCTTCCCATAAAACTTACTTTTGAAGAGAGTTCGCAGGTTGCTAGTATCCTAGGGTGCGAGAATGACCCATTCTCGCAGGTTTCCTTAAGCTAGGGTGCGAACTTCTCGCACTGTGCTACATAGCTAGGGTGCAAAATTGTTCTAAATCTTGGAAAAAGATGAAGTCTCGATGTTTCTAGAAGGGAATCTTCTAGAAGAATGGGTTGGCATTCGAATGCTTATCTTTTTACTGGTTTCCCTGATATTGTGGGATCATTCTTATCCAAGTAACCATCTCATTCTCTCCTATATATTGATGGAATTCTCATGGAAAAGTTTAAGCAAGATTCATTGGAGAATTGGTGAAAGAATTGTGTGAAGGACCTAGCTTGAACAGGAGCTTGGAGACTCTAGCAAGTCTATCAAGAGGATTTGATCTTCTTCATACAAGGATTGAGCAAGTGTGTGTGTGTTGGAGCTAAGAGCCACTGCAAGCAAGCTTGCGACATCAAGGTGATCAAGTTGTATCTTCTACTTTCGATTAATATGATACAGTGGCATGTCCTTTTCCCATAAATCTATTCTCACTTTATTGTGTAATTCCTTGATCATACACATAAGTTGACAGTTGAATATATTTTTCTATCTTCACTTTGGTTGGTTTGTGTTGTCTTGGTCTTGACCTCACAAGAGCACCGGAGTAAAGAGGGAGCAACAGAGACCCTAGGAAGTGATACAAAGGTATGTTACTTGTTCCTCCTTACTAACTAATTCAATGGTCATAGCTTAGGGAAAGAGTCATGTCATGTCCTATTATTTTCTAGATCCAGGTGGATCTAGGGAGATCTGTTAGTGTCCGCACCTACCGATTAGTGCGATAACAAAATTGGCGACTCCACTGGGGAGATAACCATTTTCTTTGTCGTTTTTGGTATTTTTCCTTGGCCATTTACTTTTGACTTACCTTTCTCCATTCATATCAATCTATGAGTCTTCAGGATACCCTGATAGACCCTCTGGGTCCAGAGGCCTCTTCAAATTTTGTTTCTTTTTCCAAAAATTTGATTAGTTTCAGACATTCTTGCACTGCACTCCACAGTGGCCTACGAGAATATACTGAGTTCACACCCTGCTTTTAGGTTCAGTGCGAGGTTCTCGCACTCTGCTCAAAGATGGCCTGCGAGAATGACCCATTCTCGCACTGTGTAACACTGTCAGACTTGAACCCTTTTTTTCAAAATTTTGGCTTTAAGACTTTTGCATGATCAACTGCCCAGATTAGTATTGGTGCCTAACAAGAGCTTCTTGGACCATTGGTTGATGTTTTCTTGTCTTCGTTATTGTGCATGAACAGTATTAGGATTTCAAAGGCTCTTCCTATCACTTTTTTCTTGACTTTTCCCTGCAAAGATATACTCTTTGATTTTTGAATCTGAGTGTGCTTGTTTGGTTAAGAACCGACGATCGGTTGAAAGTTGAGCTTCTTTGTCTTTATCATTTTCTCATTATTTGAAAGATCACTTTTCTCATGCAATTGAAAAGACTAGTTTGGTTTGCTTGTTATTTTTGTTTGCATTGAAAGATTGGTTTGGGTTTTTATCTATTGCTTGTTCATTGGTTTTTGATTTTCTACACTCTCGCCATCATGGTGTAGGTCCTTTTTGAAAAGTGAACAAATGTTTTTCTTTCAAAAGAATTTTCGTCTTCGAAAGTATTGAAAATCAATTGTTGAAATTATTGAAAAAGAAACAATAAAGAATTGTTATTTTTGCGTGATTTGTTGCAATTGCATTTTAAGGGAAATTGTGTCTTGTAGTTCAAGTTTGATCCGGAAAAATTCTCTTTCCCTCCCGTACATAGGATTCATTGAACGAAAATTGCTATATTTCATTCTTATCCATGCATCGTTGGGTCAGAGTCTCATACAACATCAGTTTCATCTCCGCTTCCTTTGACTAACAACAACTCTTAATAACACTACGTAATTGTAAAATTTAACTAGTAACTCTTTTCTAGGGCTCTATTACACCAACATTTCGCTAGGCTAGCTCTTTGGAATAGGTAGATAGATACACTCTCCAAAGAACAAAACACACAATAGCATCTTGTGTTAAGGAGTGTCAAATTCCATTTACAACATCTTGTCCTAGGAAGCCCTTCTCACACAAGGGTCAAACACGAGGTCGCATTGATATCGATAGAGTTACTCACCCTGCTTTGTTGATATCAGTGTAGCGATTGCACATATTATGGGGGTCACATGGAGGTATACCCACAATGATGAGTGGAAGCCTTTTGAGTTGATTTCAGGCTAGATACCCTGCCCTTGCGTGTGGATCGAACTGTCAACTGTCCCCCCAGGCTTTATTGTTGTCAGTGGTAACCTTAGCGGCCTATCTTTCTAGGGTCTTACACAAGGTGACTGTGAAGGGGAAAGTCTTCTCGGTACCTAGAATTGACGTTGGCCAAACTCACTCGGGCTCCTTGGAGGGTATACCCATGATTATGTGTGGGATCTTGCACCAGGGTGTAAGTCCGTTAAGCAGGTCGTTAGCGTAACTTTTCCACCCTAGCCCAACCCCTTCTCGTCTCATTGTTGCGACGTTGGATTTCATCACCAACTAGTGGCTTCAGAATTAAAAGGTCTTGTTTGCTTGGTGTTGCTTCCTAGATTTTGTTTACTAGCGTGTGTTGTTTGTTTACCAAAGTTTACCATACGCTTTTCTTCGTGAAGTTTGTCGCTCGTTTACAATAGCTCCTCCACGTCGTTCCCATAGAATGCAGGGTTGATCTCCAGCGCATCTGGAAGGTTCTCAACCCTTGCCTACAATTTCACCTGAGGGCTCTCCTCAACAGAGTGAAGTCCAAGACGTTACCACGCCACAAGTGGAACGAACTGACTCTCTAGAACATTTCCGAATTACCAATACTAGAGAGGAATTTCGACTTCACCCCAATTCTGAGTGACCGTTTATGCGACTGAATTCTTCCGGAGACTTAGTTGTTACGTCTTCTGGATCACCGGTTGGAAACTTTCCAGGCATCGAAGGCCAAGATCCTTTTTGGTCTACGGGTGTTTTTCGACAGGACCTTTTTGGTCCAGGCTCACCTGTGATTTCCGAAATCACCCCACCCGTGATTTCTGAAATCTCTAGTCCAGAGACAGTACCGTTTACTATCGCTTATCAATTTCTTGGTATGGACACCCCACGATCTAACCACATCTTAACCATCCCTATAGAAATGGCCCATCATACAGATACTATGAGTGTTCACACCAGGTTTACCGCGGTTAGTCTCGCTCCCATCAACACACCGCGAACACCCAACATCACCCCAACACTACCACCTGGATACTGTGCATTGAATGCTTCCATTCCCACTCCTACGCAAATCCCATTCGGCTCTCCTAGTGGTCCTTCTTCTTCTGGGCACTCTCTTCCCGGTTTTATTCCGACACTCCCTCAATTTCCTTTTCGAGGACCTTCCTCGTCTTCTACTGGCAGTCTTAATCCTAGTGGCACTATTTCGTCATTCACACCAAATTACCAGAGTCCTGTCGGTGGACAATTTCACCAAGGTGGTATGACTCAACCCCCTCTTATCAGTCAAATTCCTATTGTAATGCAAATCTCAATTGGAACACAACCCCCAATTGGAGCACTGCCCCCAATTGGAACACCACCTTCGATAGGAGGACCGACCCCACCTTATGGACAAAACATACCTCCGTCCTTGGCCCAGTATTGGAATCATCTGATACAACATCCTCCTCAATTGACTGGGGGGCAGCAGTTTCCGACTGCATCTGTAATACCCCCTAGTATGGGCCAACCATATCCAGGTACATTCAATCCCATTTGGGGCTCGACTGCTCAAACTCACGTCCTTGTTCCAGGATACAATCCCATGAGCTACTATCCTCTCCAACCACCACTGAATCTGCCTGGATCTTCACATTATATGCAGACTGCTTATGGTCCTACTGGTTTGCCGACGGGGCTTCCTCCCCAAAGCCACCAGTACCCGTAGGTGAATCGAAAGTTACCCTTTCTGGCCACTTTGGATCTTCCGGATTTGTCAAGGATTTTAAATGATCCAATTCATCACTCTCCCCAATGGCCTGCTATACCTGCCAAGCTACCATCGAACATTCCTAAATTCGATGGAAAAGCGGGAGAGGACCCGAACAATCACATCATGAATTTTCACCTTTGGTGTTCATCCAAATCATTGATGGATGACTCTATTCGTTTACATATTTTTCAACGAATCCTCACAGGTTCTGCTGCGAAGTGGTATATCGAATTACCACGAGGTTTCTTCTCTAACTTCAACACCCTAGCTATGGATTTCCTCACACACTACCAGTTACCGATTCGTTATGAAATGGGGACCGAGATTTTGATTTCTTTTAAACAAAACAAAGCCACTCATATATCCGATCACATTCATGAGTGGTGACAGAGACGACGTCTCATTAAACTCAAGCTCCTCGATCAATTACTGGTAGAGTGGTTCACCAAGTCATTTGTGAATGACATCAGTCGTGACATCGCCATGGGTGGAGTAGTCACAGAAGAGCAGGCCATAAGTCATGCTCAATACCTTGACCTCATTTACTTGCAAATGGGTACCCTTTACGATTTACTACCCAACTTACCTCATCCTTCCACTTCCACCACTTCAACTACTCCAGCTTCTTCGCATGCAGCCGATGGTGTGATTGGCACTTTCCAGGCCCAACCACATTCTGCCTCAAGCACAAACCCCAAACCTGCTTCTTCTAATGTTCAAAATTCTCTGTCTCCTGCCCCTCCCACCGGTAAGACTTCTTAGGTAAATGTAGTTCAATCTACCCCAGCTGGTAAAAACAAATCCAAAAAGGGAAGGGGTAAGAATAAGGAGGACAAAAATACTTCTCAAGCAGAGCGAACCAAAACTACACCTGTTGATGATCGGGATAAGCGCAAGCCTCGATACACTTGTCTTATCTGTGGTGATGATCACTACATGAAGGATTGTCCACGACGCGCCGAGGTCACTAAGTTCCTTCAAGGAGCTCCAAAACCACCTGCTCTAGCCATTTTGTCCCAACCCTTCCCGTCTCAACAACAGGCTCAGTTGGTCATTCATAACCAACCCTCATCTTCGACTACATCTTATGTATTGATGTGTACTAGTGATTCAAAGAAAAATGGCATTGCCCTCACCACTCGAGCCAAAGATTATTCTCCCTCTAAAGAGAAGGTTGATGACCTACCTCCTTCCTTGGTACAACCCTCTCCTGCGACTCCACCTACCAATGGTCCTCTTAATATCGAACGACCGAGCCTCGACATAGTTCTTCAACCCCCCCCAAAGGGCATCATTCAGAAATCGGCTTTCAATCCTCATGCTCATGTTGACTAGAACTACAACATTGTTGAATATTTGGCCCAAGCACCTTCTGCGATGTCAGCCCTCAAAGTCCTTCAAAGTTGTCCCACACAACGGAAGGCACTGTTGAAAGATATTGGTGGAATCGACCCGACGGATACGAATTTAATAATTTTTGACTTGGAAGATCACATTCGAAGGTTACCCCCTCAACTCGTGTTCCAGATCCAAGTGATTGTCTCTGACAAAAACATTTTTCAAACCGTTATTGACGAGGGTGCCTCGATGTGTGTCATGTCTCTTACTTGCTGAAAAGCCATTGGATCTCTCTCTTTGAATGAATCCCAGAACACTCTCAAAGCCTTCAATGGATCTGATTTTAAACCCTACGATGTCCTTCCTTCGTTGCCCATCACGTTAGAAGGCAAAACGGTCCAAGTCGAAGTGGAAGTTTTCGACGCTCCCCTTGATTACAATCTTCTACTTGGCCGCAGCTGGATTGATTCCATGTGCGCAGTTGTGTCGACCCTTTTTCGAGTGGTACGTTTCCCACATCAAGGGAAGGTAGTCATTGTCAACCAATTAGCCTTCTTTAACTCTGACACTCGTGCTGGCAACGTATTGTTCATTGCTAAAACCCCACCGGGTTATGAGAACGTCAGTGTAGGCCTTCTCAAAGACTCTTCGTTAATGGGTACTTTCCCCATTCCACCGCCTGATGTTCCACGCTCGTCCGTTTCTTAAATCAACATGATCTCCACCTTGATTCATGAACTTCCTGTGTCTCACGACCCCTGGATATTACCTAACCCTGAATATTATCTTCGTTATAGCGACGAAATTCCGTTAAGTCCAGTCGAATCCACCTATCAGGCCACTCAATCGACAACCCCTTCTACCCTCTCTCTTGGTGAGTTATCTCTAGATCCTTTCCATGCCATTTTTCCCACTGACGAGATGATCATGTCTGTCATGGAGGACACCCCTTGGGACGATGGACATCATCGTTCCATCCTCTTTCTAGAGCAACATACCATTGAGAACTACCAACGGATATCGACCCCGTCGACCGTCGTCGTCATCTCAACCGTTCTTGGGTCCACACACGATGTGTTTTCCGAAGGGAACTTAAGAAATATCTCACCGACTATTCCCCTTGACATATCCGTCAAACCTGGAATCGTCGAAAATGTCCATATCGGAGCTTCGTGTTCCCCTGACGAAATAGTCACCTATACGTCCCTTTTCAAAGCGTTTCGTGGCATCTTCGCCTGGAGCTACGAAGAAATGCCAGGTATCGACCCCGACATTGTGATACATGAGATCAAGACATACCCCGATGCTAAACCCGTCCAGCAATGCCTTCATCCAGTTCACCCACGTAAAGCAGCTGCTATCAAGCTCGAAGTTGAGAAACTCCTCAAAGATGGATTTATTTACCTGGTGGCTCTCACTGACTGGGTTTCCAATCTTGTCCCGATCGATAAGAAACAAGTCACCATTCGTGTATGCGTTGATTATAGGGATATCAACAAAGCTTGTCCCAAAGACAACTTTCCTACCCCCTTCGTCGATCAGATTGTCGATGATTGCATCGGAAGTGAAATCTTCTCTCTAATGGATGGTTTCTCTGGGTATAATCAAATCAACATTGTTCCCGAGGATCAACATAAGACTTCTTTTATTTGTCCTTGGGGTACTTTTGCCTATCGAAAAATCCCTTTTGGTCTCAAGAACGCTGGCGCCACATTTCAACGCGCTATGTCTTATGCTTTCCATGATATCAAGCACATCGTGCAACCATATCTAGACGATTTTCCTGCTCACTCAATGCAACGAGTCAATCACCCAACCCACCTCCGAGCCATTTTTGTCCGCTATCGTTTCTACTGTATACGTTTGAATCCTCATAAGTGCATTTTTTGCGTGGAATCCGGTCGCCTTCTAGGTTTTATTGTTTCATGTCAAGGGATCAAGGTAGATCCTTTAAAGGTTGAGGCAATCCTTAATCTCCCTCCTCCTTCTACACTTCGCCAGTTGCAAAGTTTGCAGGGGAAAGCAAACTTTCTTCGTCGTTTTATCGAAAATTACGCCGAGATAACTCATGGATTTACGCGATTACTAAAAAAGGGGTATGAGTTCGTATGGGATACCATCGCCAACAATGCTTTCGAAGATTTGAAATTGTCCCTAACGCGTGCCTCACTTCTCTTTCCCCTTGATTACAGTCGCGATTATTTCCTTTACCTTGCTGCCTCGGATTATACTATTGGTATGGTTCTCGTCCAAGAGGATGATGCTAATGACGAAAATGTTATCTACTACTTGAGTCGAAGTCTAACACCTACCGAAACAAGTACTTACATGTCGAAAAACTGGCCTTGGCTGCTGTCCAAGCCGTCCAACGCTTCCGGCACTATATCCTCTCACGCAAGACTACAGTGATTTCTAACTGCAACCCTATGCAACACATTCTCACACGTCAATTGATAGGGGTAAAATACTCCAAATGGATTGTGATACTCCAGGAGTTTGACTTGGAATTCGAACGTGCCAATTCTAAGCAGTCCTTAGTGTTTGTTGAGTTGATATGCGACTTTCCCTCTTCTGAAACGAAAAATGTAGCAGCTGATTCATTACATGATGAATCCCTTTTCCTCATCAGCACTGATGATCTTGGGTATGGTGATATCATTATATATCTCCAAACCCAGACTTTCTGGCCAACTTTGTCCAGTACTGACTGACGTCGAATACGATACCAAGCTCGTCAATATATTATCCTCGGGGATACTCTTTATCGTCGGGGGATTGACTCCATTTTTCGACGCTGCCTCACTTTCGACGAGGCCGAGAGAGCTCTGAATGACTTCCATTCTGGAGCCTGTGGTGGTCATATGTCTGGGTATGCTACTGCCTAGAAGATCTTACGAGTAGGGTATTTTTGGCCTTCTTTATTTAACGACTGCATCATCACCGCTCAAAAATGCCATGCTTGCCAGACCTATAATACCAAGATACGGTCACATCCTGCTCCTCTTCACCCTGTGGTCTCCGTTGGTCCCTTTGTGAAATGGGGCATCGATTTCATGACATGTCACCCCCACTCGGCCGGGGGGCATGAATACATCATTGTAGCCGTAGATTACTTTACGAAATGGGCCGAGGTGATGTCTACATTTGAAAACACTGGAAAGACCCCAACATTATTTATTTTTAATCACATCATAGCTTGTTTTGGTGTTCCCCAGGCTATCGTTACTGATCACGGTATCCACTTTAGAAACTTCATGATATCTGAACTTACTGAAATGTTGGGTCTTCGCCATGAAAACTCAACACCCTATTACCCACAAGCCAACGGCCAAGTCGAAGCGATTAGCAAAGTTCTCATAACTATGCTCCGACGAATGATAGGGATTCACAAAACAAGTTGGCACACAATGTTTTTTTTGGCATTGTGGGCTTACTGGACATCCATCAAGTCCGCTACTGGGTTTACACCTTTCCGGTTAGTCTATGGTTTGGAAGCCATTCTCCCGATTGAATGCGAGATACCCTCTTTAAAACTAGTTGTTGAACTCCTACCAAACACTTCTGCTGAGGAAGAATGTCTATTGTATCTTATACGATTAGAATAAACTCAACGTGATGCTACCCTAGTCATAGAAGCTCAGAAAAAACGTGTCAAGGCCCAATACGACAAACATGTCAAGCCTCACGTTTTCTCCAAAGGAGATCTTGTTCTCCTCTATGAACAAGATCGAGATATGCTAGGAGATGGAAAATTTGAAGCTATGTGGCGAGGTCCTTATATCGTCAGACGAGTGTTGGAAAAAGGGGCTTATGAGTTAGTAGATTATGATGGTATCCATTTGAGTGAACCCAGGAATGGGTTGTACTTGAAGAAGTACTATGCATAAAATCACCTGTGCACGAGTACTTGTATTTTTATTGTATCATACTTCTTGTGTGTTACTATAGCTTGCTTTTGTCATTATCTGGTCTATGCCCTCATGTGACGTTGTGTTTGATTTCCAGATGTCAGAGTCTTCTCTACCCTACATTGGCTTCGCTGATGGCGCTAGTCGTAGTACTCAGAACCTTGCTTCCGTTGCATGGGCAATTTACGCCCCTACAAACGAACTTGTCTCATTACGAGGTGTGTGTCTCGGCCGTGCGACCAACAATATTGCAGAGTATAGCACCGTTATCGAATTGTTGATTTATGCTATCTCGCTCGAAATTCGTCATTTGGTTGTGTGACTCGATTCGTAGCTTGTAGTACTATAGTTAAGTAATGTCTATACTATTCTAAGTCCTACTTTGTTACAGGTGTATTTGCGAATTTTCCTCTTGGAACGTTATTTTGATTATATTGAATATCAACATATTCCTAGATATCTAAATACATTAACTGATGCATTGGCTAACTATGTATTAGACAGACATTTGGATCATTTATAAATCAATCACATCAATTTTCACACAACACAAGATAAACCGGTAGAAGCCGTTTGTATATATAACGATCAAAAGAGTTTTTTACAAAAAGTTCTGTCCAAAGACCAAAATGTCAAAATTTGAAGCTCATAGATTCTACAAAGTGATGTCATGGATGACGTTCACAGTAGCACACGACTGCCCGAGAAACCCTATAGAGAAGTCAACCAATGGACTCTAAAACTCCTACTGTATGACGTTGATAACGTCGTGGAACCTCTCCAAGAGGCATGTCTGGAATATCTTTTGTCAAACCCTCTAGGTTTTGTTCCACTGCTTGATAATCCTCGGCGTCCCATTGTGGCACTGACACTAGCTCTCCTTGCCGCTGAATAGGAGAAGTACCAGGAGGTCGGTAAGGTCCCACATCTGTGTCATCAAAAACGAATTTTGTATTTAGTCTTTGGATGAACATATAAAAACATTTGCATATGATAAAATTCACAAAAACATTTAAAAAGAAAAAAAATTGTGTACTTCTTACCAAGTTCCCCCCATTGAGAACCCTCGGGCAGGACTAAGTCTGGATCTCCTCGGAAATCCAACCTGGCATAAGCATAATCGTCGACCATCATCATCTATGGTCGCAACCAGTCGAAAAAGGTATCATCATACTTGATAATTGGTCCAGCTACGTGCCGGGCCATGAGCTGACACCATCTCAGCATTCTTGGATCTGTGGGAGCCGACAAATTCCACTCAACCTGCAGCCTCAGTAACGGAACCCTCTCGAGAAAGAAGGACACCAACAAAGATCCGTACCCGAATTGCTTCAGGTCGCCTCGCCTGCATTTGGTCAACTGCTTTTTCATGCTACGAAGCACAACATCTGCCTAGTTAAAAACCCGAGGTTCAATACACTCTATGGCATACTGAAAGTAACTCTGGAGTGCCATGTGAGGAGCGAAGCTCCTAGCCATACGTGCAATGGTGAACAAGATAGTACGGAGGGTTAAATCCCGTACTCCCCAAATATCTACTTTTCCTTTCTTCCTCTCTGCCTCTAGAACACAGTGTAAGCGACATTACTCACTCATGGGCATCCCACCACCTCTGCTACCAGTCAGGCTCACGTGGTGCCCACGCCGTGATAGTCCTGTCAAGAAGTAAATGTCCTCGATATCCAAGGACAATGTGTGAACTCCTACATGGAATACTTGCTAATCAGGATCCCACATATGCACAAGGTACTCTAATAACCTGATTTGGGCCCTCATGTTGTACAGGGATGCAGACATATTTTTCTTCATCGCATGTTTTGTTTGTTTTCTATGGTTTTTGTATAAAACCTTGAGCTGGGTCTTTGTCAGTTCTCATGATAAAAACTACATGAGAACGCGATCGAGCATAATTTTATCACTTTTTCGGGCTCAACAAGGTTATGCGAAAAAGGAACCCCCTAGAGTCCTCTTTAAGCTCTTTTCAAACTCTGTAAACATGAAAAGATAGTCGAGTGACCTTGTTATTTTCACGCTCGATAAAGTATTTGAAGAAAGCATCTGGTGAGCGATAATTTATCTCTTTTTCGGTCTCATCAGACTATTTTACGAAAAAGGAACTGAGAGAGTTCTCTTTTAAGTGTTTTTCCAGACTCTATAATCATGAAAAACCTTCGAGTTTTATATCTTTGGACTCGTTAAAAAAACATTGACAGACCCGTAATGGGACCAAACCACTCCTTCCTAGGGTTTGTTAAACATACTCCGAAGGACTTATCCAAAGGATAATCTTATATAAACAAGCATATGTTATCCTCCTCAAGCTTGCGTAAAAATAAAGAGGTACTCGCCAGAAATGGTGGGGGAAAAATTGGGAAAGGGATATGTTCTCATCTTCATATTGGTTGGCAGTAAGTGTCGCTCTTGAACATGACACCCCCTATTCATTATATTTGAAGCCGGTTTGGGAAATCCATTTGTCTCTCATTCTATTTGCTACAAGGTCATACCCTGCGTCGTCTCTGAGTCAATGCTGCCAAATCATTGGTCGTGTCATTCATATGTTCAAGAGAAGTTCATCTAAAACCTCTATTGAGTCGGCCATATGCAGTTGTCCATTCTCTCCGTGTCGACCTTCCCTGTGTCCAGTCCAATTTACATCATACTCTTTTTCACCTTCAAAATCTGTTACTCATTTCATGTCATTGATGGGGGATACATCAAGGCCCTCCTGTGATGAGTTTTGTTCCATCGACTTCAGCTCATTATCCGGAATCAAGACTTAGAAATTATTTGGTACCTTGGAACTTGCATGCCTCAATGGCAGGTTTCCTCACTTTCGACTGTGGTTTTACATCATTGACCCCTGATCAAAAGATTATGTCAGATGTTCGACCTCAACTCATTCATTCACAATCGAAAGATTGTACTAGATTACTTTGGGAGTCATTGACATTAATGGTGATTTCCCTCGCACTTGTTAACGGTTTCATCAATGACCGGTAATTAAGTGGTTTCTACCATGTTCGACTTCAACACATGTAATCACATGGTTAGATTCGTACTTATGGGTGACGATATTGAAGACCCTAGATATCATCTCTTTGTCCAGGTTGCGATGGAATATTTTGCGACACATAGATCCACTTTGTATGTCTCGTGGCTATGTCATCTTAATTAGAATTTTCTTGCATAGATCCACAGTGTATTCCTGGTGGCTATGCTATATTTTGACGGCATGGATCCACAGTGTATGATTGGTGGCCATGACCTATGTCTACAATGTCATCCATCTGTAATCTGAGTATGGGAATGCCTACCTCAGAATTAATATATATGATATTCTGCAGATGTTTCTTTGTTCGCAGGTTTCTGATTAAGTGCGCTCCTGGTTTCCGACACACACATGCAGTTCACAAAGTCTTTTGGCTGTCACTGATTCCGGCCTCATACTGTGAGGGGGCATTCTGTTACCCATGATTTTGGTCAATCTTGATGATGTATTGATGATGGTGTACTCAGGCTCCTCATAAGAACTTTCTCCTGAGAAAAGTGACATTCATCTCTTCCCAGAAAACTTACTTTTGAAGAGAGTTCGCAGGTTGCTAGTATCCTAGGTTGCGAGAATGACCCATTCTCTTAGGATGCCTTAAGCTAGGGTGTGAACTTCTCGCACTGTGCTACATATCCAGGGTGCGAACTTGTTCTAAAGCTTGGAAAAAGATGAAGTCTCGATGTTTCTAGAAGGGAATCTTCTAGAAGAATGGGTTGGAATTCGAATGGTTATCCTTTTACTGGTTTCCCTGATATTGTGGGATCATTCTTATCCAAGTAACCATCTCATTCTCTCCTATATATTTATGGAATTCTCATGGAAAAGTTTAAGCAGGATTCATTGGAGAATTGGTGAAAGAATTGTGTGAAGGACCTAGCTTGAACAGGAGCTTGGAGACTCTAGCAAGTCTATCAAGAGGATTTGATCTTCTTCATACAAGGATTGAGCAAGTGTGTGTGTGTTGGAGCCAAGAGCCACCAAAAGGAAGTTTGCGACATCAAGGTGATCAGGCTGTATCTTCTACTTTCGATTAATATGATACAGTGGCATGTCCTTTTCCCATAAATCTATTCTCACTTTATTGTGTAATTCCTTGATCATACACATAAGTTGACAGTTGAATATATTTTGCTATCTTCACTTTGGTTGGTTTGTGTTGTCTTGGTCTTGACCTCATGAGAGCACCAGAGAGAAGCGGGAGCAACAGAGACCCTAGCAAGCGATACAAAGGTATGTTACTTATTCCTCCTTACTAACTAATTCAATGGTCATAACTTAGGGAAAGAGTCATGTCCTGTCCTATTTTGTTCTAGATCCAGGTGGATCTAGGGAGATCTATTAGTGTCTGCACCTACCGATTAGTCCGATAACACAAGGGTATGAGAAATTTTGTCTTGGACATTATTGTAATAGATCTCTTCTCTGTTGGAGGTTTCCCCCTCGAAGAGGCAAGTGAACATTGATCTCAGTAATCAAAGTGCTCATTCTGGTGTTATTCTAGTATCTTTTTGGTATTATTGTGGTGTTGTTCTGGTTATATTGTTGTTCGTCTTCCATTTTTAACATTTTATTTCTATTCTGCATACTTTTTACATATGGAATATTACACTGTTAGAGTTGAACCCTGGGTCTTCCCCTGTGCCAACAAATGGTTCTGTTGCCGGGACCGAGATCTTCTTGAGGGAATGTCAAGGTGGCTTCCATCGTAGACAAAAAATCAGAACCGGATAGAAGAACAAGAAAGGGACTTCATCATAGCTCATAACAAGAACCCTATTATTAGTACAAAAGATTTGTTGGGAAGGTATATCTTTACTGATGTGCACAATATTTTCTTTGCAGGAGTTCATAAGGAGTTATACGAGTGGTTAACCAAACTAGCAGACACTCAATTTGAAATCAGATCTAGAACACTTGTCGTTTGGACATCGACGCTAATTAATAAAGTCAAGAGAGTTGATAACGTTGTGTCAAGAGCAGTATATCTCTGGTTTGATAGCACTATTCCAGGGTACATTACTGAGTTTTCTATTGATAGAGTGGAATCATATAGTCAAGCAAAGAGGTATTTCTTTAAGGGACCTAGAGGAAAGTTTCTACACTTTTTGAAACTAAAGATTAAGATGTTATTGCATGAGAAGAATATCTTGAAGATACAATAATCAGTTGGAGTTTAAAGATAATGTTCAAAAATTCAGAAAGCGACAGTGACACAAAGGATGGATACACGCGCAATGGGAAATTATTCAAAGAAGTTCCTCTTGTGAACCTGTTTAAGCAGAGTTACATGCCATTCACACAAGATGAAGGATTATACAATGGAGAAGAATAAGAGCTATCAGACGAAGAGTATTTAGAGTTTGCAAGGGCGGAGGAAGTAGATACTAAAGAACTTCACCGAGAAGAACCGGAAAATTCAGGTATTGCGCCTACTGTCGAAGTAAGTATTGCTCATCCTCTTGTTGTTTTAGTAGCATCAAGTAACCAGAGTAACCAGAGTAATCAAAGCACTCAGAGTACTATTACAATCATTTTAGTACATACTCAGTAAGAAACCTAGGAAAATCCATGGCATATGAAATGAGGTTACCTATTTTTAGAGGAGATGGATATGAAGATCCTGACCAACACTAGTTCTTATGAAAATTTGTATGGAGCATTAAGTAAGTCACCGACAAAGATGTTAAGAGAGCTTAGTTTAGTACTACCCAGAGGGATCATGCATTGAGCTGGTACATGAAGTTTTTTACAGGATCTGTACAACCTAAACCACTGAATGACATTAAGACTGCGTTGAGTGCAAAGTTCAGGAAACCTAAGTCAGAGTCCCAGTGCATTACAGAGTTGAAGGAAATCAAGAAAAAAGTGACTAAACCTATTTGGGAGTTTGATCAGAGGTTTAAGACCTTGATAGACCATTTAAGTTTTTAGATTCCAGATGAACAACATAAGGAATGATTCATCGTTGTGCTCCTGCCACACATTAGAGTTCCTTTGATGCAACAGAAGGCCGCTTCGTAGGCTGAAGCATTATAGATTGCCATGAAACTAGAAGCAACCCCTGTAGGAGAATCCAGTCCAGGTATGAGTCATATTTTGAATCAATTAACTAGTTTATCTTTACAGGTTGAAGACATGAAGAAGGACAAAGGAAAAGAGAAAAGAGAATACATCTGGTGTATCATATGTAAAGCAGAGGGCCATGACAAAGAGAACTGCCCTTTATTTAATGAATACTTGGCCTCTAGAGCTCCTAACCCTTTGAAGCGGGCTACTTTACCATGGTGTGAGGCATGTAGAAATAGACATCGCCCTGGTGAATGTTATTATATGCAAAAATATGTCCAGAAATCCACAAATATTTATTGAACATTCTGTAAATCTGTGGGGCGTGATGAGAAGGATTGTAGGGCTTACGATCTCATGCATGAAAGGTCAAGGGATGCATATAGAATTCAAGGAGAATTAAATTCAGAAGGAAATATTGCGTAGCTAAATTCCCCAGGAAGAGGAAACATCAACCCTTGCGGTGAGTTCAGAGAAAGAGGACGAGGAGGAGGCATAGGTCGAGGTCGAGGTCATATTATTTTCTATAATTTCACCTAGCCAAGTCATTTGGCAAGGGATTGTCAGAGCCCTTGTACTACTTGCAGCTACTGTAATTCATTTGACCATGTCATTGAAGATTGTCCAGTATTGTTAGCTAAAGTTCAGGAAAGATGAGGTGGAAACCAACAAGTCCAACTAATATCAATTGAACCTCACGATGAGGAACCTAGAGTCGTTGTTATTACTAGAGAAGGTGTTGTCACGGGAGAATATAGGGTGACTCCAGGAAAGACTACATATGGATCAGGGATCAAAAGAGCTTCAGACAAGACACCATTGTTTGATCCAAGGAAAGAAAATCATACTTTTGAAAAAGCAAGGAGAGAATTTGTAGGTGAACATGCTTATTCATCTAGGGCACAACCAAAAGTAAGGGAATGTGAAATGCCTCCAGCATTTGATCAGTATTCCCTACCTAGACAAGGAAAAGAGGTAAGAAATCTTGTGGAATTCTTGTATACTTGTATTAATTTGATTAAGGATGAAAGGGTTGTGTAGGAAATACAACACCTGATAAGGCAGTATGAAATTGGAAGAGTAGATCCTCTGTTGAGTAGAGATGTGAATCAAGTATCTAGAAAAAGGATGACAAGCAAGGAATTGCACCTTAGTGATCATATTGGAGACTACGACATCGACTATGTGGTCCTCGACCTGGGATCAGAAGTAAATGTTATGACAAAGAATACTTGGGTATTGATGGGAAAACCTAAATTGATTTACTCCCCTACTAGGCTCAGGATGGCTAATCAGTAGGTGGTGAGCCCCTTTGGAAGACTAGATCATGTCCCTGTGGACATCGATGGAGTGAGGACATTTGCAGACTTCAAAGTAATCGAGATTGTTCATGATAGCTACTCCTATCCTACATTGTTGGGTATTGATCGGGATTTTGACAATTTGACTATTGTTGACCTAAAAAAAATAAGAATGACATTTGAAGGTGATGGCCTTAAGGTCATTGCACCTCTCGATCCTGATGAAGGTCGCAGATACACAAAACCTATAAGAGAAGAAGATCACACCTATGAACTAGAGAACATCTATAAACTGATAGCATGACAACATGATTACATTAATCCTACAACGTATGGAAATATGAGTTAGCGAAGTGAAAGTGCATGCTCGTCAGATTAAGAAGAAGCATTGGAAAATTGGCAGAACAAAATATATGAAGTCTCCATGCAAAGGTGTGGCATATTGACTAAGGCAGTTCACTGGATTGGCAAAAAAGTAAGTAATATTCCTACATTTGATGGATTGAATAATTTAGAGACATTTCTATTTGAATTTGAAGGAATTGTACCAGTGCAATAGAGGTTGTTGGCACTAGATGAAGCCTTGAAATAAAAACCAGCTATATGGTGGGAGACACACAAGAAGAACATCATGGAATGGGTACAATGTCGCACCTTGTTGACAGTGTGCTTTTCAGACCAAGATGAAGGTTGTGAAGTTCGATACACATGTCAGAGTTTCCCTAAGAACCATGTGAGAAGAATTGAGGAAGCTTAGAGCATCATTCCTAAAGAACAATGGGTACATAAGTTCATTAACACCTTAGATACTATGCCTATCAACTAGTATCTTCAAGCAGAACTGCGCCTAGTCACTACAAATTGGTATGGTATGACCCAAAAATTTATAGCTATGTTCCTATTTGAAAGTCACTACCCCACAGTAGATCAGGATTTACAAATTGTAAGACATAAGTTCTTTGAGGAGGCACCTAACCCCCCTCTTGAACAAGAAGAATATGAATGGATTGTGCCTCTTCAATGGTTACATGGTTGTTATAATATTAATGCAGATGAGGATGATGACCCTAGGAATGTGAACATTTCAGAAACTGAAGGACAAAGAACATACAAGGTCCACAGATTGAAATGCCTTTTGTTGGGCAACCTATTAAAATTAAGAAGGTTAATATTGGAATAGAGCAAGAACCTAAGTTGGCAAATGTTGGAGACTATTGGGATGATTCTACTATTAGTAATATTATAAAACTATTCCATGAGTATTAGGAATTGTTTCCAACCAACTTCACATACATGGAGGGAATTAAAGGGCCCATGGGAGAAATGAATATTCCTTTGAAACTAGATCCAAGGCATGTCAAGCAGAGGCCTTATAGACTGAATCCCAAGTACAAGTAGAAAGTTAAGATTGAATTATATAGAATGTTGGAAGCAGGAATTATAGAACCAATCAAAGAATCTAAATGGATCAACCCTATGGTGGTCCAAGATAAGAAGATAGGAGAAATCATAATCTATGTAGATCTAAGGAAATTGAATGATGCATGTTTACATGATCCATTTCCTACATCTTTTACTGATGAAGTTCTAGATAATGTAGGAGGAAAAGAAGTTTATTCATTCACAGATGGATTTTCAGGCTATCACCAAATCGGAGAAGGCTTAGCTATGGTATATGCGTTGTAGAAGTTTAGACACTACTTGTTGGGAGGACATTTTAATGTGTTTACTGATCATTCTTCATTGAAGTACTTAGTCAACAAGCCAGTGTTGGGGGGAAGAATATGCAGATGGATATTATTATTCTAGGAATATGATTTTGAGATTGTGGTCAAACCAAGAAAAATGAATAAGGGACCTGACCACTTATCCAGGTTAGAACATGGAGAGGAACTTACCAGTTTGGATGATACACTACCATATGCATAGTTTTTGGCCATCAGGAAAGGCGATGATCACTTCATCGAGACAGTCCAGTTCCTGTCCACAGGAATAGCACCTTTCACGCATATAATTATTCAGAAGAAACAACTGGTATTCCACGCTGCATATTTTCAACTTATAGCTAGACAGTTATATAAGATGTGACCAGATGAGATATTGAGAAGATGTGTTATGGAGTCATAAATACCATTGATTCTTGCAGAAGAACATGAAGGCATCACAGGCGGACACTATGTAGGGAAAGAAACAATGTAGAAGGTTCTCAGAGCTGGCCTCTGGTGGCCCACTTTAGATAAGGATGCTAAAGAATACTACAGAGCCTGCAATGTATGTCAAACAGTAGGGAAGCCTTCTCGAAGGGATGAGATTCCTTTAGCACCTCAGTTAACATTAAAAGCATTTGAGAAATGGGCTATTGACTTTGTGGGACCAATCAACCCACCAGGAAATCACACAGGAGCTCGTTACATCATCACTGCTACATATTATTTGACCAGATGGGTAGAAGCAAGAGAAGTTAAGGACTATAGTGTAACTACAGCCACACAATTTCTCTTTGAGGATATCATAACCAGATTTGGATGCTCGAAGGTCCTTATGATTGATCAAGGAACACGCATCATTAACAAAACTATTGAAGCCTTGACTCAGGATTTTGAAGTTCAGCATCAGAAGAGAACACCATACCACCCACGGGCGAATGGTACCGTTGAATCTTTCAATAAGATATTGGAAACAACGCTGACTAAGATTTGCAGTGTTAACAGATATGATTGGGACTTGAGAATTCCAAAAGTATTATGGGCTTATCGAACTACTTGCAAAAATTTAACTACACAGACTCCCTTTAAGTTAGTTCATGGCTAAGAAGAAATAGTACCTATAGAATATTTGGTTCCTAGTTTAAGAATTGCAACATTTACATAAATGGATGACAAATGCGCTATTCAAGACAGGCTCACACAACTAATGGAACTAGAGGAAGACATGTTCATTGCAGGATTTCATCAGTAGGTACCAAAAGAGCGAGAAAAATATTTCCATGACAGACATATTAAGAAGAAAGCATTTAAACAAGGAGATTTTGTACTTTTATATGACATCAAGTTCATGAAGCATCCAGAGAAGTTTAGGACACATTGGCTTGGGACATTCAAGGTTGTCTATGTTATGGAAGGTGGAGCTACGCAGTTGAAGACTCTTAATAGAGAATGGAAGGATGGTTTAGTGGATGGGATCCAATTGAAGTTGTATTGTGACAACCAGTTGCCTCGAAGCTCTAAGTAAAATCAAAGGAAGAAGGGTCTAGGTACTAGGTGTAGTTGAAATTGGGTACTAGACACAAAAAATACAGTCTGCACATGATAGGGAGGGATAGAGAAGAAAACACAAGCTACTCTGCGCAGTCTGCATTCAAAGTAATATGGAAGGCTCAACCCTGCAGTGACTCAAGATGAGTCACGTGTGAGTTTTGGGGGCCTGTTGGCCCTTGGTCATGTATTAAGGAAGGGAATGCAAATTAAGGAAGAAGAAGACAAAGTATGAAGTGTGTGGAAGGCACACAAATCGAGGAAGGGTCGAAGTGGTTAACGAAGAAGAAAAGAAGGAATGAAGTAAAGGAAAGCAAGTCATTGAAAGAGAAGATCAAGGAAGACAAATCAACAAAGAAGATAGATCGTGGACAACTCAGCAAGAGGAAGAATATACTAATGGGTCCTTTGGAGCACCTTGTAGAGAAGAAGGAAGAACAAGTCGGCGAAGTCTATAAAAGGCGGGTTATGTGGACCTAGAGTTTTGGCACCTGGGGTTTTGACACCTAGGCTTCAATCTAAGGTTGTCTAAGAGTCATGGAATGTATAAAATGAGGTATAGAAGAGTTGAGAGGATAATAGTGATAGTGATATGGAGATGTAAAAGTGTTATGTTTTAAGAGTATTCTTGTATTTTGGGTCTTTAACTGGGTGCGAAGATCTACTCTGCTACTGGGTGCATAGGGAGAGAAAATAGAGAGAAAGAGAGAGGAGGATATGTAGCTATCTGTGCAAATAGGACTGTGTATTTTCATCTACTTAATCAATAAACATAGTTCTGTTGACATAGCCCTAGGGAGAGGGTGAACCACGTAAAACATTGTTGTTCATGTGGTTGATGCTTTACTATTTACTGTCTTTAATATTGTTATTGCATTGATATTGTCCTTGTTAAAGATAGGAAGTTATAAATTACTCATGAAGCTAGCATAATAATACTAAGAATCTCTAGGTTATCTTGCATTGTTGTTCTGAAAGCATCTTGCATTTCCTCTAGTTGTAGACACCTATGTCCTGCAACCCTCCTATTGCTACTTCGGGTGAGACTTCATCTACTTCGCAGGTGATGCCATAAGGGCCATTAGTTAGGTGTTGTTGGTGCACTATTAGAGTTGAAACCTAGGTCTTCCCCTGTGCCAACATATATAAAACTTAAAACAAACACATACATTCTGCAAATGCACATATTCATACAAAATACTAATAAATGTACACATGCAACACACACAAGGAAAACCCATATAAATAAACATATAAATAATAATGCAACACATAATTTAACACACAATTGACACTTATCTTGGTAAAAATATCACCAACCATGTGCAAACCTTCCATGAACCTCCTAGCCTTAGACCACATTGCTCATCACTCTCAGTAGTGGGTCACCCCCGAGCTGGGACTAAACTACACTCAGGTAAAGGGATTCCTAACCAGGATGATGTATCTTAGACAACAAAAAAAAAATCGTCACAGGTGCCAACTCGAACTAACAGCCTACAGTACCTCATTCCCCACATGCCTGTCCCATCCCAGGAAATGTGCCCCTTCTCTACTCAATAGTCCTTCGGCTACCCCACTTCATTTCTGGGGCTTCAACAACAGGTCGGACAGGAAGTCTCAGAGCCCTTTAGTTGCAGTTTGGAACCTTCGATAAATCAATTCCCAACAATTCTCTCACCTAGAGATAAATTTCTCACAGTCCTAACAACCCGCCTCTTCAATATCCCATGGGCATGACAACCCTCTTCTTCAGTCCATATCCTAAGATAACCAGGTATAGGTACATGTATGGGTACATGAATGGGTATGGATATAGGTACAATGACAGGAATGTACATATACAGTTACAGGTACATGTACAAGAAGGTACGAAGGACAACTGAATGAGTGAGTGAATGATGATGGCCTCCTGGGAGAATGAACTAAGTCCAAACTATATGTATGCATGTTCCCAACTTGACACTTGTCATGTTGAGAGCTACTTTGACCCACTTGTCCCCATCCTTAGAACTTAGGATAAAATATTTATCCATACTTCATACTTTAAGGAATATTAATATAATATTCATTTTTGGCTTAAGCTCCCTATCTTAGCCCCTTATCCTTAATGTTTAGCCCCCCCTTTCCCTAACTAGTGGAGTTTAGTCCACCATAATCTTTTATCATGGTCAGTATACATGCAATGATATGCTTAAGACATATACAAAAATAGGCTCACTGGCCTTTAGCATCTAGGCTCTCTAACCTAATTCAACACATAAGCCTCCTAGCTTATAATAACTGGCTCACTAGCCTATAAAACACAACAAATACACAAAGGCTCGTTGGCCTCAAAATTGCACGCACTTAAGTTTGTTGCACGTGGTATCCTGAAATGTGCACACTTCATCATTTTAGTGCGCAATACATGTGCGCACTATACCATGGAAGGTGCATGCAAAAACGATATCAAAAAATCACCATCTTAAGTACATTTGTATTTACATTTACAGTTGGGGTTCGACCTAGGGGTATTACATAATATGAAAGGTGGTCCTTGTTTTATAAAAGGAATACCATTGAAAGTGATAGAGGAA
The DNA here is from genome assembly GCA_009831015.1 of Picea engelmannii. NCBI lineage: Eukaryota > Viridiplantae > Streptophyta > Pinopsida > Pinales > Pinaceae > Picea > Picea engelmannii. The sequence continues at coordinate 267,370 of ML790629.1, read as the reverse complement.
TTTTTCCCATTGTAGGTTTTGGACAATACTATTACTTCATAATGACAAAGAGAAAGAGCCAATTTTTCAGAATTTGTGGTTCAAAAAAATGTGAATGATATTTCTCTTTATGTATTTGTCTTCTTCTTAAGTGTTACAAAATTTTGTTGTATGAATTATTTCTTCACTCTATTCTTAATGCTTATGCTATTGCTAATTTCCTTATAAGTATAACAATAATGTTATGGATATAGTCTACAACTAATTGTTAACATGTCTATATATTTATTGTTTTCACTTATTACCAACATACATAAATTCTTTATGTTGTTGGAGATATCATTTTTAATTGTTCTTATGCTTTTAGTATTATCTTGATCAGGATAGGATAGGTTAATATAGAGTTAGTTTAGAATAGTTTTGGATATAAATAGTTAAACATTTATCTTAGATTTTAATTCATTTGAGAAAATCCTATTCTCAGGTTCATAATTGAAAATGTTTTAGAGTGGCAGTCAGGCCCACATACTGGTCGGAAATGTTATCCCAAACAAAAGTAGGTCTAATTAGGACCTTCCATCAGGAGTTCTCCCTTACCTTCTTGATAGGCCATTTGGACTCGTCAATGGAATCATTCATTACATTAAGTGGTTTTGAATGACGTCAAACCTGCATCTATCATTACAAAGTGGCTTTTGGTTTACCATGAACCAATAAAAAAATACTCATGATTCATTTGACTCAAATAAATGAATTAATAAACTAACAACTCTAATTATTATGTTGGACAGTTGGTTTGAATAGTTGGTTGTCATTGATGTCAACCCTTGGAGAGTGATCTTAGAGATTTATGTCAACACTTGAAGAATCCATGGTGGTATTGATCCAGAATATATTCGCAGAATGAAATGAATATAGATTATTATCAAAATATGCTTAACACCGAATAACAGATATATAGTAAAATTGATTTCTATTCAATAAGAAAATAACATGAAATTGTAAAATGCAACGAAAAAAATCTTACTAGAATGGTGGCGACTTATCTATGAGAAGAGATGTGACGACTTTGCTCATTCGCAAGAAGATGATTACAATGAGGCTCTGAAGACATTTTTACAATAAACAGGAATGTCAAAAACCTAGACATATAAAAAACCTAACCCTAGGAGATGAAGTGCCAAAAGAAGGGGTGATTTTAAGAATCCCCCAAAAATTTATATGTATAATAAATGGGAGAATCCCCATGATACATAGGAAAAATTGAAGGCTATTTTGTGAAAATTATAATATGTATATATAATTGTTTGATGAATCTTTTAGTCAGTTATACAATCCTGTAAAATCTTGGTGAATCTTTCACTAAATTATAAAATCTTAGTGAATTTTTCATTGAATTATAAAACCTTGTAAAATATTGGTGAATTTTTTGATAAAATATAAAACCATATATAATAATAATAGGAAAACGTATTCATTAAAGTGTAATATACCCATTTTACATATTTGGAAAAAGAAACATAATTTGTCCATCCTTGTTGACGTTTGAATATGTTAGGACTGAAACGACAACCTCGCGAGGATGTGAACCCCCCTACGTTTTTATAGAGGTGGTACTCCTCTTTGGAAAAAATATATGTCTTGAATATCTTGGGTTATGAGAATTATAAAGCAACAAAACATAGATCTTTATTGCTTGGATTTATTCAAACAAATGGTTCTTCAATAACCTAGTCTGATCTTTATGCGCAACAAAAACTCTTTTAACAATAGAAAAGATTGAAGGAGGAATTCAACATAAGAATTTCTTTGTGATCAACATCACATACACAATATTCTTAATCACATATAAATAAATCCATATCTTCTTCACGAGAAATAGGAGAAAATAATTTGATTATCTCAAATAATTTTAAAAGAGTATTACTATTAAGATCAAAAGAGAATTTGATATATCAATTTTAAATATCTCATACTTAAGACTCAAAGTTACAAGATATAGTCTAAATCAACCCCAAAACAATTCTTTGTGGAGTTTTATTCATGAAGGATGTTATTCATTAAAAAATATTTGACAGTCATGTATATGGGTGTAAATACTCCATGATCATATAAGAAAATTCTTTTGAAGAATACAATAAGAACACTCAAGAACTCATCCTTGTGCCCAATTCAGATATTCAAGCATAAATCTATGAGAAATGGTGTAGAAGAGAAAGAGTGGAGAACATGGATATCTCTCTTCGTTGATAAAAATATTGGTTGTATATTCATGGTTGTACCTTATTCTTCCTCTAATATTCTACCCTGCCCCTTTGATAATTATGTTTCTGGAACCCTTGATGAAGCACTTTTTCTCTTTTTAAAATTAGATTTTCTAACTACTTGAGTAGTTAGGGTTTTTCTTTTCTTTAATTTCCCGTACACTTTTCTTCTTGAATTGTTTTTTGTAATTAATGCCTCATTAAGTGTTTTTTACTGATTTCACATCATTATCATTCATATCTTTAAAATGGGTCATTTTCCTTTTTTAATAAATGTTTTTAAATAAACTTTTATTTTCAAAATTTAATTAATATTTCTTTAAAAGAGGATTGTATTTTAATTTTCTGGAATTGATGGTATTTTCAGCCATGGAAATAATTTTTTATGTGATATTCATCATCTTATCTTTCCAACTATATAAATTTTACCCAAATCCATCACTTGGATCTCAAGATATGAGTTTGTGAAATTGAGTTGTCATGCAAACCCATTAAAAAATGAAGCTGACTGATATTTCAGTTTATGGGAAACAAATTTGCCACTTTAAGCCCTTATAATATATACCATCATCTTCTTCGTATGAATACCTTTCCAACGATATAAAATTTGCATGATTTCGACACACAGAGCTCAAGTTATGGCTTCTAGAAGATTGTGACTCAGTCACCGTCGATCATATGTCTTAGGCAAATCTTAGCCCTTGATTTGAATTTAGTTTTCCACCTTAATTATTTTGAATTTTGTGTGTAAAATATTATCCCACATGCATGGTACTCTTTAAATATTTAATGTATAAAATACTAAGTGCAATACACACTTAGTAAGAAATGTGAAGAGAGAAGATTATGGATTTTAAGAGCTCGAACTCCCTTAGAAAATTAATTAATAAAATATATTTTTGCATGCCAAGTCAAACTCTAGATATGCCCAGTCATTGATGAGTCAGACACTAAAATATCACCCCAGTCATTGATGAGTCAACCACTAAAATATCGCCGTGTGTTATTAATGGTAAGATACCACATGTCACCAATAAGATCACACCATGTGTCACTCCTTGTATGTTGCCACGTGTTGCCATTAGTTAGGTGCCATATGTCACTCCTCCATAGGTTTCCATGTGTCATGAGTTAGGTGTCTGACAAGTGGAATAATCTGATTGGTTAAGGCTTCACCAATAATAAATTTCCATGTGGAAAGATATTATTGGTTTGTGATATAATGTATAAAACTTTGGATGAGATGTTAAGTATGGGAGAATGGACAAGAAGCTAGGATAGAGTGTAAGTAAGAGGGGAGGATAGTTTGTAGGTGTCGAAAG
>ML790629.1:224164-254873 GCA_009831015.1 Picea engelmannii | reverse complement strand
TATACCCTCATCTTCACATAGACTGAGATAGTCTTTTGGAGGTCCAAAAGCTTCCCAATGGGGAGGTGTGATCAGGGGATCAAATTTTGCTCAATTTTCAAAGTGCTCAGAATGCGACGAAAACAGTGCCATTGCGTCCATCTCGTCTTCCTGATTCCGGTGGCATATTTACTTTCTCAAACAGATTCCGTATGGAGAAGATATCGCGATCTGTTCGCCAAGCCAAACAGGCAAAAATGTTAGATGCTGACTGTACCAGTCCGTACAGTCCATACGGTCTGACGTGGCAGGGTCGTACGGGTCGTACGACGTACAGTGGTGACGTGGCAGGTTTTTGTTGGTTGCTGGATGGCGAATAGGAAGTTGACACGTGTCCGGTTGGTGGAAAATAATATGAGGACACGTGGCCCAATCCATGGGCGCCACGTGTCCCCCATTTGTTTGGTTTATATTGTTATAAAAATATTGTGGAGTCCGCGGTGTTCGACCCCCAGACCTCCCTCCACACAACATTTTCACATAACCGGCTGACCGTTATACCACATGGTTGATCATTGATTCATATATATGTTTTAAAACATTTGAATTTGCATATTGTATTGGAAGGCGGGCGGGACGGGTCGGGGCTAAGTCCCAACCCACGGTCTCGTGTATGAACATATGTGACCATGCACTAATGCTAAACCCAAAGCCCGTGCAATGTTAAACCATATATATTTTATGCGCGGGAAAATTCACACGGAAAGGCCCGCGGTCCTTTGATATACATGTGGCCATAATATATATGTTATATGCACGGTTGTAACGGTTGGCGTATAGCCCTTGGTCGCGGGAGTTTGTATATGTTTTCCATGTGACCCTAATCTGAAGCGCGGGGAGGTTACATCCGGTATAACCAATTAACCACTTGTTGGCCTAGCGCGCGGTCACATGCGCCATACGCCCAGGTGCCGAGGTGGTTAGGGGCTGGTGCACCCTTAACCGTCCTATGGTTTGCACCATTGGCGCGGTTGCGCCCGGTGCTGGGTTTTTACGCTTAAAAGAGCGTGTGATCTAGGTTCATAGAAGGAGGGTGTGAATTGTAGAACCAGAGACAACAAGCTTGGAGAAGGAGACTTCCAGGAGGCCTATCTTTCTCATTTTTCGACCGATTGAGGTGCCGAAAGAGCCCAGACAGGGGTTTTGGGATGCTAGGAAGCCATTAGAGCAGTCGGTTTGTCAGTTTGATCATTGTAAGACATGTTTTTGAGAACTTTTTGAGCAATTAATAATAATGATCCATTGGAAGTTGGACCAGGAGATGTAGCCCAGAAGAGGGGTGAACTCCTTTATCAATTGTTGTGCATATGTATTTATGTTCAATGATTATGCTACTGTCTATGTATAATTTTCATAAGTAATCCTTTAATTTATGTGTTGCAAACTGATCCTTTTTCTTTAAACACATAACATTCACTTGCAATAAGTTTTCAAGTTTTTCAAGTCTTCTTCATTTTTAGATCACCTAGTGGATGATGGTTGGCGATAATTTGATTGTATGATTCAATAATATGGCATAACACCTACCATGGATCACTATTGTTGCATGGTTGACCTTCTTGGTCATGCTACCATCTGGATGAAGCCAAAAAAATTATTGACAAGATACCCATAAAACCTAATGTTGTTATCTTGGGGTCTTTACTTGGTGCATATAGGGTTGATAATAATATAAGGATTGGAGAACATGTTTTAGAATTCATTATCAAGTTGGAACCAAAATATTATGCACATTATGTCCAACTATCAAACATATATGCAACATTTGGAAGGTGGGATGGCATTGAGAAAGTACGAAAATTAATGAAAGAAAGGAATTTAATGAAGGATCCTGGATGTAGATGGATTGAGATCAATAACAAGATAACTACTTTCCTTTCAATAGACAGATCACCCCCACAAATGGAAGAAATTAATGCAAAATTGGAGACATTGTGAGGGAAGATGGAAGCTGAAGGTACATCCCTGATACAAAATGTGCTACATGATGTTGAAGAGATGGCAATGAAAAGAACATATATGCTTCTTTTCCAGAGTGAAAAGATAGAAATTGCATTTGGACTTATTAATACACCTCCAGGGACATCCATTTGAATTATGAAGAATATTTGGGTGTGCATTGACTGCCACTCTGGCAGTAAGTACATCTCAAAGATAGTTTCCTGAAAATTTGTTATGAGGGATACCATTTGTTTCCATCATTTCAAGGATGTGCACTGTTCTTTTGGAGATTATTAGTAATGTTAATTGAAAGAAGATCTAGATTCTAGATGTACCCTGCATGACAACAATATTATGTGCACTTCAAGTCTCTCATTTGTAGCTAGGACTAGGTACAACATTTTGTTTCTGTTAAACCATTTGGAGATTCCATATATAATTTTGTATACACTGGTTGGAAAAAAGAAACATCGTAGGAAAAATCCATGAAGCGTACATATTATAAGAGAGCGTACCATCTTTGAAATATATAGTAAGAGAGGTGACAATGAAAATAGTTGGAAATATCTAGGCTGGAAAGTAAGAACTGAACATTAGACCAATGGTTTCTTCTTGAATAATTTTCTCTGACGTATCTTCTACAAACAACCAACAACATTCCATTTCCATTGCCTACATGGTTCTTGATGGATCATGTCAGGGTGTATTACGAATCCTCTGAGCTCCTTTTGCATTTGGCTTGGTATTTACTATTTTGCAATGACTACTTATCAAACAAAGAATTATTCTGTTGTAATCACATCCAAGAAGTATAGCTCTTCTAGAGTTATTGAAATTGTCTATAAATTCCAAGATGTCTATAATGATTCCTTCGTTGTTTTACTTGTTTCTACACTCATAATTTATCTACAGTTGCATTGATAACCATGTTTTCCAATTCATGTAGCATAATCTATTAGACTGTCCTAGGAGTCATAGCACTGCCAAAAAATGTTGGGACACTTCAAAATATATGTTCTCTATTTCCTTGAATGAATTCTCATAATCACACCAACAACCTTTGATCTTCATTCGGGGCTTGATTATGTATGTTGTTAAATATAAAATATTGATATTGGTGCCACCAAAGGTTTACACACTGCCTATGGATGTGGGTAAAAGAAGTTTCCATGATAGGATTACCTCAAAATTTTAAATGGAGTTATTTGAATAATGATAGGTGTGTAGATCCCTTTATAAATATCAAATCCATTGGACTCTCGACATTACAATACTACTAGAGAAAAGGAAGTTGACATATTTTCCTAAGCTTTGATTTCATTCTTAAAATAAAAGGCATTTCAGATCATAAATTAGTCTAAAGGAGGAGATTGACTCCTAAGTAGAGAACATATGTTTTTTCCTTATGGATGACCATGTAGTGGGTCTCAATATTATGTCAGTTAATGATGGGAAGTTTAAATAAAACTTTGTAGAAATTGAAGATTGATCTGAGGATATAGGAGCTTTGACCATGGATAAGCCAATGGACTAACCACAGAACTAGCATTTGTTGGAGAATTTATAGGATCTAGGGTGTTGTCCATGGCCCAAGTTGTTACCTAGGATCCGTTTTTCTCTCATTTTCCACCCCCAGATTGTGATTGAGGCACAATGGTTGCAGAACTTAAGCTGGCATTGACATTGCCTTTAGTTTTTTGTTCAACTATTGTTTGGTCGATGCCATTTTATTTCTATTTTTATGAGTGGATTTTTCCTTCCTCATATAGTGTTGTTTTGTCAATACAAAATAAGGGGAATATCCTCATATAAATATAAATTTCCAGTCATTATTATTGAACTCAACTAGGGTCTAAATTTTTCCAAAAAATAATAAAAAATGTATATCATTAGCTAAATTTGAAGTATTTTTAATTCAATGGACCCTGTCACTGTAGTAGTCAAATTATCTCAAGACCATGATGAAAACTCGTTTTTTCTTATCTACAATTTTATCTCTCTCATAAAATGGCCAAGTAACCAAATCAAAGTGGCATATTTTCTATTGAATATTTTTTTCGATATATTTTTTTTTTGTAAGTAAGAGTATTTCATTAATGTATAAAGAGCCTCCAAAAAACAAAACCAGAGTTGCAGAATATTCAGAATTGCCGAGCTGTAGTAACTGAACTGCCCCAAGGGGGAAAACAATTTAGCCAACCGGTGTTATGGTCTACCTGTCTATCAAACTAGTAAAACTGTAAACATAACTGATAGCAATAAACTAAAACATAAGTAGATTCTCCATAAGGGTCATACATTTGGCTTATATTTCGGCCAGGTGGCATGGGTAGCCTCGTTCCAGAGCTCTTCTTCGACAGGTGTTCCTCGCCATTCCATCTGCACGTCATCTTCTGCATTATCCATGACTATTGCAACCTCCCCATCCACGTGCATGTCTTGCCCCAAATCGCCACCCTCCACTGGAAGCTCCTGTTCGCCCCTACCAAACATGTCCGCTGGGGCATACTCAGGTTGCGTTGCTGCTCCCTGGAAGGTGGAGAGGATGTGGAGGAGTGAAAAGGCCTTCCCATCTAGTTGCTGCAGTCGAAATTGTATATCATCCATACCCTGTCGGAGCTCGAAAACCAGCCCATAAAGAATGTCCATGTTGTCCTGCATCTGCTCGTCTTGGATGGAGTCAGAGATAGAATGTGGAAATGGTGACGCCTCCAAGGGTGGGTGACTGCGGAAGGATTCTAAATCCAACAGAGGGGTGCTATCCATGGGAAGTGGGGGTGCCCGAGAAGTGGAGGCTCCGTCCAGGATGGGCTCTGAGGGTAAGCCGACCGAGCTGTGAGTAAGAACCAAACCTTCAAGTCGGGAAGAATTGGCGAGTGGTTCAATTTCAGGCTGCGAAGAATGCAATGAGTGCGAGGAGTGCGAGGAAAGTGAAGATTGGGAGGGGGATAGGTGTCCGATGCTGAAATGGGAACCAGGGCGAGGTACAGGCACTCATGGCCAGGATGGAGTCCAGGGCGAGCCCCTTCTTGGCCTGCCTCTTTGCCTAGGCATACTGTCCACTCGGGGGAAATGGTTGGGCTGTGAGAGAAGCTCCAGGTGAGCGGAGAGGCTTGGAGAAGAGCCAGTTGCTGGAGAGCGCCAAGGAGCTGGCATGAGGGGTTTGAAGCACAGCAGGAGAGCACCAAGGAAGAAGGAAGCTGGAATGAACCATATCTGCTCGACTGGAGGAGATGAAAGCTGAGACACATGCAAAGGTTGATGACACCTTCAATGAAATTGTCCATCGAGAGGACAACCATAGACGGGAAACGCACCAGGCTTAATGGCGCCTCGAACGTCGTAGGATGGTTTAAATGCATGGGGGTGGCAGCTGTGCTTGGCACGGATCCGTCACATGGCCTCCGCCACACTGGCCTGTATGCACCTCCTCTTGTTGCCATGTGGCCCGCACCATCACCTGATCCAGGGATTTTTTATTTTTTTTTCGATATTAACATGACCACGATTCTATCTTTTATTATCCATATTGAAATATTTTCCAATTCAAAAGTTAGATTTGGAGTGAAAGTTCCCAAGCTGATGTGATGGAATTATCCCTTACCTTACCTTGCCAACAGTTTCGGTGTCATGCTTTTTGGGAAACCTTTGGCTTGTTGTGGTTATCTATGTGATGTTACATGCTATATGACTACAATGGAATATCCCTATGTAGGAATTTTATTCCACATTAATACTCCCTTCTCATACATCCACACACACTCTCAAACTCATTGAACCTCTTAGATTAAGCATGTACAAGTTCTGATACCATGTATAAAAGAATAGGAAAAATTGCAATAACATACAAAATAAATAAATAAAAAATATACAATAAACTTTAAAACACATTGTATTTTATTATTCCGATTGAACACACACACACACACATAGATAAATAATTAAAGGATATTTGACAAGTTCAACTTCCCATAGAATATGAAACACTACATTTTATTTATAAATAAAATGAAATAAATATAACAACTAGTTGGATGTCCAACTGTACATTTTTAACAATATGAGCAATGGTGGTTGCTTCAGAATTCTACAGAAGTCTCTTTCATACAAGGTGCTTTGTCTTCTAGAGGATACTAGGACTCCATCCACTACCCTATACAAGGATATATTTTATTTTCCTAGTTGCAAGGTCTCTATTGACCCTCTGTTCTTAGAATTGCATTCACACAATCCAACTAGCTAACAATGGTAAGAATACAAGAGATATTGAGTGCAACCTATGTTCTGGATGATTGGATGGTAGGATCCTTCACTTACATAACTAGTCAAAAACTTGTAAGATTATTATGGAGCTTGTAATCTAGAAAAATTCCAATCATGGAAGCTGATAAATCTTGATTTCTTGGATTCTCTCTACTCCGTGACTGTTCACTTCATTCTTGTTTGTGCTCTCTCCTAGAATTTAAAGTTGTATTGCAACTCAAATAAATGGAGGTTCTAAATAATTCACCACCATATGTGGAACCCAACATCAAAACATGTGCTCCAGAATATGCAACTTCAAATATTAGCATCCCATCCTCACATAAGAAAAGATTTGTGTAGTTTCCAGTTAACATGCATTGATGTTAAATTCAAAAAAGCATAACTAATATTGCACCTGCTCTTGAAATCAATTGTGAGTTGAAAAAATCAGAGGCAAAGTTAAGCTTGTTTGGGTCTATGATGTGCTTTTTGCAGTTGGCACAATGTTGAACTAGCCTAGCCAAAAGTAGCTCAACTAAACATTGAACTTCAATGAGTAATTCAAAATTGTGTTGTGACTTTGAATTGCATTGTACATAGTGGCCATTCGAAAAATTTGTTGTCAGGAGTAAGAACTTTCCCATAATTATTGGTTTTCGATAGATAAATATATTTCTTATTTATTGAGTATATCAAGAAACATTACATTATTTATGTCACTGAAATACAAATAAATAATGAATTGATACTTCACAACCAATTCCCTTGATTTCCAAGAGTGCCAAAACGTTTTTCTTCAACATAGAAATCATTTTTTCTCTTCTATAATGCTTAGATGAAAAAAAACGTTTTTTCTTGGACTTCAACTATCATTGTTTGTTTACCTCTTCATTATATTTTGACTCTTAAAGAAAAACAGTATGCAAGTCCTTGGCAATATCATGGAAGCAATAAATACACCAGCAAAAGCAATTTCGTTTTTTCTCTCCTCTGAAAATACCATAGGCTAGTACAATTTTGTTATGCTGCAAAAAAAACGTTGGGATTCCTCTAAAGTGATTGAACGCTCATCCCAATTCGTTCTAGCTCAAAAATCAACCAAAAAAAGGAATATGACAGACCACCCAATGGTGTGTACAGCCCGTATGGTTCTCGTATGGTCTTACCACAGTTTAATTGAAGTAGGGGTTGTCTAAGGGGATGCTTATGGTCAGTGGGAAAGCCTCCATGCCCAACAAATTGGTGAATTGAGCCACTAGCAAGTAAAACATCCATATTCAAGAACAAATTCACATAGGAATATATATAGTTGTCCAAGGAAGTGGAAAACGTTCCAAAGTGAAAGGGATTTGCTCCAACGATGGAATTACAGTCCAGTGGGTAATACATCCGCCCTAGCAAATAGGAATTCGACCAAGAGAAAGTTTTAATTTGTCTATGGGAAGAGAAATTTCTTAGGGAAGGAGGGCGTATGTCTTTGCGGAGAAAGAAAATCGCCCAAGGTAGAGAGTAGTTGACCAACAAATGTGAATTTCTAAAATTAAACACTGAGAATGGAAACTCAGCTAAATAATTTCAATAGTCAATTTTTATCAGCCATTGATCTCAAAAATTAGAGTGAAATGGGCGGTGGAAATTCCATAGTTGTTAAGGTTCTTCATTTCCATCATAATTCAATTATAGGAAACAATTTAAACAATTCAAACACAGAGAATCATCTCTGATCTATTCATTCATACAAATAAATTCATCAACAACAAGCATAACAACCAATGAACCGATCCACTGGGAAGTAAAACATCCATATTCAATAAAAACTTAGCCCAGAAAGATATGTAGTTGTCAAGAGAAGTGGGAAACGTTCCAAGGAGAAAGGGATTTTCTCCATCTATGGAATTACAGTCCAGTAGGTAATAAATTTTCCCCAACAAATAGGAATTTGACAGGAAAGTGCTAATTTGTTTTAGGGAAGAGAAATTGATCAGGGAAGGAAGGATTACAGGCTTTGAGGAGAAAGAAAATCGGAAGGGGAAAAGAGTATTCGACCAACAAATCCGAATTGCTAAAATTAAGCACTAAGAATGGAAACTCAACTAAATAATTGCAACAGTCAATTTTTATCAGTTGTTGATCTCAAAAGTTAAAGTGAAATGGACGGTGGACATTCCAGAGTTGTTGTGGTTCTTCATTTCCATCATAATTTAAACCAAAACTAAGCAAGTAGTAGTAAATAGTTATTAATCAACCATAGAGAATTAGATATGATCTATGCATTCATACAAATAAATTCCTCAACAACAAGCATAGCAAATAGTGACAATGAACACAATGTTTTACTCGAGAAACCCAAATGGGAAAACCATATTTGAATGGGGCTAAGTCTATTCATCTCATAAATTTCTGGTAAAATGATCTCCTATCTTTCTATGCTTCTTTGTCCTTGGCCAAAATACATTTTGGGAGTGAAATTACATGAGGAAATAGGGAGAGCTAAGGCAATTGGAAGTCCAACATGATAACTTTTTATAGGTTCGGTTATGTTTTGGAACAAAGTCACTGCATGAGAAGTAAGGTGTTTTTATTGCACCAAGATAAATGAGATGTTGTTACAACTTCTAGTGGAAAAACATCTTTGTGTCACATCACATCACTTCATTTGTGTAATGCTAATGTATAAAAATAATTTTTCATTTATTTTAAACTCACATATATCCATCTTAATCCTGGATCTTTTAAGTGGAAAAATGTTTACACCTTTTCTTTTTCTAATCCTTTTGGGTGCCTAATAACGATGGGGTTAAGACAGATCCATTTAAAAATGACAAATAACCCCAAGCTATAAGAACAATTGATTTCTCATTCCTAAATAGAAAACCAATTATCAACATTGAAATAGTATTAGTAATCGATCCTATTAGTTATAAGGTGGTTTTAGAAGGATTCAAATGAGATAGTCTTAATAGGGGATCTTTGTGATCGGACAATAAGCTCTCCAAGTTGTATTATATATTAATATAAAAATTATAATCAACATATGTATGTTAGATTTAAACTCGGAGTTATAACTTCTAATTGATATTCTATCCATGAATGTCAATCCAATCTCAAATGATATGCCCAACAATTCCAAACTATTTTTCAATCACAACTTACAATTGTATTATAAATTAATATAAAAATTATAATCAACATGTGTATGCTATATTTAAACTAAGAAGTATACCTTTACTATCCACAAATGTAAATCTAATCTCAAATGATATGCACAACAATTCCAAGCTATTTTCCAACCACGAATTAAACTTATAACTTGATCATACCTCGGATGATTAAGAATAACTAATTGTAAAGTTTGACTTCCTATGTTAACAAGTAGGTATAGAAACAAATCTTCCCATGTTGGTTGGAAGTATCATTTGGATCATTCTATCTCATTTTTTTTTTTTTCTAGTTACATCTTCAACAAAAAAAGGTTGGTAAGAATTCAAGACTATAGCCATCAATGTAATGTTTACTTGCTTTGAAGCTTAATATTGAACCCTTTTTGAATTATTTGTTTATTGGTTTTGGGTAACTCTTGAATCTTTAAGTCCACCAATGTTTTGCAAACACCACTTTAAAATTTTCTTAGGCTTTGGTGGTGTTATTTTACTTCAAACACTATCTATACCTTCAAAAGGACATGACAAATCAATTTGATCTAAAGTATCCTGGCCATAAAATATCAATTTGATTTGAATGATCCTAGCTATATCCTCATCAAATACATCATGTTTGTGAACAACTATGACCTCCTCTTCCAATTCAGAGAGCCATTATGCCTTAAACTCTTCTATGTACTCTGCAAAAATACACTTCTTGCTATTATCCTCAAGGTTATATGTTCTTTTTTCAAAACATGAACATAGAAATTACACCCAACCACTCTAAAATGACTAACCCATGGTTTCTTGCCCCTTCATGATTCTACAATTATGATGTGTGTGATAGCCTTTTGCTAGAACTATGTCAATAAGATATAATTGGTATGCACCTCTTTTAATTAAAATTCATTTGACAGGATTTAGCTTTGAGCATGTTTCACTCCCTATCCACATTAATTTTCCTTTTCTTTGCCACATCATTTCGGTTGGGAGTATGTGAATAAGTTAGTTACCTTTGAATTTCATGATACTTTTAGTACCAATATAAGTCCTTAGACTTTCAATTCCCACAACCATAAATTTTGAGAGCCCATGAGACTTTCAATTCCCATTGCTGAGCATTTTGGCCCTCAAATATGATATAAAATTTTAGTTTCCCATCAACAGACATAAAAAATGTGATCAAATACATTTGAATATATAGTTAAAACCATAAAAATTATAGGTAGAGATCCTTCACAAATTCCAACCCTGTAGCCTAGTGTTTCCAATTTTTTTTATGATTTTGTACTAAGTCAATCAGTTTCACTTAGATATCCCATGTAAACTTATTATTGAAAAAATCAATCATATATAGGTTCAATGAAGAAAGGTTGTTTGGAACCTGAGAAATATACTAATAATTGGAGAGGTTTAGAGAATTGAGGACTTGTATGGATCCCAATGAATAAGGAACAAGATCTCTCAATTTATTTCTAGCGATGTTTGTTTTAGTGAGAGAATCATAAATATATAATGTGTAAGGTACATACACGGAGAGCATGTTATGCGACCAAAGAGGCCATTATTTCTTGCATCTAATCCAACAAACAACAATTCCTACCTTATTCTGTTATGCCAACTTCCTAATAACTAATTGTTTTTTATGATCAAAACAAAGTTTTTTACATTTCTGATTTATTGATTCATTTCAACCTCAAAATTAGTGAGGATTAAGTTAAATATGGTGGCATTGGGTAATTCCTAGAGATAGGGTGGTAGCCTACCACTTAGAATATTATTTCTTAATTGAAATTGTTCAAGTTCGAACAATCCCCATATGATTTGAGAATCTCCCATGTGATGAAATTTTGTACAATAGGAAAGAAAAACATTTACCTCTTTACAAATATCTAGGAGTATCATACTAGTGAACCCATTATCTAGTACTTCTATGTTACTAAAATCAGACAAAAACCCAAGGATTTATGGTAATGGGCCAATGATATTGTCCCTGTACAGAGATAATTCTCTCAGATACCATAACTTGCCAAACTATTTGGACTTTTTCCCAAAAATTGTTTTGATCGAGTTAAAGAGACACCAAGTTTTTCAATATTGCAAGCTTAGATAAAGCCCCATTGAACGAGTATTAGAGACAAAAAAATACATCAAGGACATAAGGTTTCTAAACCTTAAAGGGATATCTCTTATAATATAACTATATTAGAGTTGCAAGTAATACAACTTCATAAGCCTTATGATTTCCTATGGTATAATTTATGTTAAAGAATTTTAGACCACTTTAGGTTTCCTAGTGATTTAATATTATTGATGTAAGGCAATATAGGTTATATCAGTTACCAACAAAATTGTTCTTTGACAAGTTTAGAATTTGTAGGGAACTTAGTGTGGAAAAATTAGGTAAACTTTGGGTCAATAAATTAGATGTAATGTTTAATGTTTTCAATTGACTATAATTAATCAAAAACACACATTGAGTGATTCCATAGAAAAAATTGTAACCCAACTAAATACCCTTAAAAACGTTTCACCCACAATTGCAAGAAGAAGGAACATAATTCGATCCATTTCTCTCCAAAGTTATTTCTATGACCAAACCAGCCATTTTGTAGGTGCTTTCATTTCATTCTTAATTGGAATCCTATTCATGTCACTAGAGAAAATGCCTCTAAAGTGTCTACCCCTTCTCAAACATTCAAACCTGAAGTGCACATACCCTATCTTGAACTCTAATTAGTGCTTGGATCCAACACAATGTTGTAGCTTCCCATTTCCACACTATGTGTTTGTGAACCAATACTTCCAACTTTACTATCCCTTGTAAAGCATGTATATCTCCTCTTTCTCTTGCCTACAACTATCATATAGTATGCATGCAATCAAGTTGCACTTCCTAACATGCAATATTGGAAGGCATTGTAGCAAGCATGGAAACCTAAAATTTCATAATATAACCTTCCTACATTAACAAACTGAGCTTGGTGCCATGGAATAAAGTAAAATATGTAATGCATCCTTGGAACATTTTCAAAGAATCTAGCATGAAACCTAAAATCTAGTATGAAAACCTTCATTGAACCAGAGGAATGACCAAGGATACCACATGAAGTTTTTCCTCTAACTAGGAAAATTGCAGATAATGCTATTTTGAGACCTATTTCATGCTTAAATTAACCATCTAGAGGGATCCTTTCTTTCATGTTATTTTTGGAATTTACATCAAAATTCAATGCCTAGGAGAGAGGGCACTTCATTGGAGGAGTTTCATTGATATTAGAGGTAGACATGGAAGGAACACTTTTTGAAAGATAATTTTAACACCAATTTAAATGTATAATGTCTTGGAGAGAGGACACACCCACTTCAAGACCATTTCATGCACTCATTCATGGTAGTAGTTACATACTATGTTGGTCACACTTCATAGGGATTTACATCCAAACATATCTATTCTAGGAACATATTGAGGGAGAATTAGTTGGGAGCAATGTTATCACAAATAGATAGTCTGAACCCGAACCCACTGGTCCAGACCCTTAACTAACCCCTAAACCAATGGTTGAACTAGACTAACTATTTCAAACTCATTCAAAACAACTTCAAACAAAATAAAACCCCTCCCCACTCCCTCCCAAACCCTGAAACAATTAATTTTTTCATATTTTTGTATTTAATAGTAAACCAGTTCACAAGCTAGTTTCAGTTCCCTATCGATTTGACTCTTGATCGGTTCTAGTCTTGGTCCAAGTACCATTTCTAGTTATTACAATTTTTCTTTCGATTTACATTCTACTCTAGGGACGCATGGATATGAAACCCTATAGATCGTTACCTTTTAATGAAATCTTGAACTGAAAAAACCCATAAATGTTAAAGATTTCAAATAACAAAAAAATAAAGAATGAAAAAAAACAAAAGAAACCCTACAATATGTCCTATGCCATGGAATAAGATCATATAAACACATGAAAACTCTACTCAAGGAATTTTGTAAAGGAAAACTTCACATAGAAAACTCATCAGGGAGAAATTTGCAACCTGCAAAAAAATTGAAGGGTGAACTTGACTTTTCTCATTATTTTCCAAACGACAAACAACATCGTTACATTCCCCGCACTAAATTTCCCAAGTTTTCTTGGGCCAATGTCGATTTGAAGCACAAAGGATTGAATTTTGTTGGGTAAATGTGGATTTGAAATGTAGAGGGTCAAATTATTATGGTCGAATGCGGACTCAAACTGCAAAGGGTAGAGGGATATATATTCCATTGAAATAAAAGAATTAAAAATACAATTGGCGAAGAGGTTAAGTATTTATGCATTAAATATATTTTTTGGGATAAAATTCATAAATTTCAGAAAGAATTATATTATAAAAAATTTCCCACTTGAAAATTTAGGGCCTCAAATTTCTCCCAATGGAGAAATTTCTCCCCTAAAATTATCTATGGCCAAAAGTCATGTGTGCCACGTTTGGGTAAGTTAGTACATCAACTTCCCGGGGTCGTAACTTTTGCATACGATTCCATTTTAGGCGCACGATAGACCATTGGAAAGGTCTACCTGATTTATACACATTTTAATGCTATCTATAAAAGGTCATTTTGATTGTGGCAATCCCTAAAAAATGTTGTTTAGGGTCTCAAGATGGACCTGCAAGTCAGGGACCCGAAAACTAGGGAAAAAATTGCCAAACTGGAAAACTGCCAAAATGAGCCAATTGGAATAGGTGGGAGGCCACCGACATCCATATGGACCAATCCTCCCCCCTTAGGAAGAAATGGTCTCCATTGTGTTGATTTCCCCCATCAGATGAGGAAATTTCTGTCGAGTTTGACCACGGGTGAGCCACTTGCCTTGGTGCAGGAGCTGCCTTGCTTTGATAACTTAGTAAAGTTGGATCCTTTGCTAGCGAGTGCCCTTGATTTGTTTGTCCACAATATGATCACTGGATGTCTGTTGTATGCAGTCGGGGTTGAGCTTTGTTGGTGTCAGTTGTTCTTCTATCTCTGAGGTGTCCAATAATGGTGGGAAATATAGTCGAAGGATATCCAGGTTGAACACTGGGTGCAAGCCAAGGAAAGGAGGAATGTTGAGCTCGAAAGAATTATCACCCACAACCTTGGTGATGGTGGACAACCCATAATAGAGTGGGTGAACTTTCTGATGGGGTCATGTAAGTCACTCTTTCTGCAAGTGCAACCAAACTTTGTCGCCCACCTAAAACTTATGTGGCACCCAGTATTGATCATGACACTCCTTGTACTTGTCATTTGAATTCTTGTAGGATATCCTGAACCTGTTGGAGGATGTGTTGGATCTACTCAATGAACTGGGTGGATTTGTCAACTTCAGCTGGAGCAGGATATGAGTCGGCCTAGGTGACCACAAGGGGCAGTGCAACATCTATGGGACCCAATGGTTGGAATTCCAACCCCACCTAAATGGTACTGTGGTCGATTGAGCTATGCAAGCCTCGATTATAGCTATGTTGAACATAGGGGAGACTCTCATCCCATGTGCGAGGGTGATTGGAATTATACATGCACAGGATATGCATGATCATTCAATTTACGACCTCGATTTGGCCATCTTTCTGCGGGTGGAAGGCCGTGGATTTGGTGAGCTTGGTGTGCAGCAGTGACCAAAGGCTTGAATAGAATGTGCTGAGAAATCGACTATCTCGATATGAGACAATGGTTTGTGGGATTCCAAAATTTAACCAGACTCATTCAAAGAAGAGCTTGGCAATGGCCTCTGCTGTGATTCTCTTCTTGCAGGTGGCCATAATCGCCATCTTAGAAAAGTGATCCACAACAAAAAAAACACAGTCATTGCCCCATTTGGTGGATGGGAGGCCCGACATGTAGTCCATTGAGATGGATTCCCATGGCCTTTCAGGAGTAGGAAGAGGGGTGTACATGCCCTATTTGTTAGTGGCTATTTTGGCAATAGTGTAGGCAGTGCAGGACTTGATATACTTTCTAAACTCCTTTCAAAGTTTCATCCAATAGAAATTTTTCTGCAGCATTGGCACTATCTTTTCAATGCTGAAGTGTCCTACCACCTGATTGTAGTGGGATTCCCAAATCAGCTTCGCTCGCTCGCTTGATAGAACATAGATATGGACCAGACAACACAACAACCCGTCTTGAATATGGAAATTAGCGACAACTGCATTTGCGCCCAACATTTGGTAGGTGGTGATGAAGTCCAGTTCTGTCTCATAAAGTTGGGGCCATCTAGAGGTCTCATGTTTGCAAGAGTCTATCACCATGGTGAGTGTCGCGACTGGAGGTCTCCTGAGGAAATCAATGACGCGGTTGGTACTTCCCATTTTATACTTGATGTTGAGGTGGAATTGCTGCAAGTACATGGACCATTTCTGATGGAGGTCATTATGTAATTTTACTTGTGTCTCCATGAACTATAATGGCTTATGATCAGTGTGGATGATTGTCTCCTTCCCAAGAATGTAATGTCTCCACTGGAAATAGTCTTGCACAATGGAGTACATTTATTTTTCGTAAGTAGGGTACTTACAGAAAACATCTGATAGTGTCTCACTATGATAGGACACAAATTGGTCGTGATGAGTGAGAACGATGCCCACAACATAGTCTGAAGCATATGTTTTGATATCAAAGGGTTGTTGCATGTCTTGTATTGAAAGTATTGGGGCTGAGCACAAGCACTGCTTCAAATCATTGAACACTTGTTGTTGGGACCGGCCCCACAATTTTTTTTCCTTACCTCCACCCCTAGTTACTTGGTTGAGGGCACATGCAATATGGGAGAATCCCAACATGAACCTGCAGTACAAATTGGTAAGGCCCAAGAAGCTCCAAAGCTCAGTGAGTGTCATTGGGGATGGCTAGTCACAGATGACCTGGATTTTGGCTGGATCCACATGTATGCCATATTGATCAATGATGTAGCCCAGGTAATGAAACCTTTCCATGCCGAAGGAGCATTTTTCCAAGTTGGCATAGATTTGGTGTTCTACCCAATTCTTCTTGTAAATGTTCTGCCCAATTTGGCATAGAGATGGTGTTCTGCAAGTGTTCTGCCCAATTCTTTTTTTAAATGAGGATGTCATCCAGATACACCACTACAAAAGTATTGGTGAATGGTCACAGGATATCGTCCATCATCCTCATGAAAGTGGCTGGAGCATTTGTCAAACCAAAGGGCATGCCCAACCATTCAAAAAGACCTTCCTTTGACTTGAAGGTGATCTTCCATATATTTGTCTGTTCTATTGGGACCTAGTGGTATCCAGACTTCAGATCAATATTACTGAAGTATTTTCCCCCCGTGAGCTGATCAAGGAGTTCATCGATTCGAGGAATCAGGCATTGGTTTTTGACTGTGATTTTATTCAAGGTCCGGTAATCAATGTAGAGTCACCAAGTTCCATATTTCTTCTGTACCAACATGATTGGGCTCCTGCAAGGTGATGCGATGGGATGGATGTGCCCCTTCTGGAGAAGTTCTTGGATCTGTCACTTGATATCATCATTATCTAACAGAGAGAGACAGTAGACTGGCCCATTGGGCAGCGATGCATTGCGGGTCATATCAATGGGGTGCTTGACCTGACAGTGCAGAGGTACCCTGGTAGGTGAGGAGAATATATCTGAGTATTATTCCATGACCTTATCCACTTGATTCTGTTGTGTGGAGAGGTTGACCGCAGAGACCCTTGGTGTGGCTATGATCTTTCACTCATTCTGAGAGTGAATCACGAAGAAGAAAAAATTCCCTATCTGAGAGATGACCTTTCTACATCTCTTGGCAGAGATCAAGGAAATAACACTCAGTGGGAGTGCCTTTGGTATCATGTACAATTTCTTGTTCAAAGTAATAATAATACTGCGAGGCCTAGACTCATATACAACATGACATTTCCATAAATATGGTTGTCCCAAAAGAAAATTACAAACTTTGAGAGGGGAAACATCACACAATACCTCATCTTTGAAGGGCTTGATGTCGTATGACATGCGACATTGTTGGTTGATGTGGATGTCGCTTCCTTGGCGGAGCCATCCGATTGTGTAGGGATGCGTGTGTGACGTTTTTGGCAGGGCGAGTTTCTTGAAAACCTCTACTGAGATGAGGTTATTCTGGCTACCGCTATCAATGATGAAGTGTAGAGGGGTACCCTTCACCCACATATGTGTATGAAAAAGGCGCTCGCCTTCCTCTAGCTTGTCTGGTTCATCGGTATGGAGCTTGGTGGTAGAAACGGTAGCACTGGGTTCTTCATCAATAATTTGTCTCTCCCTTTCTGGTTATGAATAAGAGTCAGAACCCACATATGATTCAGAGGCTTTCACCTCAACCACCAGCGACTGCTTCGAGCGATAAACAACAGTGTTATGCCAGGGGATCTTATGGAAGTCGCACCACTTCCCGATATCTTTCTTTGTCTTTCTAGTGTCCTTATTTTATTGTGGCCTAGACTGGTTGTCCCGAGGCTCTCTGTCTTTTCTCTGTCCTTTGTTTTGCGAGTTGGGGCCGCCCTTTCCTAGATTCTTCTATGAGGGGTTCCCAGGCCCAAATTGTCACATATTTTGTTTGAGCTTCTGCTCGATTTTGATGGCATATCGGTAGGCCGTGCCCAAGGATGAGATGTATATAAACCACCGTGATAATTGATCACTAGATGTCGCTCAAAATATTTGATACCCAACTTGGTGCGCAAGGTATGGAAGATATTTCTGAACTCGGGCATCGCTTGGTCTCTTCCCTACCGCAGCGTGGTCCATTTTTTGTACAGGTCATCATAACTTCCAACAGAGTAATATTGTTCCTTAATAGCATCCCTGAAGGACTCCCAGGTGATTGCGATTGTAAATAATGAGATTTCCTTTATTTCATTTGTCTCACAGAAATTTTCCCACCAATAATTGACATGGGGGACGACTTTGAGGAGCGCAAAAGTAATATTTTCTCTATTCGAGAAGTTATGGACAAAGAAATACCCTTCTAGCATATTCAACCATTTGTCTACCCGATATGAGTCTATTTGAGCTTCAAATATAGGAATATAGAAGTTGATTTGTACCTTGAACGGGGCAACGCCTCTATTTGAGGAAGAAGTGTCTCCTGTTGGTAGCCGCCAAAGGATTTGCATAAAACTATCCATCATCTCGTTCCTCTGTTGCATGAGGGATTCCTCGAGCAACATTTTGAAGGGATATCCTATCCCGTTTTGTTTCTTTTCTTCTTCCATGAGAGGTCATTTGGGCGTGCCAGAGATTTTTTCCTCAAGAGAAACAAATTCAAGACCCAATTCTTTGTACCTTGACCTCGTTGGAGACATGCATTAAGAGAAACAAGGAAAAAACCACTCTGATACCACTGATCTAAAATATATTTGTAGAACGAAATGAATACAGATTATTATCAAAATATGCTTAACACATAATAAAAAACATACAATAAAATTTGTTTCTATTCAATAAGGAAATAAGCTGAAACTGTAAAATGCAGCGGAAACAAGCTTGCTAGAATGGTGGTGTCTTATCTCTAAGAAGAGATGTGATGGATGCGCTTATTCGTAAGAAGATGATTACAATGAGGCTCTGAAGGCCTTTTTACAATAAACCGGAATGTCAAAAACCCTAGACATTCAAAAAACCTAATCCTAGGAGATGAAGCACCAAAAGTCATGTGGGGCTCATTTGGGTAAGTTAATACATCAACTTCTCGAGGTCGTAACTTTTTCATACGATCTTTGTTTTAGGTGCATGATAGCCCATTAGAAATGTCTATCCAAGAAATACACATTTTGATGTTATCTATCAAAATTCAATCTAACAGTGGCGATCCCTAAAAAATGTTGTTTAGGGACTCAAAACGACCCCACAAGTCAGGGACCCGAAAACTAGGGAAAAAACTGCCAAACTAGAAAACTGCCAAAATGAGCCAATTGGAATGGGTGGGAGGCCACCGACATCCATCTGGACCATGTATGGTTTTATTACATGAAGTTGAATGAGGAATATGAACATAATAGACAGATTGAATGCAGGAAATACACTCATAGATGGATAGTACTTATTGTGTCGTTTCCGATGAGATGTGGAAATGTCGTGTAGTTCCTCACAATTAGGGAGATATAGCCTTGTAAAGTTGGAAGACCCGAAGAGTGGAAAATAATCCCCTATTTTTTTGTAAGTCTTGGTCAAAGGGGTAAATTTTTTATAATAAGAAAACCCTAGAAGCCCTAAATTAAGGAGAGAAGTTACCTAGCACAAGTATATAAGCACCTCAAGGAGTCATTCACAAGTACACTCACACACTTATTCATTTCTTATATTTCTTGCAATCTAGTAATATTTTGCTAAGTTTGTGATGAAATGTTTCTAGGTTAGCAAAGGAAGGTCCAAGGAGAAAGTCTTGAGGTTGCATCAATCCGTAGTTTTTGAGGTATCCGTGGGTTGTATGTTATTAGGGCGTGGATGTACGCTGGTTGTAGTGGAGGAAAGTGTGGATATACATGGGATATAGAAGAGAAAGTCACATATCTATGAAAAGATAATGAAGGTTTGACTAGATGTTGGTACAAGGTCCCTAAAGGTCTAAAGGAAGTCTACATGTCAGCATATTACTGTTTCAAGTCAGCTTGAGAGATCTTGGTATAATTATATACTTGTTTTATGGTTATTTCTTGTCATGATATGTTGTTGCTTGAGGAATACTTGGATGGTTGGATTGGTATTTGGATATTGTATACCTTGGTTGCTTGGTAGAGTGAGGAGCATTCTTATATCTAGTTTAGCACATGACATATTTCTTATGGTTCTTATCTTTGAGTTGATTGTATATGGTTGAGGCATATTCATGTTGTATGGTGGCATATCAATGAGGGGCATGCATTGGCTCTTTAAGATACTTCATTGATGATATGGTACAAATCTGCATATGGTTGATTATATGGTATATGAAACAGGTTATACATGGTTGATGTTCTAGTTCATGATTCACTATTCATTGTTGATGTATATTTTAGTTCATGATTGATGCATGCGATAGTATGTATATTGGTATACACTTGATGCATGGTATGGTATAGATTTAGTTGGTTGATGAGAAGATGTAGGTTTATGTGACAGTGATAGAGACAGAGATAGAGTGACAGTGACAGTGGCAATGTTTGTGATAGCGATAGTTGGTCTACATTTATATTACAAGGAGGTTGGATGGGGAAATGATAGGTGGTTGTAGCCACCTTCCAGTTGGATCCAAAGAACTCAGGGGGTTGTATCCTCCTTATGGTTGGAGCCAAAGAATTTAGAGAGTTGTAGCTTCCTTCAAGTTGGATCCTGAGAACAGGGGGTTGGAGCCTCCTTCCAGTTTTAGCTGGAGAATCATAAGTTGGTACTTCCAATGAATGTAATATTTTGATATATAGGAAAATGATTACCTGGTTTTCTATCGTTTGGGTTTCCACGTAAATTCTGGTGTACTGTGTATCTATTGTGATATGATGATTTTTATGATTATACCATTGATGGTATATTGAATTCTAATGATAAACTGCTAAATATTGTTGAAGAGTAAACTATGGTTAAAATTAATATAATTGTTCATTATTGATTCACCCCCCCTCTCAGTAATCCAACAATTGGTATCAAAGCAGGTCCTTTAGAAAGAAGTCTAACCACTGGAAGGAGATCGTGGAATATGCTAGGATTGGGGTACCACAGTTTGATGATCACAACTATGACTTCTAGAGCAGAGGAATGAAAACATATGTACATGCACATGGATTCGATGTTTTGCGAGAAGTAGTAGATGGATACAAAGAACCATCCACTCCCCCAACAGATAAGAATGGAAAGAAACTTGAAGACAATGGTTCTAGATATAAAAATTCCATCCTAAATGTTTTGACTAAAGGGCCCCACTAATTCCCCCCCCCCCCGGGATAAGGCCTATAGACGCATTGGATAAACTTTATGAAAAATTATCGACATCCAATAAGGTATTTCTAATGAAGTGATTATTTAATATGAATATTTTAGAAGGTGGGTCTATTGAAGATCATTTAAATGAATTTCATACGGTTACTAATAAGATAAAATCTGTAAAATTGGACTTTGATGATGAGGTCAGAGCTCTTCTAATCTTGTGCTCATTGCAATAAAGATAGAATGGCGTGGTCATGGCTGTAAGTAACTCTGTCTCTGGCTCAAACACTCTAAACTTTTATGATGTTGTTGGTGCTATCCTTAGCAAGGAAACGTGACAAAAAACAACAGGTGAGCGATCAAGTAATGCGTTGATCGTGGAGAACAAGGGAAGAAAAAATGATAGAGGAAAGAGATCATGGAACCATGAGAATTCTAGGAAGGGTAGATGGGAAATATAGAGTGTTGAAATTGTGCAAAGAAAGGAAATTTGAAGATAGAGATCCAAAGAAACAAAGAGATGGAAAACAAGAGAAAAATCAAGAAGAAAATGTAACAGGTGATGTGTTACAAGATGTTTTGATTCTTTCCGTAGATAATATTTATGAGTCTTTCTTAGTAGATTTAGGGGCTTCATTTCATGCCACACCCCATAGGAAACATTTTCTAGATTATGTTCAAGGTGATTTTGGACAAGTTCATTTGGGTGATGAAGCACCATGCAAAATGTTTGGAATGGGTAAGGTACAAATAAATAAAAAGAATGGAAAAAAATGGTTGTTGAAAGAGGTAAGACATGTTCCAAATCCAAGGAAAAATCTAATTTCAAAAAGGAAGATGGAAAGTGAAGGCTATATATCTATATTTACAGATAAGGCATGGAAGGTCACCAAAGGATCATTGGTGATAGAAAAAGGAGAGAAGGTAGGTACATTGTATTTATGTACTAATAATATTGACTCTTATATCTCTTTAGATTCTACATGAGTAGATACAACACTGTGGCATCATAGGCTTGGCCACATGAGTGAGAAGGGGATGCAGATTGTTGGGCCCGATATATGATCAGTTTTATGATAGTTATTAGATACTTTTGTCGAATGTACATATGTGTTTTTCATGTTTTGGAGAAGCTTTTTGAAGAATTTTCTGCCAAAACGGTATAATCCACACCAGGTATGTATAATTCATGTTTTATATTGATCTTGAGTATAATTCATTACGTTTTTATCTTTCCAAGGATCTAATTCATGTTTTTTGGTGTTACAGGGAAAAATCGCATCATGTTTATGCTTCCGACACTCAGTTCGACTCTCCATCCAATACTCGATCTGGTACCCAGTTTGACATTCTATCCAGCACCACATCTTGCACAAAAATAGTGGGTGATTTGGCGGTTATGGTATTGGTTGCCAGTGGTGGGAGAATCAGGAACATGGGTTTTTCTTGTGCTTCCCCCTCCATCTATTGAACTCTTGACAACTCAATTTGGGTTGTTGAGCAGGGAGATTATTGGCTCTCTCTATTTCGGCAGTTAGGGCACCATTAATGTAATTTGTTTTTTTTAGAAGTGGTTTGACCCTCCAGTGGTCGACCACTTGGTCTGTAAATCTTATAAATACCATCGTGGTGGTCAGACAGAAGTTAACAGTAGAATAAGTAGAGGATTAGAGACAAATATGTTTTCCTCTGGTTTTGCTATTTTCAGTTGCCAGAATTATATGAAATTGCGTTTTTGAGTTTTAATGCTGAAATCTATTTGTTGAGTTTGTGGTGTGCCTTTGAGAAGTGACCACGACTTACTTGGGGGCCCACCAATAGTCTGGTAACTATTCTTTAAGTTATTTATGCATTTCATAGCTGAGATGTCTCTTTTTATTTCATGTATATGAAGTGTTCTTTTATTCCTTTGCCTTCTAATTTGTTGTTGCAGTTTAATTATTTTAACTCTCTTTTGCAGATTAGTATGAAGGCTTGTGTTAATATGCGTTGATTATGTAGTTAGGAACAAATTTGAAAATTTATAGACTAACCCCGTGTGCAATTAGATATTAGATTGTGTTTTATTTATGCTTTTAGAATCAAGTTTAAAACAGAGTTTGAAATAGAGTAGAACACAATTTTAATTTATGTTTTCTTTAACAAGGATTCAGTGGATGAATAGGGTTAGTTTCAGTTTTTAATTATAGATTGTTTATTCTATTGTCATGTAGATCTTGCTTAACTAGTTGTTAGTTAATGTATTCATTAGTTTACTTTTTATATGTCATGCTTTAATTTCTGTTTTTAAGCATTTTCCTTCTTGCACTTTGAATTGTTAAAATAGATATAGCATAGTTTCACTTTATGCACTTTCTTTCCTAAAAGTAGATTGCAATTCCAGTTTTTAGTTAATGCTTGAATTTAATTATGAATTTTGCTTACATAGCATAGAAGTACAATTAAAATCTCGTTATATTGTTGATGGTTAATACACGAGTAATAATTCCATGAATATGTAGGGTAATTGACAATTGTTTCCATAATGGCTAAGTTCTCATTGGATTGTTTAATCCACACCTTTCACTTTGCTATTGAGATTAGTATTAAGCTTATACCGCTTGAATTATCTTTTGTTGTCAAGTGCCATCGAAATATTATAGGACACTAGAGACATTCACGCAACCACCAACACTATATTTGAGTTTTCATAGGTTAAAAGATAGTTTCTTGCTTTCGTAGATCAGAATATAGTTTTATTGTTGTTGTAGGATAGATAGTCTTTTTCTTTGGTAGATTAAAGAGTAGTTTTCTTATCATATATTAAAGGTTAGTTGTTAGTTATTCCTTCTTTCAATTAAATAGATTTCCTTTTATGAATTAGAAATAGTTTTGAAGTTTGAATTAAGAATAGAGTTCACTTGCCTCTTAGCTTAGTTAGTTGTTTAATGAGTAGTCTTAATTAGTTTACTTGTTGTAGAAGTTATCCTAGGATAGTTAGTTGTTTACTTGCTTCAATAGGTTACTTGCTTACTTGTCTATTCTTTCTTTGATAGTATAGTTGTTTATTTCCTTACTTTCACATGATAGTTGTTCATTGAGTTTAAGTAGACTAGTTAAAGTAGTTTGTTGTTGCTATTTGTTTATTGTTATGCTTAAATAATTGCTTTTGCTTATTGTTATTATTGAACTAGTTTTCTTTAGTAGGGTTTTCACTTGTTTTCCTAGAACTATCCATCGATCCTTGGTCCAAAAGTACTTAGGTTACCTAGTTTAAGTTTCTTTAGTAGGGTTTTCTCATTAGATAGATTTGCTTGAATAGAATAGCCCTTAGATAGCCACTTCCTTAGTTAGACTATACTACTACTAGACCTTCTACCTTGGCATATATTTTGCTACAACTCTAAGTTTACTTACCTGGGTTGACAATTTAATTGAGGGTTTTTAGTGTGTTTTTAGTGCATATAGAACACCCATCATTTTTGGTGTCGTTGCCAGGGAGTTGTCTCAAGGTATGAAATAGTTAGGAAATAGATCATTTCTATACCTTAGCATTAGATTGGTGGTGGGGGAACTTTAAGATGAGAGGTAAGAACCTGCGTATCTACTATTGTAGGCTCCCTCAAACCCAATGGTAGTTTTTCTTTTTCTTTTTGTTTTCTTTCATGAATAGAACTAGAGATCCAAAAGGTAGATACATTAAATCTAAATCAGACCTTTCAACCAAGATTCCTTTCGATCTTTTTTGGGGAAGGAACATTCCACTCATAATCTCCGCAGACCGATACCGAAAAACAAGAGCTAGCTCAACTCAAAGAGCTAAGGTAGTCTCTAAAGAGACCAACACAGGGAGCACTATAGAACAAGAAATTGAAGCATCAATCATATTAGGTTAGGAGGCAAGACCACTCGAGCCTTTCTCAAAACCAAACAATACAACTTTTTCTTTTACACCACCACCAGGAGATCCTAATTTTGAAGACATCATAGACCCTGAATGGGTGAATCTTTTGTTTGGTAGTTCAACCAATGTAATTATCTCTCAAACTGACACAAAAACTTTGGCACCCATAGTCTCAACCGGCTTGAGTAGAGTCCCAGACATCCAATTCGTAGGAAGACCTTTCCATCAAAGGGAAACCTTTTTCTCTTCAAAGATAAAACCACCTAGGTACTCTCTTTTTGGAAACCAAGACAATATGGATGATCAGGAGGACCATAACAATATAATACATAGGAAGGAAGAAGAAACTGGAAACCAAACCGAAAATACCTTCGTGTTTCTGATTTTGGACACCACTCCAAATGTCAACATGAAGAATATTCATCTCTCAGCACTGCCTACCCTTTATGGTAAAAACAGTGAAGATCCAAACACCTTACTATTTGAATTTGACATCTTGTGTAGGAGCTACAACTACGTACAAGATTCCCAAAAACTAAAACTCTTTCCTACCACCCTCAAAGACTTTGCACTAAGATGGTTCATGGGGTTGGGAGGATCCAGTATTAGGTCTTGGGAAGCCATGAAAGACATCTTTCTTAAGAAGTACCAAGACTACTGTAAGACTAAAGAGTCTTGTAATGACATCTTTAAAATCCGACAGTTAAAAGACGAGACCCTCGAAGATTATATGGAAAGATTTGGTTATATCTCCCAGAAATCAAAATACCATGACCTCCCAGAGGATGCAATTAAGGCTCTTTTCCTTAAGGGAATTTCAAAAGAATATCTAGAAATGATTAACCTGATGGAATCAGGTGACATATCTCATAAATCATTTGCTGAAATATGTGAAATGTGTAAAAATTACTCAAGGAGTAGAGCCAAAACAAGGAAGAATGTCTGAGACCCTTATAATAGGAACTTAAAACCAGTTATTTCAGGTGGTATCACAAGAGAAGAGAGAGGGATGTTAGCATGTTTACAGGTAGGTGTGCTTTTCATTGATGGCAAGATCAGAGTATGCAGCGATGGGAAAACAAGGACAACATAAACCCGTGAGGAGAAGCGACAGTGATCTTTGGATCCCATTGAGAATTCCAGATGAACGTCAAATCTGAGCCCGAGGTCCAACTGGCCTTGGATCTAGGAGAACCTACACGTTCTTTAAAGAGAAAGGTGAAGCGGGGTTACAAAATCCCGAAGGCAGGAGGACAGTTTCGAATACCGGGAGTTGGAAGAGTCGAGACTCTTCATCATCAGGAGTCCCAGAATCGTGAAATGAGAAACACCGAAATCCCGAAAGCAGGAGGACAGTTTCGGATACCGAGAATTGGAAGAGTCGAGACTCTTCATCATGAAGAGTCCCGGAATCACAAAATACGAAACCACGAAAACCTGAAATAGGCACATCGACCGAAGGTTCGGATAATGGGAGTTGGAGGAGTCAAGAGTCAAGACTCTTCAACACAAGAGTCCTGAAGTGTCGAAATGTGAAACGACAAAAATCCTGAAATAGGCACATCAACCGGAGTTTCGGATATCGAGATTTGGAGGAATCAAGAGTCGAGACTCTTCATCACAGGAGTCCTGAAGTCGCGAAATGTGAAATGCCGAAACACCTTTTTGTGTATATTTAAGATACTGGGAGATGGAGCATCAAAACACTTCATCACAAGGAATGTCGGAATCCCGAAATGCCGAAATGCGAAAAACACCTTTGGGTGTTGGTTTTGGATACCGGGAGTTGGAGTGTCAAAACATTTTGCAATAGGAAAGCCAAAATGACAAAACGCTGAAATGCGTTTTTGAATAAGGCTATGGTCACCGTCAGTGGTCACATCATCGAAGAGATATAGAGAAGAGCTCAAAGATACAAGATCCATTTCAGAGTTTGGGATATGGAGAGTCAAGACGACTCATCACAGAATCCCCGAAATGCGAAATGCGAAATACATGTTCAGAATTGGCCCTTAGTCATAACCCATGGTCACATCGACGAAGGCTCAAGGGAGGAGGGTAGCACGAAGCTAATCTACATTTTGGAGATCACGACTTGGAGAGTTGAGATGCCTCACCACAGGGATGCCGAAAATCCAAATGTTGGAATGGCGAAACGTCGAAAGGCCGAATTGCGAAATGGTGAAATAAGCATGAGACCCATCATTTATGATCCAACGATGCAGGTTATTCAGGAATATGATCAAAGGGATATTGTTTCTCTTCACAATTAATCAATCAGTGGCAATTTAGTTGTTGAAGCGGTCTTTGGAGGTTCACAGTG
This sequence comes from Picea engelmannii, assembly GCA_009831015.1. NCBI lineage: Eukaryota > Viridiplantae > Streptophyta > Pinopsida > Pinales > Pinaceae > Picea > Picea engelmannii. The sequence goes on along the minus strand of ML790629.1, from coordinate 227,373 downwards.
TAACTGCTAGAAACCACTGATGGTTTTCGCCAGAGGACTCAAAGATACCTCTGTGTGATTGCTAGAGGAGTTGAAGAGTCTCAAGGAATATGCCAGTGGAATGAAGACTGTTAGTGGATGAAATTGATAGATGGATGAGCATTGAAGCCTGTAACTGCAACAGAGAGGATGAGATCGACTGTGAAAGAGAAGACCAAGAGTCTCGATTGTTGGAGAGGCTAAGGAATCTCAGCACAACACCCAGTGATGATGGACACATGGGTTTAATAGCCAGAGAAGTTGAAGAGTTGCAATGATGAATAGGCAGAGAACTCGACATGAAGAGCATGCACAAGTATTGTGCACAAGGCATGCACAAGGTGCACAGAAACTATAAGAAGGCAGAAGAAAGAAGAGATGGTTTCTATTGTTGAGAGGTCTTCAGGAGTGTAGAAGGGTGAGTGTGCAGTAGCTGAAATACAGAGAAGAGGAATGGTGCATTGAATGGACATGGCGTATAGAGCATAAAAGGATGAAGCACAGAAAGCTCAAGGCATGTGTGCAGCAAGACTATGGGACACTAAAGGAAGGTTGAGGTTCTATGGTAGAGAAAAATAAAATAGAAGATCAGAAATCACAAGAAGATGCAGACAGAGAGACACTGATATAGGAGAGTAGAGCAACATAGCAGAACAGTGATAAGCCTAGTAAGCCAATGATAAATATTGTATCACTGTGATAAATTTATATATAGAAAACTTTATATTTCAGGGTGGGAGGGAGGTGCTAGGGAGGACTGTTGTCCTCAGAAGTTCAAGTGGGTGCTTGAACACAGGGAGTTGTAGCTTCCATCTAGTTGCAGCCAAAGAAACGAGGGTGGCAGGGTGGTGAAAAGGAGAACTGTTGTTCTCTGTTATACAGGTTGGTGCCTGTGTGACTGGAAGTTGGTGCTTCCATCCAGTTGGTGTTGGAACACTTAGGGAGTTTGTGCTTCCTTCTAGTGGGTGTTAGAGAAACCAGGGAGTTGGTGCTTCCTTCTAGTAGGTGCTAGAGAAAACAAAGAGTTGGTGCTCTCAGGAAGTTGCATCTTGCAAAATAGAGGTTGTAGCCTCATTATGATTTGGTGCTCATAGGTATAATAATGTACAGAATGTAAAGATTACTTATCATATAAAGAAGAAGAGGTTTTTACCCTTTATGGGTTTCCTCGGGAAATATCTGTCTCTGTATATTTCATATGTGTGAATGATGTTGAATTTTCTATTGCTTACTTCCCTGCATTATTGTGATTGTCATTCAGTTCTTTGCAAAGAGTTTAAAATAAGCATAATTGTTTAATCTTGGTAACAATTGATTCACCCCCCACCCCCCCGCTCAGTTGTCCAACAATTGGTATCATAGATGACCCCTCTTATCTAAGGGTAGATTCTAGATATTAAACATGTCAAGCCATGAATGAAATTCAACCAATAAGTCCCCTCTGTTCAATGGAACAAACTTTACCTTTTGGAAAGTTAGAATGAGAACCTACATAATGGCTTTAGGTGCAGATGTCTGGGATGTGGTAGATACTGGTTATGTAAATCCAGTTGTACTAGATAATAAGGATGACAAGATAGAATTTAGCTTCAACGCTAAGGCTATGAATGCTATCTTGAGTGGGCTTGCAGAAGCAGAATTCGTAAAAGTTATGCACCTAGGAACTGCCAAAGAAATGTGGGACAAACTCATTAGCAGTTATGAAGGTAATGAGAAGATAAAGGACGCCAAGCTTCAAACCTACAGAGTACAGTTTGAACAGCTGAAGATGAAAGAAGACGAAACTGTTGGAAAATACTTTCTGAGAGTTGAAGAACTGGTAAATGCAATGAAAGCACTTGGTGAAAAAAATGAGGAACCTTCTTTAGTTCAGAAAATTTTGAGATCTCCACTAGATAGGTTCAACCCGAAGGTCTTCGCTATAGAAGAACTTAATAATCTAAAAACCTTGGAGTTTGATCAACTTCTAGGAACATTGACTGCATATGAAATGAGAATAGTTAAAGATAAACCCACCTCCAGAGAAGCATCATTTAAGGCAGACAAGAATGAGGATTACGATCCTGATGAAATTGAAGAAAAAATTGTGAAGAGACTGAAGAAGGGATCAGGAAAATACAAAGGTAAACTGCCTTTCAAATGTTTCAACTCTGGCAAGATAGGTCATTTTGAAAATAAATGTCCTCACAAAAGAAATGATCAGACATGTGATGATGAGGAGAAGCACACACACAGAAATTTATTTAAAGAGAATAATTTTAAGAAGAAAAGTCTTTGTGTAAATAATGATGGTGATACTTCAGATGATGAAGACAATGAATCCTCTATTGAATATAAACTAAATGACTTCATACTTATGGCCAAAGAGGACTATGATAATAAAATCACAGGAGGTGAGGCTAATGAAGAAGAAGTTGTGGTTGATAGAAAGAGAATTGATCAGTGCACTGGAAGAGATTGTCAGACTCAGAATTAAGAACAGAAAGAAAAAACAATTGCTGATACAGTTCGAGAAAGACAGTAAACAACATAATGAAGACTTTTCCCTGCTAAAAGTGCAATTATAAGAGGCAAAGAAAACCGAGGACATTCTAAAACAACAGTTATCAGAAAAGAAGGCAAGATGTAAAGCTCTGGAAGAAGAAGTAGTGAAAACTAGAAAAGAGTTGGAGAGGTTTGAAGCCTTGTATCATCAAAATCTGTCAAGTATCAAAGCCTCAGAAGGATTAGCCACCATTCTAAATCAGCAAAGGAATCCAAAGCTAAAAACGGGTTTGGGTTATGAAGAGGGATGAAGTAGTGGTCATCCAAGAAACAAAGAACCTATCAAGTTTGTCAAATCCTCAAACATTGACAACAGTCACTCTGCAAAAACAAAGAAAGAAAATCAGCCACCAAGAAGGAATGAAAGAAAAAGTACCAGAACCGAATCTGTAGATCAGAGAAATTATCGGCATGAAAGAAATCGACCTCCCCAAAGAAGATAGACTTTTTCCAGGTACCAACGTTTTTTCTATGGGTATTGTTTCTTTTGTTCTAACTTTGGTCATAAAGCTGTAAACTGTTCTTTAAAATTAAATTATGAGCAATCAAGACATTCAAGGTATAGATATATGCCACAACAAAGAATGAGACAGCCAAGTAACAAACCACCACAGACTGCAAATCACTTGATGGATGGGAAAAGGACA
>ML790629.1:206556-222034 GCA_009831015.1 Picea engelmannii | reverse complement strand
ATCTCAAAGACAAAGGGTTCAAGAGAGGAACAATTGACAACAATCTATATATCAAAACATAGGATAATGATTTTCTCATCGTGTTGGTCTATGTAGATGACATCATCTTCGGATGTAATAAGGATTCATTGGTACAATGGTTTACTTCTGCCATGGAGTGTGAGTTTGAAATGTCTATGATAGGTGAACTGTCATTTTTTCTTGGTCTGCAAATTACTCAGAGTTCTGAAGGGATGTTCATTTCTCAAGAAAAATATCTAAGAGAAATGTTGAAAAGGTTTCAAATGGAAGATTCTAAACCTATGGGCACACCTATGGTTACTGGATGCAAATTAAGAAAGGATGATGACTCGCCTGATGTTGATCAAAGTTCATATAGGTCAATGATAGGAAGTCTATTGTACATCATAGCATCTCGTCCATACATAATGCATGTTGTTGGGATGGTAGGAAGATATTAGTCTGGACCAAAACAGAGTCATTTGCTAGCTGTCAAAAGGATATTCAGATATTTGAAAGAAACAATGAACTATGGTCTATGGTATCCTAAGAATCAGAATTTTCAATTATCAGTCTACTCAGATGCTGATTGGGCTAACTGCGTGGATGAAAGGAAAAGAATGAGTGGAGGTGCATTCTTCTTAGGAGATTATCTAGTAGCATGGTTGAGTAAAAAACAAGGTTCCATTTCTTTATCAACTACAGAGGCAGAGTACATTGCTACTGCTACCTATTGCACTCAGGTATTATGGATGATTCAGAAACTTGCAGACTTGGAGGTAAAATACGCTGCATCGATCCCAATTCATTGTGATAACACTAGTGCCATCAGTGTGTCCAAGAATCTTGTATTCCACTCCAAGGCCAAGCATATTCCCATAAAATACCATTTTCTGAGAGAGCAGGTCACCAATCAGATTGTTCAGGTCCATTACATTCCAACCATAGAACAAATTGCAAACATCTTTACTAAACCCCTAGCCAAGACACCATTTGAATATCTTCGACAGAAGATGGGTGTCATCCTGTCTCACACCTAAGAGAGTCCATCCTATTAGGGGGAGTTTTGTATTGATTGAATATCTGATACCTCATAAAAATACTGCAATAGCTCATGGGGAGCATGTTTTCTTTGACATTGATGTCAAAGGGGGAGAAAAGGAGTGGTCTAGACCGGATGCTACAGTTGGAGGTCCAAACATATTAGCACAGTCATTTAGGGTTGCCATCAATGCCAAAGGGGGAGATTGTTGGCATGTTTACAGGCATGTGTGCTTTTCATTGATGGCAAGATCAGAGTATGCAGCGATGGAAAAACAGGGACAACGTAAGCCCGGGAGGAGAAGCGACAGTGATCTTTGGATCCCATTGAGAATTCCCGATGAACGTTAGATCTGAGCTCGAGGTCCGACCGACGTTGGATCTAGAAGAAACTGCACGTTATTTAAAGAGTAAGGTGAAGCGGGGTTACAAAAACCTGAAGGCAGGAGGACAGTTTTGGATATCGAGAGTTGGAAGAGTCGAGACTCTTCATCATCAGGACTCCCGGAATCGTGAAATACAAAACACCAAAATCTTGAAGGAAGGAGGACAGTTTCGGATACCGGGAGTTGGAAGAGTTGAGACTCTTCATCATCAGGAGTCCCGGAATTGTGAAATGGGAAACCCTGAAAACCCGAAACAGGCACATCGATTGGAGGTTCAGATACTGGGAGTTGGAGGAGTCAATAGTCGAGACTCTTCAACACAAGAGTCCTGAAGTGTCGAAATGCGAAACACCGAAAATCCTGAAATAGGCACATCAATCGGAGTTTCAGATATCAAGAATTGGAGGAATCAAGAGTCGAGACTCTTCATCACAGGAGTCCCGAAGTCGTGAAATGCAAAACGCCGAAACACCTTTTTGTGTAGATTTCAGATACCGGGAGATGGAGCGTCAAAACACTTCATTACAAGGCATGTCGAAATGCCAAAATGCGAAAAACACCTTTTGGTGTTGGTTTCGGATACCGGGAGTTGGAGTGTCGAAACACTTTGCAACAAGAATGTCGAAATGACGAAACACCGAAATGCATTTTCGAATAAGGCTATGGTCACCACCGGTGGTCACATTGTCGAAGAGCTGTAGAGAAGAGCTCGAAGAGACAAGCTCCATTTCGGAGTTTGGGACATGGAGAGTTCAGACGACTCATCACAGAATCCCCGAAACGTGAAATGTGAAATACATTTTTAGAATTGGCCCTTAGTCATAACCCATGGTCACATAGATGAAGGCTCAAGGGAGGAGGTAGCACGAAGATAATCTCCATTTTAGAGATCCCGACTTGGAGAGTCAAGATGCCTCACCAGAGGGATGCTGAAAAGACGAATGCCGGAATGGTGAAACACCGAAAGGATGAATTGCGAAATGGTGAAAAAAGTGAGAGACCCATCATTTATGATCCAACGGTGCAGGTTATTCAGGAATATGATCAAAGGGATACTATTGCTCTTCACAGTTAATCGATCAATGATGATTCAGTTGTTGAAGCGGTCTTTGGAGGTTCACAGTGTAACTGCTAGAAACCACTGATGGTTTCCGCCAGAGGACTCGAAGAGACTTCTGTGTGATTTCCAAAGGAACTGAAGAGTCTCAAAGAATCTGCTAGTGGAATGAAGACTTTTCGTGGAGGCAATTGACAGATGGATGATCGTTGAAGCCTATAACTTCAACAGAGAGGATGAGCTCGACTGTGATAGAGAAGACAAAGAGTCTCGACTGTTGGAGAGGCTAAGGAATCTTAGCATAACACCTAGTGAGGATGGACACATGAGTTTAACAGCCAGAGAAGCTGAAGAGTTGCAATGATGAACATGCAAAGCACTTGACATGAAGAGCATGCAGAAGCATTGCGAACAGGGCATGCACAAGGTGCACATAGACTATAAGAAGGCAAAAGAAAGAAGAGATGGTTGTTTTTGTTGAGAGGGCTTCAGGAGTGTAAAAGGAGGAGTGTGCAACAGTTGAAATAAAAATAAGAGGAATGGTGCATCGAATGGACATGGCGCATAGAGCATAAAAGGCAGAAGCACAGAAAGAGAAAGGCATGTGTACAACAAGACAGTGAGACACTAAAGGAAGGCTGAGGTTCTCTTGTAGAGAAAAAAAAAATAGAAGATCAGAAATCGCAAGAAGATGCAGACAGAGAGACACTGATACAGGAGAGAAGAGCAGCATAGTAGAACAATGATAAGCCTGGTAAGCCAATGATAAATATTGTATCACTATGATAAATTTATATATAACAAACTTTATATTTCAGGGTGGTAGGGAGGTGATAGGGAGGATTGTTGTCCTCATAGGTTCAAGTGGGTGCTTGAACACAGGGAGTTGTAGCTTCCATCTGGTTGCAGCCAGAGAAACCAAGGTGGCAGGTTGGTGCAAGGGAGAACTGTTGTTCTCTGTTATACAGGTTGGTTCCTGTGTGACTGGAAGTTGGTGCTTCCATCTAGTTGGTGCTAGAACACTTAGGGAGTTGGTGCTTCCTTCTAGTGGGTGCTAGAGAAACTAGGGAGTTGGTGCTTCCTTCTAGTAGGTGCTAGAGAAAATAGAGAGTTGGTGCTCTCAACAAGTTGCAGCTTTCAAAATAGAGGTTGTAGCCTCATTATGAGTTGGTTCTCATAAGTATGATAATGTACAGAATGTAAAGATTACTTATCATATAAAGAAGAAGAGGTTTTATACCTTTATGGGTTTCCTCAGGAAATATCTGTCTCTGTATATTTCATATGTGTGAATGATGTTGAATGTTTTAATGCTTACTTCCCTGCATTATTGTGATTTTCATTCAGTGCTCTACAAAGAGTTTAAAATAAGCATAATTGTTTAAGCTCGGTAACAACTGATTCACCCCCCCCCTCTTAGTTGTCCAACAAGGGAATCTTTTAGAGAAATTCAAGGAAAACATCTTAAGCATAATAGGTTCCCAATTGAACACCCTAAAAATTAAAAAGATACAGGAGGAGGAAAATGCAGCAATGAACATATATTGCCCAAGGTGCAGGAGGAAACATTCCTCAAGGGAATGCCCATTAGATAACATTTTAGTTTGTGGCTTCTATACAGAAGACCATTTGACTGAGAAATGTCCATACTTGCTCGTTTTATTAGACATCTATAAGAGTGGAGATCCCCGGGAGTCTTCTTATGCACCTAGGAGGCCATGGAAGCGTAGGAACTAACCCACATACCCAGATCTACAATCTCAAGTTCCACCCTATTATAAACAACAACAACAACAATGGAACTCACCAGGTTGTCAAAACTAGTCTACTTAGTACCAAAATCCTTGGTTTCAAGGATGGAGAGGAGGACATAACCAAGGAAACCCTCAAGCTCCACCTATCCCTATGTCCAACCATCATTATCCTCAATTACCACCAAACACTCTGCAACTTCTGCCCGGTTTTGTTCCAGCACCTTTACCTCCTATTCCACAACAATAACCACTACAATAACAAAATGAAAGCTCCCTGAGACCAACACTATTACCGACACAATCAGTGTCGAATCCCAATAATAAGCCCCCTCAACCTCTTCACAATGTTGAGATGTAGGCCTTCCCGACATATGTTATTACTCCTGTTCCATTACATGAGATTCAACTAAGATCGAGAAACGTTATGTATAGGTAGAGACCTTCAGTAGTCATCCAGGAAGAAGAAGAAGAAGAAACCACCAAGAAACCCACGGATGACACTAGGTGGGAAGATGTTATTATCCCAAAAAACCAAGAACCCAAGCTTCCCCAAAATGAACCTTCACAAATTACGAAGGTCCCTCCTTATCCAGACCGATTGGTAGTTGAGAAACCTACCACCCGACCGGAATTTGACATCTTGAATGAATTGAAGAATATTTCTGTCAAGATTCCCCTACTTCAATCCATTAAAGACATTCCAATAGACAGTAAGGTAGTCAAAGAATTGTGTATCAAGAATCTAGGTAGGAAGTAGAATGACCCTCCTACAATACACTTGATAGGAGATCTTTCTGAATACATATCAGAGAAACCAAATATAGAAAAATATGGGAACCCAAGAAACCTCATGGTGACCATAACCATTAATGAGGTCTCCATTGGAAACACTCTCATAGACCTAGGGGAAACCATCAATTTTATGAACGCTACTACCTTGGAACAATTACAGTTACAACCTCTTATTCGGCCTACCCCAACCATTTTGGAATTAGCAAATAATACTAGGGTTATCCCTGAAGGAATTTTAGATGATATCATGGTTACTTTAGCCTCGTGGGAGAACCCAGTAGATTTTATTGTCATTCACTCAAAGGATCCTGCCAAAGTCCATCCCATCATTTTGGGAAGACCTTGGCTAGCCACAACCAATGCATTTATTGGTTGTAGAGAAGGGGAAATGACCATCTCAAATAGTCTCTCTATCCAGAAGCTCACCATTTACCCTCCAGTTCAACCTATTATGGAGAATATATGGTGGCTTGAATGTCCATACGAGAATGAGGACTAGGAAGAACTCGTATTTCTAAGTGACCATGCATGGTCACTTCAGGAGCACACAACATAAAATGTGCTAAACCAGTTTATTTCTACTATCACATGCATGGATTTTCCACAGTCTTTTCCCCAATTTGAGTACATGTTTGGGGAAGAATTTCAAGAAAAATTGGACCCATCCATTTTGTCTTCAACATCTTTTATCTTCGAGATAGATGAGTCTACCATGTCTTATACTATGCCCTACGAGATTAGTCCAGGGAAATTTTTACATATAAATCCGGGCTAGATGTAGACCAACAGAAACAGTTAGTAGATGTCCTTAAAGAAAAATCAGGAGAATTTGCCTGGGAATACATTGACATGGAGGGTATACACCTTGACACATGCATCCATCACATATATACCCAGGGGGAAGTAACACCTGTTAGGCAACCACAAAGAAGGATCAACCCAACACTTAAAGATATATTCAAGGAGGAGATCCAAAAGTTGTTAAATGTCAGATTCATTTATCCCATCTCCGATAGTAAGTGGGTATCTCCACTTGTAGTGATTCCAAAGAAAGTGACCGGGAAATGGATAATTTGTGTTGATTTCTGGGAACTCAACAAAGCCACTCTGAAAGATTACTTTCCTCTCCCTTTCATTGACCAAGTTCTAGATACCTTGCCTGGAAAGAAGTATTTTTCCTTTTTAGATGGGTACATCGGGTATAATCAGATTCATATAGCACCCGAGGACTAGGATAAGACTACCTTTACTTGTCCTTGGGGAACCTATGCCTATAGGGTCTTACCATTTGGATTGTGTATTGCTCCTGCCACATTTCAACGAGCAGTATTAGGGATATTTGTCGATCTTATTCATGATTGTGTGGAGGTCTACATGGATGAATTCACAATCTATGGTAACACTTACCAGGAAGCCTTAGACAACTTATAAAAAGTCCTCATCAGATGCCAGGAAATGAACCTATCTCTAATTCATGAAAAATGAAAAATGTTGTTAACTGAAGGATTGGTTCTAGGACATCATGTTTCATCTGAAGGGATAAAATTTGATCTTGCAAAGATTGAGGTCATCATCAGACTTCCACCCCCCAAGACTCAAAAATATGTGATAATATTTCTTGGACATGCCGAATATTACTGGTTGTTTATTGAAAATTTTACAAAGATTGTTGCACCTATGTTTGGATTGTTAATAAAAGATGTTGATTTTGTTTGGACGAAGTAGTGTCAAACTACCTTTGAAACCCTAAAAGATAAGTTGTATGTGGCACCAGTTCTTAGAGGGACCAATTGGACTCTCCCATTTCATATATCCATTGATGCCTCTGACACCGCAATAGGAGGGGTATTAGGGAAGAAAGAGGACCAACAGTCCTACGCCATTTATTTTGTGAGCAAGAACTTGTCCCCTGCCGAGTTGAAATACATAGTCACCGAGAAAGAATTCTTGGCAGTTGTTCATGCTATTAATAAGTTTCGTCATTACATTATAGGTTATGAAGTTATTGTACATATTGATCATTCTGTCATTAGATTCCTCATGAATAAACCCATAAATAATGGCCGAGTGACTAGGTGGCTCTTATTATTGCAAGAATTTAATATCATTGTGCTTGACCAACCTGGAAAGGATAATATAGTAGCTGATTTTCTTTCCCGAATAAAAAATGAGGATGATGATATCCCTGTAGATGATAGTTTCCCATATGAGCATATTTTTTCCCTCTCTATCAATACCCCATGGTTTGCGGATGTGGAAAACTATCTGGCTACTAGGAAGTTACTGTCTCATTTGTCACCTCATGAAAAGCGAAAAATTATTACACAAAGTACTCTTGGGTTGGTCATGACCTTTTTTTCATAGTTCCTGATTTGATTATTTGTAGATGTGTCCGAGAGGATGAGGTACCTGAAATGCTACAGAGCTGTCATGATGTACCATGTGGTGGCCATTTTTATGACAAACACACAACATATAAGGTGCTACATTCGAGTTACTATTGGCCTAGCATATTCAAAGATGTTGCCAAATATATTAGAAGTTGTGGTATTTTCCAAAGGATAGGAAGACCTACGTCAGCTGATGAAATTCCCTTGCATGCCCAAGTTATGATAGAACCCTTCGAAAAATGGGCCCTCGAATTTGTAGGACCAATTTCACCCATGTCCCGTAGGAAGAACTATATTTTGGTTTGTATGGACTATGTCACCAAATGGGTAGAGGAAAAAGCCCTATTCGGGGCTACAGAGAATTCTGTTGTCGAATTCATATATGGAGCCATCTTTACCTGCTTCAGTGTCTCTCATGAAATTGTTACCAAGCAAGGCACTCAATTCACTTCCAAGCTAATGAGAGAGATAACAAAGAAATATGGGATTAAACACCGTAAATATTCTCCATACCACCCACAAGCCAATGGTAAGGTAGAATCCACAAACAAAGTTCTGGAAGCCATCTTGACCAAGACTGTTCAATTACATCACCAGGATTGGGCTAATAGGCTCCCAGAGGCTTTATGGGCATTCCAGACCACCTGGAGAAATACCATTGGGCACACCCCTTATGAGCTAGTGTACAGGAAACACGTACTTCTACCAATAGAATTCCAAGTAAGGACCTTCCGTATTGCCATAGAATTAGGATTGAACTTAGATGAGGCTCAGAAGCAACGAGCCCTACAATTGAATGAGTTGGATGAAATTAGGAAAGATGCCATCCAATGGACGATATTAGTCCAAAACCAGAGGAGCAAGTGGCATGACAAGTTTATTAAGAAGAAGCACTTCCAACTTGGTGATTAGGCTCTATTGTTTGATTCCCGATTCAAAACCTTCAAAGGCAAATTCACCACCTTGTGGTTGGGCCCTTATGAGCTAGACATTGTATATGACAATGGAGCTGTAAAAATTAAAACAATTGACGATGGAAAAGTCCCCTTTGTAGTAAATGGACACCGACTCAAATTTTATCATAAGCCCATTTCCAAAGAGGATTTTCTACAGGTCATGTCAACTAACAAAGATTTGGACTTAGTAGATGGGGAAGTCCCCCCTTGTTCTTGAAAAGTTTTCTGAATTTCCTACTATATATATGTAAATAGTCTTTGAATTTTGTTAATAAGGAAATTCTAGAGATTTCTGTAAGTATTTATTTCACCAACAGTACACAATTTCAAGGATCTTTCTTCAAAACATCATTACACTTGAATTTTGTGTCTGCTAAAGCATCAAATGAATATTGACTTACTGTAATTAGCCATATTTTTGCAAAAATTCTCATTTTTTAGGCATTCTAAAGCAGTTTCTCTTGAAACTCTTCACCACTGTATAAGGAAGTGATACCATAACTATCCATCCTAGAGGTCTCTCGTATAGTTTTTCTAAGAAACCTGAGTAAGTGGGTCAAGTGTCTTTATCAAAGAGTAACAAGGAGGTCTAATTAGTGGTTATTCATGGAAACATCACAATAACTACAAAAGAAGAAAGTGAGTTGAGCCTAGAGATACCTTTATGTTCTTTCTCAATGGTACCATCCACTACACACTAAATAACTTGATTATATCATATCTTTATATAGGCCACATCCGCTTAAGTACCCCTTACATCAGGAAAATCACTAAGTAATATAAAAGAAAGTCATTCTCTAACATAAATACCATTCCAATTGAAAAAAGAAAGAAAAGTTGTTTTCAGATTTGTCCCCCCTTCTTCTTTCATAAATCAATCTTATACTAAAATCTTAAAAGATGGAGGGCTAGTCTCTGAGGGTGAAAGAGGCTAACTCGCCAGGATACTGAACAGGTCTACTGGCAGTGGGTACCGGCCTATGGTATGACTAGGTAAACCCACTGGAGTACTGAACAGGCTTGCTGGTAGCGGGGCATTCTACCTAGCGAGGATGGTAATTTGACAAAAAATAAATAATAAATTTAAACTTGTCCTGATGTACGACAATACTTGCAGAAAAAGATGACATGAAGTATGTGTGGTCAAGTTAAGGTTAATGAACTCCATAGAATTTCCATTGGGAAATAACTCTAAGACTATCTTGAAACTCTCTTGCCTACCTCTTCTTATCTATATATAGGATCTCTTATCATATAGGTGGGGCCATCTTATAACCATCTCGTCAGACCAATCTGTGAAATTTATCTTTACACTTGACATACTATAAATCTTCGACTATTGGGAGAACTGACTCGTTTCCTATACTTTTGATTGCAAGGTGTCACAATACTTAGGTGTGGGGGAGGAGTTCATGAGCTTACAAATGACCATTGCTTGGAGAAATAAATCTTTGCAAGAGTTTTTGTATTATTTCCATGATACAGGTTATTACATTAATAGTCATTTTATTTTTGAAGTGCTAAAACTCCTGTGTGCTATAAATTACTGAACATATACTTAATAGACCACTCTTTATCGACTTACCTTTCATTACAAGCTATACATTGTAGGATTGAGAAGTACATGTCTTATGCTTTCTATAACCTGATCATTGTAGGTTTGACATTATATGTCATATGCAAGAGGATTGAGTGAGCATGGTGGAAAAATCAACAACAATGGAGCATTTTTCTTCTACTCATTAACCACTGTGATTGTAAAAAACATTTCAAATTTGCAAGCTATCCATTACAAGAGGTGAAAATGTATTTAACACAGAGGTGTTGTATGAAGTGTCGTATGAGGTGCTGTATGAAATTCTGTACGAGGTACTGAACAAAGTACCATATGAATTACACACCAGTAACTGTCCTAAATTCCAGGTAACCAAGAATCAATGACATTCAATTAAATTGGTTGCAGGCAATTGATTGAAGATGATTTAATATGTTCATGATAAAATGTCCAAGTCAAAAAGACTTGGACATTGATCTAACTACACATCATTACATTGGCCCCAAAAATGAGCCTTTGAATTCAAAAATTCCCACACATGGAAGCTCGTGCGCACATGTGTGCATCCTACTCCACCATAGGCGCATTCAAATTCGGGCTGGGTAACCTTTATCTCAATTCGCCCTTGCCATTTTCTTTTCCTTGTATTAAGAAATCATGCCCAACCTCTGCCATTTCTTCCCCTGTTTGAATTACGCTTGACCTGTGCCCAATTCATGTCATCTCTTGGCCCAATCACACCCTTTCCTGGTGAATTTTGCCTATGCCACAATGCCTAAGAGGTATGAACCCTCTTCCTATGCGGATCGTTTTTCCATTCTTGAATTTTCACAATGCAGATAGGTGTTTTTGCACATAGGCTGGGGGCCATTTTTGTCTAACTTGCAGGGCCACGATGACATCCTCTCCATGAAATTTTCCCTTGGTTTCGATGGGAAGACAACACACGTGGGGTCTCTTTCCTTTGATGTATCAAAAGAGTCCATTGTTGCAGCCACGAAGCTTCCAAGAATGGGATATATATGGTTCAAAAACCACCAGTTTCCGTGCTCAAGTTATAACAAGGTTTTTAAGCCCGAATTCCAGAACATTTCAAGAGAAAAAGGATATTCTAGGGAGTGGATAAAGGAGGAACTGATCAACCCTCTCATTGTCATCACGAGTTTGATTACATGCGAAGGTAGATATTCCAGTTTCAAATCTTGTCATTTCAGATTGCTAGCTCATTTCCAGTTCAACAAACCTTTAAATTTTCCCTTCTACCTTCTAAATATCTTAGAGAAGATGTCCTCTCAAGTGAGGAAGAATGTAACTAACCCCCAAAAAGGCCTCTTTTACCATGGCTTAATCAAACTCCTTGTTCTAGCCAAATTAGAGAAACAGGGGAAAACTTGGGATGCATTTATCTATCAATTTGCAAACCCTCACTTGACAATTAAGACTGGTAAAAACCCACTTAGCCTAAGAACTATCTCTCCATCCAAGCCCTACTCTCCAAGAACTCAAAACCCCCTTTCACAAACCATCTCTTTGTCAGAACAATACAAAAATCATGTTGATATCTCTGCTTCATCATCGGGTAAAAAGACCAAGAGTAAAGATCAAAAGAAGCCTATTGCTAACCCCCCGATGCCTTAAATATCTCTTGATCTCACACCTGAAAAGCTCCAAGAAGTGATTCAACAAGACTTTCCCATTGTTCCCACAAATAGGAGGGGAGCCAATTGATTTGGTAAAGGACCCTTTCAAAAGTGTACCCGGAGCACATGAACATAACCTTATGCAAAACCCCTTCTTGTTTCGGACCCTATCCAAGTGTCCTCTGATATTGAGAGCCCTAACAAGATACTTAGGGAAGTTTGTGCGGATCGATTAGAGCCACTAAGAAAGAAAAAATCAGAACCTGCCTCTCCTTACCAATCCCCCACCACCCCTACTTCACCCACGCCGACCATAGATCCTAAGAATGATCGATTGTACACATCCCTCAAAGGATCTAAGCCTTCCTCTGAGATCATTGATTCTTCCCCAGACATTGAGAAGCTACAAAAAGAGAATTTTCATCTCCTCCAATAGTTGGAAAAAAGGAAGATAATAGACACACACCTTCATCATGATAATGTAGTCCTCCAAGCAAAAGTTAACTCCCTTCAATGGTTGGTTGATGAGATGACCAAATCCAACCGCAACCTCAGAGAACAACTGAAGCAACACAAGAGGCATAAGGCAAAGTCTTCAAAGCAAGAAGGAGAAGCTTCCAAAGTTGATCCTCCTCAGAAAGCCTAGTCATGAGGGGTAATTTCTTTTTTTTTACAGTGGGACCTACAAAATCGTAAGTGTGGGGGTAATGTTGGGCCCGAGATATGATTAGTTTTATGACATTTATTAGATACTTTTTCCGAATGTACATATGTGTTTTTCATGTTTTGGAGAAGCTTTTTGAACAATTTTGTGCCAAAATGGTATAATCCACAACAGGTATGTATAATTCTTGTTTTATATTGATCTTGAGTATAATTCATTACGTTTTTATGTTTCCAAGGTTCTAATTCATGTTTTTTGGTGTTACAGGGAAAAATCGCATCATGTTTATGCTTCTGGCACTCAGTACGACACTCCATCTAGTACTCTATCCGGTACCTGGTTCGACACTCCATCCAACACTGCATCCTGCACAAAAATGGTGGGTGATTTGGCGGTTATGGTATTGGCGTCCAGTGGTGGGTGAATCAGGAACATGGTTTTTGCTCGTTCTTTGCCCCTCCAGCTACTGAACTCTTGACAACTCAGTTTGGGTTGTTGATTAGGGCAATTATTGGCTCACTCTATTTCGACAGTTAGGGCACTATTAATGTAATTTGTTGTTTTTAGAAGTGGTTCAACCCTCCAGTGGTCGACCACTTGGTCTGTAAATATTATAAATACCACCGTGGCGGTTAGACAGAATTTAAGCAGTAGAAGAAGTAGAGGATTAGAGACAAATACATTTTCCTCTGTTTTTGCAATTTTCAATTGCCAGAATTATATGAAACTACGTTTTTGAGTTTTAATGGTGAAATCGATTTGTTGAGTTCGTGGTGTGCCTTTGAGAAGTTGCCATGACTTGCTGGGGGGCCCACCAGCAGTCTGGTAACTGTTCTTTCAGTTATTTATGCATTTCATAGATTAGATGTCTCTTTTTATTTCATGTACATGAACTATTCTTTTATTTCTTTGCTTTCTAATTTGTTGTTGTAGTTTAATTATTTTAACTCTCTTTTGCAGGTTAGTATGAAGGCTTGTGTTAATATGCATTGATTCTGTAGTTAGGAACGAATTTGAAAATTCATAGACTA
Source organism: Picea engelmannii (assembly GCA_009831015.1). Taxonomy (NCBI): domain Eukaryota; kingdom Viridiplantae; phylum Streptophyta; class Pinopsida; order Pinales; family Pinaceae; genus Picea; species Picea engelmannii. Next base: position 208,768 of record ML790629.1, on the reverse strand, counting down.
ACCTCCTGTGCAATTAGATATTATATTTTGTTTTATTTATGCTTTTAGAATCAAGTTTAAAACAAAGTTTGAAATAGAGTAGAATAAAGTTTTAATTTATGTTTTTTTTAACAAGGATTCAGTGGATGGATAGGGTTAGTTTCATTTTTTAATTATAGATTGCTTATTCTATTGTCATGTAGATCTTTCTTAACTAGTTGTTAGTTAATGTATTCATTAGTTTACTTTTTATATGCCATGCTTTAATTTCTGTTTTTAAGCATTTTCCTTCTTACACTTTGAATTGTTAAAATAGATATAGCATAGTTTCACTTTATCCTTTTTTTTTTCCTAGAATTTGATTGCAATTCTAGTTTTTATTTAATGCTTGAATTTAATTATGAATTTTTCTTACATAGCATAGAAGTACAATTAAAATCTTGTTATATTGTTGATGGTTAATACATGAGTAATAATTCCATGAATATGCAGGGTAATTGATGATTGTTTACGTAATGGCTAAGTCCTCATTGGATTGTTTAATCCACACCTTTCACTTTTCTATTGAGATCAATATTAAGATTATACCGCTTGAGTTATCTTTTGTTTTCAAGTGCCATCAAGATATTATAAGACACCGGACACATTCACACAACCACCAACACTATATTTGAGTTTTCATAGGCTAAAAGATAGTTTCTTGCTTTCGTAGATCAAAATATAGTTTTATTGTTGTTGTAGGATAGATAGTCTTTTGCTTTGGTAGATTAAAGAACAATTTTCTTATCATAGATTAAAGGTTAGTTGTTAGTTCTTCCTTCTTTCAATTAAATAGATTTCCTTTTATGAATTAGAAATAGTTTTGAAGTTTGAATTAAGAATAGAGTTCACTTTCCTCTTAGCTTAGTTAGTTGTTTAATGAGTAGTCTTAATTAGTTTACTTGTTGTAGAAGTTATCCTAGGATAGTTAGTTGTTTACTTGCTTCAAAAGGTTACTTGCTTACTTGTTTATTTTTGCTTTGATAGTATAGTTGTTTGTTTCCTTGCTTTCACAGGATAGTTGTTCATTGAGTTTAAGTAGACTAGTTAAAGTAGTTTGTTGTTGCTATTTGTTTATTGTTATTCTTAAATAGTTGCTTTTTCTTATTGCTATTATTGAACTAATTTTCTTTAGTAGGGTTTTCACTTGTTTTCCTAGAACTATCCATCGATCCTTGGTCCAAAAGTACTTAGGTTACATAGTTTAAGTTTCTTTAGTAGGATTTGTTCATTAGATAGCTTTGCTTGAATATATTAGCCCTTAGATAGCCACTTCCTTAGTTAGACTATATTACTACCAACCCTTCTACCTTGGCATATATTTTGCTACAATTCTAAGTTTACTTACCCCGGGTTGACAATTTAATTGAGGGTTTTTAGTGTGTTTTTAGTGCATATAGAGCACCCATCACAGATACTTCACAAAATAAAAAAAAATCAAGATCTTAAACAAATTTATTTGGATTTCTGTGAGCATTGTGTTTATGGAAAACATAAGAGAGTCAGATTTCTCAGATTCGAAAAAGAAAAGAAGAGTGACAGGTTAGAGCTTGTGCATACAGATATATGGGGGCAAGCTTAGGTATCATCTCTTGGTGGCTCTATTTATTATGTTACTTTTATTTATGATGCAACTAGAAAAACTTGGGTTTATTGCATTCGACAAAAATCTGATGTTTTTGATACTTTTAATAAATGGAAACTGTCAGGCTGCTAAATTGAAGCTTGTAAGTGACCTGAAACACTAAATTGTCAAACCAGGGTTGGTAAACTTCGAGCTGATACACAGTATGTGCAGGAAAGCGTCTAGTCTCTATATGAATGCTATCCTAAGAATAAAACACACACCTATTCTAAGAACTTGAATTCTAATGACTAACCTGAAACTGAGCATTTCCTATTTAAGTCATCAACAGAAAAAACAGTCTTGTGCTCAAATGTTGGTACTGTTATTCTTATTCCCAAAATATGGTGCCACACGATTATTTTACCTTTATGCCCAATCCTCTACCATCATCATTTCTGTTTAAGTTAGGACACACAGAGTATTTTCGAAAATGCATTCATTCTGAGCAGCAAAAATCAATCTATTCTGTCTACAGGAAAACAGAGTATTATCGTATCTACTGGTACCAGGAGCTCCTTTCGTTCTAACTGTAGTCTAACTATTCTACCCAGGCAAGATAACTAATAT
>ML790629.1:80537-193035 GCA_009831015.1 Picea engelmannii | reverse complement strand
CCCGTTCTCAGGAGTGATCCCGGGTTTTTATAGAAGTCTTATTGTTCATAACAGTCGAAACAAAGATGCATAAAACAAACGGATCCCTGATCCGAGAATAGTCTTGCAATCAAACTGAAAACGTATTTCACATCTTCGTGACATGTAGTGTCACGAAGTGTGAGCGATGAAGAATAATCAATCCAGGCTTCATGATGTCTTTGAGCACTCTGTGGCAATGACTCCAGCTGTCCTGTGAATCTTTCTAGCTCTCATTCGAACCATAACGCACACCATAATGCACAGATCTCGAATGGCTCCTTTGGTACCTCCACGGTGCGAGTTGGTACCTGGTACCGGCATCCTGTTCCAAGAATAGCAATGGTACCTAACCCAAACGAGATTAATTCCAATACCAATTTAAAGCATTAAAGTGCATAAAAATAGCTTGAAATTCAAAGATACCTTAGGTGACCCCTTTGAATGGTAAGGAGATGTTGATTATGTCAAAATGAGGTCAAAAGGGTGGTACTGGCATGTAATTGGAGGTTTGTGGTATATAGTATAGGCAAAGAGCATGGTCAAAACCGGGGACCAACAGAAACATTTGGTTGAGAATGAGACAGGAAAAAGTTTGAAGTGTCTCAAATAAGAAAATGGAGGTGAATATTGCAGAAAAAAGTTTGATTATTACTATTCATACCACGGGATTCATAGAGAGAAAATAGTTCTAGAAACACCACAAGAAAATGGTGTGTCAAAAAGGATGAACAAGACAATCATGAAGCATGCAAAGAGTATGAGATTGCATGTTGGTTTCCCTTACAGTTTTGGGAAGACACTGTAGATACTATTGTTTAATTAATAAATAGAGGACCTTCAAGCTCTTTCGATGGTGGAATTCCAGAGGAAGCATGGACAGGTAAAAAGGTAATCTATTCTATTTTGAAGAATTTCGGTTGTGAAGCATTTGTCCATATTGATAAAGAAAATAGAACAAAGCTTGAGGAAAAATCCAAGAAGTGTACCTTTATTGGATACAATGTTAATGATTTTGGTTATCGCTTATGGGATTATGAAATCACAAAATCATTAGGAGTAGAGATGTCATATTCAATGAGAAGGTCATGTACATAGATTAGTTGCAGGGAAAGAAACATGAAAAAGAAAAACTAGAATACACAGTGATTGATGAGATCACTGAAAAATAAATTCCAAAGGTACCAACAAATAAAAAATATACAACAGAAGGAGCAGTAGGTACCTCAAACTCTTACAAGTGTTGTTAGAATATATATCAGGTTAAGTAGACCCCCAGACCGATACTCTCCTTCATTGTATTATTTATTGTTGACTAATTCTGGTGAACTAGAAAGTTATGAAGAGGAAATGTAGGTAGAAACTAAAAAAAAGTGGGAGAAATGCATGAAAGAGGAAATAGACTCCTTTGTAAATAACCAGACTTGGGACTTGGTTCAGTTTCCTAGAGGAAAAAGAGCATTGCAAAATAAATGGGTTTACAGGTTGAAGGAAGAAGATGGAGGAAAAAATGGTACAATGATAGACTTGTTGTAAATGGGTTTGCACAAAAGAAAGGTATAGATTTTGATGACATATTTTCTCCTGTTGTTAATATGACTTCAATTAGGAATATTTGAAGTCTTGTGGCAGTAGAATATTTTCATCTTGAATAGTTAGATGTAAAAACAACTTTTCTCCATGGGGATTTGGAGGAAGATATTTATATGCAAAAGCCACAAGGTGTATGAGGTCAAAGGAAAAGAGAATTTGGTATGCAGGCTGAAGAAGAACTTGTATGGCCTAAAGCAAGATCCAAGGCAATGGTATTTTAAGTTTGACAAGTTTATGACAGAACAAGGTTATAATAGATGTCATTTAGGTCACTTTGTTTATTTTAATAGGCTAGAAAATGGAATCTATATTATCTTTCTATTGTATGTAGATGACATTCTTTTTGCAGGGTCTAATATGCAGTATATAAATGTGCTCAAGAAGAAATTATCTAATTCATTTGTGATGAAGGATTTGGGTGATGCAAATAAAATTCTTCGTATGAGAATAACAAGAGACAAGAAAAATTTCAAATTGACGTTGTCTTAGGGTGAGTACATAGAGAAGGTGTTGGAGAGGTTTAGAATGCAAAATGAAAAAACAGTTAGTACACCTTTGGCCAGCCATTTAAAATTAACTAAGGAAATGTTTCCCAAGACACAGGAGGAGATAGAATACATGTCTACGGTCCCTTATTCACCAATAGTTGGAATCTTGATGTATGCAATGGTTTGCACAAGACCAAATATTGCACATGCAGTGGGAGTTGTGAGCATGTATATGAACAATCCAGGTAAAGAACATTGGGAGGCAGTAAAATGGATTCTCAGGTATTTGAGAGGTATTTATACTGATGCATTATGTTTTGAAGGTGTATACATTGTTCTAAAAGGATATGTTGATTCATATATGGCAGGTGATAAAGATAGCAGGAAGAGCACCACATGGTATGTTTTTACTTTAGGTGGAATGATAGTTCGTTGAATTTTGAAACTGAAAAAGGTTGTTTCACTTTCAACAACGGAAGCATAGTATGTTGCTACTACAGAGGTTAGTAAATATATGATTTGGTTACAGAGGTTTATGGAGGAATTGGGAAAGAATAAGGAGAATAATAGGTTGTACTGTGATAGTGAGAGTATCATTCATCTTCCAAAGAACTCAACCTTCCATTCTAATACTAAGCATATACAACTCATGTAGCATTTCATACGATCCATCTTGGAAGATGGACATTTCAAGTTGGAAAAGATACATACTAGCTAGAATCTTGCAAACATGTTAACAAAGGAAGTCACCAGGGAGACACTGAGTTCCTAATCAGCCTCAGTTGGTCTTCAAGCATGAAGGTGAAGTTGATAATTTCTCCAGGTTCAAGGTGGATCATAGTCGAGCAAGTACAACAACAGTGGAGTTGTTGTGATCAATCTCCAAGTGGGATATTGTTGGTTGTGGTGCTTGATTATCTTCCTGATTCATAGGTTTGTTTCAGCCATGATTGGATCCCATTTCCTAACGGGGGGGTTTGAGGGGGATTCCCCCCCCCCCCCACCTCCCCCTTGTGGAGGATTCAGGGGCAACGCCCCTAAAGTGAAATTTTGGGAAAAAATTCCTTGTAAAATATTGTAATTTCATAGTCAATATGGACCGTTCATTATAAGGTTATTGACATGATGGTAGAAGGTATGTTAGGGTTTTTTTCCATATAAGGAAACTCTCTTTTCATGAGGGAATTGTATTGTGGTTGTGTAGGTGTGTGAATATTGAATTTTGAGAGAGGAGATTGTGAGAGAAAGAAGAGGAAGTTACATCGAGTGTGCTATAGGTTGTATCCCTTCATTTTGTTGGATAATAATAAAGGAAGGACATGGAAATTTCTTTGGTGGACATAGCCCACACTTGGTGAACCACATATATCTGTGTCTCTATTGTATTGTGTATCTTATATGTTTTATTTCCGCATTTGTTTTATTTTATTGCTCCATGATCCTGTTTTTCTAACAGATGAGAAGATACAGGTTGATGTGATAGTGAAAGAGACAGAGTGACAGTGAAAGTGACAGTGACGGTGGCAGAGTTTGTGATAGAGACAATCGGTCTACATTTATATTACAGGGTGGTTGGATGGGACAAAGATAGGTGGTTGTAGCCACCTTCCGGTTGGATCCAGAGAACTCAGGGGGTTGTAGCCTCCTTCTGGTTGGAGCTAGAGAATTCAGGGAGTTGAAGATTCCTTCAGGTTGGAGCCTAAGAACATGGGTTTGGAGCCTCCTTCTAGTTTTAGCTGGAGAATCGAAAGTTGGTTCTTCCAATGAATGTATTATTTTGATATATAAGAAAAACATTATGTGGTTTTCTCCCATTTGGGTTTCCACGTAAATTCTGGTGTAATATGTATATATTGTGATGTGATGTTGTTTATGATTACACTATTGATGATATATTGAATGCTAATTGTTGAAGATTAAATTGTGGTTAAAATTAATATAATTGTTCATTACTAATTCACCCCCACTCTCAATAATCCAACATATTAAACATGTTTAACTTTACTTTAATGAAAAATGACCTTTGGAGGACAAACTAACTCAAGAAATTTGTATGGGAGATATTGTTGTACATTGGAAGACTTGACCCTGTAAAATCCTTTCTACGTAAAAAAAGCATTCGTCCATTCAAATACATCTATTCAACCACATTGTACATGTATGTGAGGCTTTGATGTTTCTCTATTCCAACGCTTATCATGACTATGATTTGTAAAACCACAAATTCTACAGGGATGTAAGTTCCAACATTTTTCTTTTATATTCCTTGTTCTGCAACAATGACTGCATTCCTGCTTTTGCACTTGGTTTGCTGCTATGGCTTGTGTTCCTGGTTCGTTGCTACTACTATTACTTTTAGATGATTCACTTTGTCAATGTATCTTTTTTCACAAATTTGATAGTTGCATTGCTTGTTTGACCTTCATAACCAAGGCTTTCATTTCTTAGCCTTATACATATGTTTATGGGATTCTGGATACCTTAACCATTCTTTCCTAAACCTTTTCCTTCAAAACCCATTTTAAGGGGGAGTGGATGAACCTATTCCTTTATGTGATTTTCAAAAAAACTTAGTTCATCACCTTCAATAAGATATTCATCTTTAGAAATATCGTTAGGATCATCATTTGGAGCCTTAGAACAAGAGAGAGACATATGTACATCAACATTATTATCATTAACCAAATAACAAGTATCACAAGAAATAACAATTTTCTAAATTAGGTCACTTGTATCACATATTGCATAACACTTCACTTTCACTTGTTTTAACTGTTTTACTTCACTTTCAAGTGCTAACAACACATTTTTATTTTCCAATAACTCTTCCTACAATGATTCTATCAATTTTTCCTTTTGATCCCGAATTTTAAAAATATCATCTACAAACTAATTTAGTGATTTTAAATTTTCTTCTAATGTGTTGATGCATTATTTAGAAAAACTAACAAATTCATGATAAATTTCATTATCTTATGATTTGAATTCTGTGACTTTTCCCATTATGACATTATTTCGATTTTGTAACCTGTCTATTTCTTGCAAAACATCATCGAGATCTTGTTGTAGTAGTTCAATTTCCTGAATATCATTTTGAATCCTTTTTCATCCCTTTCCCATTTAAAAAATGTTGTCGATTCATGCTCTCTTTCCAAAGAATGAGAACAAGAAACATAGGGTGTTGGGTACAACCAATCATGCACCCATACATTGTAATAGCATTGTATGCTTGATTTTTCATTTGATCTTCTCCCTCTGCCTCTTTGAGGCTGGAAATTCTGATGTTGATTTTGTTGCTGATGTCTTTGACCTTGGAAATTTTGATTCGGATATTGTTGTCTATTGCCTCCACTGAAGTGAGAGTTACTTTGATTGCTCCCTCTTCCTTGGTGACCTCTGCTTCTTCCTCTGCCTCTCCCTCTGCTGAAGGAGAATTGAGTTTTGAAAGCATTGGAGATTGACTCATCTGTAAGATGCAGTCTGGTCTCATGTGTCACCAGAGAACCAATTAACTCATCTGTTGAAAAACTTGACAGATCCTTGGATTCAAGGATTGTTGTTACAACCATTTCAAATTTCTTGGGTAGACTTCTGAGAATTTTCTCAACAATTCGTTGATCAGTGAGGGTTTCACCAATCAATACGATCTGGTTCACGATGCCCATGACTCTGGTCATGAACTGATCCACATTTTCGGACTCTGTCATCCTTAGAGTCTCAAATTGTGTCCACAAGGTCTGCAGTTTAATTATTTTGACCCTGTCATTTCCTTGGTAGGAAGATTTAAGGATGTCCCAGGCCTGTTTTGAAGTACCAGTGCCTGTGATTTTCGAGAAAATCGAATCATCCATAGAATTTTGAATCCAGAATTTTGCTTTATTTTCTTTGTTCCTCAGTGTTTCCTGAGCAATTCTCTGCGCATTTGTCATCGCAGCGAGGGAGGCTGGATCTGGTTCCACATATCCAAGATCCACTGGTTCCTAGCATTCTTGTGCTTGCAAGAACGATCTCATATGAAGAGATCAGAACTCATAGTTATTTCCCAATAGAATCGAACCCTGAGTTGGTCCTAAGTTGCTAGACGGCATTTTTTTTTTTTTTGAAAAAAAAAAATTCAGAAAAAAAAAATAGAGGGAAAATTTTGTATTTACCTCCGATCGCCAATTTTCCGATTTGTCGATGGCCAAAGGGAGCTTATCGGTCTTGAATTGGCCTTTAGTCTACTTGCAATGTGACCACACACCTTACTATTAAAGCGCTATGGGCTTTTCCGACTCTTTGACATTCAAATCGCCAAAATGAGTTAAATTGCCTTTGGACAATTCAACGGTCCAGATCTTCCTGTGATCTGACGGTCCAGATCTTATCGGGATATCACGAGTCGGGATTTCACGAGTTCTGATGACGATTTCTTCTGACTCCTCTATTCGTCGATCTCCGATTTACCGATGGCACAGTCCTTTCGGGACATTTCTCGATTGCTTCGATCTGCACCACGCGTCCTCCTATCATGGACGAACCTGATCCCTTCTCGCTAAATCGGGACTTCAAATGCATCGGACCTCTCGTCGTTAGTATCTGTGATTTTCTGAATCCCGTAATGCCAATGGACTTGATTCCTTCCATGTGTCCCAACAGATGGATGACTCAAATCGACGTCGGGGATTTCACTGTGGAGATTCCCGATCCCACGATTTTGACGAGATGACGGCAGCTGGGCCCCACGATGGAGTTTACCTCCTGTCGGGATTTCAGACTTCGGAGTTCTAAAGTTATCGTGTTTCTTGTCCTCAGGATTCGTGAAACGTCGAATCCCGATGCACCGATGGCCAAACAAATGGACGGCTGAGATCTAATGGCTATTTCGAGAATCACGATTTCGCGAGTTTAGAACTCTTGTTGCGACGGTCTTTCAAAACCGCGAATTTCGATATGCCGATTTGACAGCACTTGGATCTGCTGCCACCTGTCCTCTGAGATGGACGACTCACAAGTCCTCTCAGGATTTCGCGATATCGCGTATCAGAGTTTTTGGAGTGCAATTGTATTTGTGCGTCCAACTCCCGATTACCAATTTTGCGATGGAATAGGATCTTGCCACGTGTCTCTTGATGGATGGTCCAGATGATGTCGGGATTTCGTAGGTCAAAAATTCCTTGGCACTGCAGAGGATTAAACCTCGTGCACTTTCTTGCGGATCCAACGGCTGTTGGGCCTCTGCGCAAGATCTAACAGCTGAAACTCTTTCACCTTTTCCATGCTCTCCTCATCCCTTGTGAACTGGTTTCCCGCTTCAAATACGTTCTCAGGACGAATCTTACGGCCTCAATGGCCGTTCTTTGCACCTCAGATGCGTTCTTTACTCCTGTGGAAGAAATATTCGTGAATCTTTCAAAGATTTGAAAGAATTTCATGAGTTCTTCATTCTCTTCTACAATCTTTGACAGATTTGAGCGAATTTCAAAAAACTTTAAACGATGCTTCCTTCTGCAGCAATCTTTAACGATTTTGAACGTTTTCTTCGAGTTCTTTAAATGATCTTCCGTTCTGTAGCTCTTATTCGTCAATCTTTGATGATTCTTGAGAAATTGTTCAAGAAACTTTAAAGTTTCTTCTTTCCTGGTCTTTGCTTCCTAGTTATTTCGAGTGTAGTACGCTCTGCAACCTCGTGGAAGTTTCGTGCGAGGATCTTTAGAGAGTATGACGGAAGACTCTCCAAACCTTGTGAAAGAGACTGTGTTGTGTGCTCTCAAGATCCGTGAAGCTCTGCGCTGTGAGGATCGAGTTGCTCTCCAGACTGTGTGAAGAGGCTTACTGCTGATGCTCTGATACCATGATAAATTCTGAAGCAAGAAATGCAGAGATAAAAGATAGAACAGAAAACAGTATATTCAAATGTATTGAGAAGAGTACAATAATGAAGTTGTGAAGAGATTACAATGTAATGGGAAATGGTTGAGCTAAATATGCTCAAGCAAGACAAAAATAGAAAGTACAACTGTCCAGTACAACTAGCAGTGTACAGTCAGACTGTTGAGGTTACATTATATTTAACATGATAAATTCTGAAGCAAGAAATGCAGAGAGAAAAGATAGAACATAAAACAGTATATTCAAATGTATTGAGAAGAGTACAATAACGAAGTTGTGAAGAGATTACAATGTAATGGGAAATGGTTGAGCTAAATATGCTCAAGCAAGACAAAAATAGAAAGTACAACTGTCCAGTACACCTGGCAGTGTACAATCAGACTGTTGAGGTTACATTATATTTAACACTCCCTCTTAAACTCAACAGTTACAATCATCAGCACTGATTATGCCTAAGTGTTGTCTCTGAAAATCAAAAACTGACTTTCCTAGTGGCTTTGTAAAGATATCAGCAAGCTGATCTCGAGAACCACAAAATTGTAGTGTAATATCCCCATTATTGACTAGCTCGCGTATGAAATGAAAACGAGTGTCAATGTGTTTGCTTTTCTTGTGAAACACATGATTTTTGGATAAAGAAATTGTTGAAGTGTTATCACAAAAAATAGGAGTTGGATCCTTTTCTGTGTGTGACATATCTTTCAATATTCTTTTCAGCCATACAGCTTGACATGAAGTTGAGGTAGCAGTGACATACTCTACCTCTGCAGAAGATATTGAAACAATTGGCTGCTTATTTGATGCCCATGAAATGAGGTTCGTGCCGAGTTGAAAAACATGTCCAGATGTGCTTTTCCTGTCATCTAGGCTACTTGCAAAATCACTGTCTGTGTAACTAGAGAGTTGATTACTATCAAATTTATTGTACCATAAACCAAAATTGAGAGTTCCTGCAACATATCTCAGAATTCGTTTTTCCATTTTCCAGTGCGAATCTTTGGGTGATTCCATGAATCTGGAAAGAAGGTTGGATGCATACATAATGTCAGGCCTAGTTGCTGTAAGATACAACAAACTGCCTACTAAACTTTTGTATAAAGTAGAGTCCACTATAGGACCTTCATCATTCGTGCTCAACTTTGTGCCTAATGGTATGGGGGTTTCTACTGGATTGCATTCTTCCATGCAAAATATTTTGATGATGTTTGTTGCATACTTTTGCTGACAGACAAAAATGCCTTTGGCTGATTGATGAACCTCAATCCCTAAAAAATATTTCATTATGCCAAGATCTGTCATCTCAAACTCAAATTGCATGGCATGTTTGAAATCTGTTAACTCAAGATTTCTTGTGTAGATCATGTCATCAACATATAAACATACAATTAGAATTTTACCGTGCTGATCTGTTTTGGTGTAGAGAGTTGGCTCATTTTGGCTTCTGCTGAAACCACTTTTGATCAGATACGTGTCAATTCTGTTGGACCAAGCTCTTGGAGCTTGCTTTAAGCCATACAAGTCTTTCTTCAACCGATATACTTTGGCTGGGTGCTCTTGGACTTCAAATCCAGGTGGTTGATCGACATAAACTTCTTCTTCTAAGAAACCATTAAAGAATGCTGACTTGACATCAATCTGGTATACTTTCCATTTGTGTTGTGCTGTTATGGCCAATAGAGTCCTTAGAGTGTCTAACCTTTCTACTGGAGCAAAATTTTCACCATAATCAGTACCTGTTTGTTGTGAGAATCCTTTGGCAACAAGTCTTGCTTTGTGTTTTTCAATCTTCCCTTTTTCATTGAGTTTAGTTTTGTAAACCCACTTGACACCAATACTCTTCTTGTGTCTTGGCAAATCAACAAGATCCCATGTCTTGTTCTTCTCAATGGAGTCAATTTCTTGGTTCATGGCTTGAACCCAATGTGGCTCCGTAGATGCTTCCTTAAAGGATGTAGGTTGACATGACATTAAAGAAAAAAGATTGTGTTGCTCAAAGTCATCCAACTGCTGATGGATTTCTCTCAAACTTCGAGTTCTTTGATTCTGTGGTTCAGAGAATGATTCTCTGCTAGAAGTTGAGTTATCCTGAGAATTTTTAGGTTGTCTTTGTACTGGCAATCTTGGAAGAAAATTTTGAGGTACTTGCTGTTCTGAATTTTTTGTGTTTTCAGAACTTGGCAGCAATGGATTTTGATTGTCCACTTGTTGATTTTCAGAATCATGCCATAATTGATTTTCCAGAAATTGTACATCTCTGCTGAGAATTAATTTCTTAGTGATTGGATTGTAAAGCCTATAATCTTTGGATGTTTCACTATAGCCAGTGAAAATACACTTTTCACTTTTGTCATCAAGTTTCTTCCTTAATTCGGAAGGTATGTGAGCATATGCTATGCATCCAAATGTCCTTAGATGCACTACATTGAGATTTGTCCCACTCCATGCTTCTTGGGGAACTTTCATCTTTAGACTTGTGGTTGGTGATCTATTTAGGAGATAAACTGAGCATGCTACTGCTTCAGCCCAAAACCTATTTGACAAACTTTTCTCTTTGAGAAGTGTTCTTGCCATATTCATTATTGTCTGATTTTTCCTTCCAGCCACTCCATTCCGCTGTGGAGTATACATGGCTGTTGTTTGCATGATAATGCCTTGAGATTTGCAGAAATTTGTAAATTCTCTGGAGTTGTATTCTCCTCCTCCATCTGACCTGAGTGCTTTTATATATTTGCCACTCTGCTTTTCAGCTTCTGCCTTGAATTCTTTGAATTTTGCAAATGTTTCATACTTGTGTCTGAGAAAATAGATCCATATTTTCCTGCTAAAATCATCAATAAACGTTAGAAAGTAAAAACTACCACCTATTGATTCTATTTGCATTGGTCCACATAGGTCAGTGTGAACAAGTTCAAGATGTTGTTTGGCTTGATTGGAAGACTGTGGAAAACTAGTTCTCTTGTGTTTTCCAAGTATGCAAGACTCACATGGGGGAATTTTCTCTTTAAAGATAGGTAGACCTTTGACCACGGAGTTTCTATGAAGAAGACTTAGACTCTGAAATGGTAGATGTCCAAATCTTTTATGCCAAACCATAGTTTCATTCAAGGTTGATGCACTCTTTGCATATGGTTGACTCAAATTTGCAGTTCTAAGGGTAAGGGGAAACATCCTATTGGCAGTCATATGGATTTCAGAAATTAATTTTCTGCTTGGGATTTTGTCATATATCTTACAAGATGTTCCCTCAAAAAGTACCTTATAGCCATGTTCAATAAGCTGTCCTACACTTAACAAATTATGTTTCAAATCTGGTACATGATAGACATTGTTTATGTCTTTCTTTACATTTTGTTTAGTAAGAATAGGAATAGTTCCTTTTCCTTGAACTTTGACTAAATAATCATTTCCAGGTGTAATATCAGATGTGATTGAAGAATCAATGCATGAAAGTAATTCTTTGTTACATGTCATGTGATTGCTGCATCCACTGTCTAGCAACCAGAGATCTTTAGGTTGATGTTCAGTCTTATGGCACGAAAGAAACATACCTCCTGAGTTTTCTCCCGTGTGATTTGACACATGTGCTCTGCCTGAGAGTTGATCTGCTTGCTTCCTCCTGCATTCAGATTCATAGTGCCCATACTTTTTGCAGTAATAGAATTGTATGCTTGATTTGTCATTTGATCTTCTCCCTCTGCTTCTTTGAGGCTGGAAATTCTGATGTTGATTTTGTTGTTGATGTCTTTGACCTTGGAAATTTTGATTTAGATATTGTTGTCTATTGCCTCCATTGAAGTGAGAGTTACTTTGATAACTCCCTCTTCCTTGGTGACCTATGCTTCTTCCTCTGCCTCTCCCTCTGCTGAAGGAGAATTGAGTTTTGAAAGCATTGGAAATTGACTCATCTGTAATATGCAGTCTGGTCTCATGTGTCACCAGAGAACCAATTAACTCATCTGTTGAAAAACTTGATAAATCCTTGGATTCAAGGATTGCTGTTACAACCATTTCAAATTTCTTGGGTAGACTTCTGAGAATTTTCTCAACAATTCGTTGATCAATGAGGGTTTCACCAATCAATCTGATCTGGTTCACGATGCCCATGACTCTGGTCATGAACTGATCCACATTTTCAGACTCTGTCATCCTTAGAGTCTCGAATTGCGTCCACAAGGTCTGCAGTTTAACTGTTTTGACCCTGTCATTTCCTTGGTAGGAAGATTTAAGGATGTCCCAGGCCTGTTTTGAAGTACCAGCGCCTGTGATTTTCGAGAAAATCGAATCATCCACAGAATTTTGAATCCATAATTTTGCTTTATTTTCTTTGTTCCTCAGTTTTGCCTGAGCAATTCTCTGCACATTTGTCATGGCAGCGAGGGCGGCTGGATCCGGTTCCACATATCCAAGATCCACTGGTTCCCAGCATTCTTGTGCTTGCAAGAACGATCTCATCCGAAGAGACCAGAACTCATAGTTCTTTCCCAATAGAATCGAACCCTGAGTTGGTCCTAAGTTCCTAGACGACATTTTTTTTTTTTGAAAAAAAAAAATTCAGAAAACAAATAGAGGGAAAATTTTGTATTTACCTCCGATCGCCAATTTTCCGATTTGTCGATGGTCGAAGGGAGCTTATCGGGCTTGAATTGGCCTCTAGTCTTCTTGCAATTTGACCACACACCTTACTGTTAAAGCGCTACGGGATTTTCTGGCTCTTTGACTTTCAAATCGCCAAAATGCGTTAAATTGCCTTTGGACAATTCAACGGTCCAGATCTTCCTGTGATCTGACAGTCCAGATCTTATCGGGATATCACGAGTTGGGATTTCACGAGTTCTGATGACGAGTTCTTCTGACTCCTCGATTCGTCGATCTCCAATTTATCGATGGCGCAGTCCTTTCGGGACATTTCCCGATTGCTTCGATCTGCGCCACGCGTCCTCCTATGATGGACGAACTTGATCCCTTCTCGCAAAATCAAGACTTCAAATGCACCGGACCTCTCGTCGTTAGTGTCTGTGATTTGCCGAATCCCGTAATGCCGATGGACTTGATCCTTGCCACGTGTCCCAATAGATGGGCGGCTCAAATCGGCATCGGGGATTTCACTGTGGATATTCCCGATCCCATGATTTTGACGAGATGACGGCAGCTGGGCCTCACGATGGATTTTACCTCCTGTCGGGATTTCGGACTTCGGAGTTCTAAAGTGCTCGTGTTTCTTGTCCTCAGGATTCGCGAAACGTCGAATCCCAATGCGCCGATGGCCCTTTCCTTTTCGGGACTTTTCCCGAGTCCTCGGATTTACACCACGCATCCTTGAAAGATGGACGGTCTTGATTCAACCTCGGGATATCGCGATTTGCGATGCTCCGTTGACACAATCTATCAACTTGAAACCCCGAATGCCGAAACGCCAATGGTTTCCTCGATGTCCGCCACGTGTCCAAAAAAATGGACGGTTGAGATCTGATCGCTATTTCGAGAATCATGATTTCGCGAGTTTAGAACTCTTGTTGTGATGGTCTTTCAAAACCGTGAACTCTGATATGTTGATTTGACGGAACTTGGATCTGCTGCCACCTGTCCTCTGAGATGGACGGCTCACAAGTCCTCTCGGGATTTCGCGATATCGCGTATCGGAGTTTTTGGAGTGCAATTGTCTTTGTGCGTCCAACTCCCGATTATCGATTTTGTGATGGAATAGGATCTCACCACATGTCTCTCGAAGGACGTTCCAGATGATGTCGGGATTTCGTAGGTAAAAAATTCCTTGGTGCTGCAGAGGATTAAACCTCGTGCACTTTCTTGCGGATCCAACGGCTGTCGGGCCTCTGCGCAAGATCTAACGGCTGAAATTCTTTCGCCTTTTACACGCTCTCCTCGTCCCTTTTGAACTGGTTTTTCGCTTCGGATACATTCTCAAGACGAATCTTACGGCCTCAATGGCTTTTCTTTGCACCTGAGATGCGTTCTTTACTACTGTGGAAGAAATATTCATGAATCTTTCAAATATTTGAAAGAATTTCACGAGTTCTTTGTTCTCTGCTACAATCTTTGACAGATTTGAGTGAATTTCAAAAAAATTTAAATGATGTTGCCTTCTGCAGCAATCTTTAACGATTTTGAACGTTTTCTTTGAGTTCTTTAAACGATCTTCCGTTCTGCAGCTCTTCTTCGTCAATCTTTGACGATTCTTGAGAAATTGTTCAAGAAACTTTAAAGTTTCTTCCTTCTCGGTCTCTGCTTCCTCATTCTTTCGAGCGTAGTACGCTCTGCAACCTCGTGGAAGTTTCGTGCGAGGATCTTTCGAGAGTATGACGGATGGCTCTCCAAACCTTGTGAAAGAGACTGTGTCGTGTGCTCTCAAGATCCATGAAGCTCTGCGCTGTGAGGATCAAGTTTCTCTCGAGACTGTGTGAAGAGGCTTATTGTTGATGCTCTGATACCATGATAAATTCTGAAGCAAGAAATGCAGAGAGAAAAGATAGAACAAAAAACAGTATATTCAAATGTATTGAGAAGAGTACAATAATGAAGTTGTGAAGAGATTACAATGTAATGGGAAATGGTTGAGCTAAATATGCTCAAGCAAGACAAAAATAGAAAGTACAACTGTCCAGTACAACTGGCAGTGTACAGTCAGACTGTTGAGGTTACATTATATTTTACATGATTAAGCTCGCCATAATGTATGTAGCCAAGAATAACGCCTTCACCATAATTCCTATCCATTCAACTTGCGTAGTAGCTGAATATTCACCACGACCAACACGATATTTTTTGATATGTTTTGGTGGCCAACGTTGAATCACTATTGTAGATGTGTTGCAAAAATATGGGAAATAGAAACAGATAATGAGTGTGTAGCAAGCTTCAAGTTTCCAACATCAGACTCTCATAATCGGTATGGTAGAGCGATCGATCATATCGTCAACATGAATATATGGTTACAAGAGATCAGTTTTCTTTGAGATCTCATTATTTTTATTTTTATTGGAAGGTCATCTGCTTCCTTTTATGTGCATATTAACTGAATAAACTATAATGACCTCTCTCTTTTACATTGTTGGGCTGAACATTTTCTCCAATTTCTTCTCTATATTATTTGTTGAGCACTCTTATTTTTCCCAACTATCACTGGCTCAATCCATGGCCAATCAGAGACACGTTGATACAAAAATATGGCAATCATAAATGAAATAGAAACACAATGGCATGAACCAATGACACAAATCTATTACTTCTGATTTCTCAACAACAATTTCTTCAGCGATTTCTTACATGGTTTCTCTCAAAATACTAGTAGCACCATGTCGATGTTCACAAGTCCTCACACGTTCATGGATTTCCCAGCCTCCTTAGCACACAACTATCTTGTTACTATCGGTGATTTACTTGATCTACTTTATGTCAGTTCCCACTCCCACTCCTGCTCCACACAACTATAGAAATACAACTCTGAGGTTGAGGCTCCAACTCTACGGTTGAGGCTCCTTCACTCTGCTATGAGCTCACGTAGGTCATAATTCAACTCTTACGACATCAAAAAATGATCTTGCAGTAGACAACAATCTCATAGTGGAAAAAGAAAGTCAATGGAAGAAAATCCAATCGCCTCCACACAAATCATACAAATTTCTAGTCACCCTATTTGACTCACACCCTCTCTAGATCATACTCGTTCTGATACCAAATGTTGGCTTAAAGAGCTGAAATAAAAAAAACATTCACACACACACATATATTTTCACATAGGAACAAAAAATATCCATCAAAGATCACATTGTATTAATGTACAATAATCTTACATCACTCTCTTACAACAATACAATACATGTGACGTCATTATATAGCATTTAGGTGCTCATAACAAGATTTCCAGTATAGTTAATTGGTACAACCATCTCCATAATATCTCCATGAATATCTCCATAAATTTCTTAGTTGATTCTATGTGATCTCCATCACTAACTTCTCTCATTGTCCTCATCTTTGATCATACATAGACTTCTAGAATAAGTCTACTTTCATTAATAATCATTTCATCATATCATAAGAATGAATTATTTCTTCATAACCAATGTTTTCATTTCTTGGACTTATACATATGTGTATGCTATTATAGATACCTTAACCATTCTTTCCTAAACCTTTTCCTTCAAAATCCATTTTATTCATAAGTTTTTAACATATTCCCTTTGTGTGATTTTCAAAACAACCTAGTTCATCACCTTCAGTAAGAGATTTGTCTTTATAAATACCATTAGGATCATCATTTGGAGCCTCAGAACAAAAGGGAGACATATATACATCAACATTATTATCAGAAACCAAATAACAAGTATCACAAGAACTATCAATTTTCTGAATCAGGTCACTTGTATCATAGATTGCATAACACTTTACTTTCTCTTGTTTTAACTGTTTTACTTCACTTTCAAGTGATAAAAATACATTTTGTTTGCCAATAACTCTTGTTGCAATGATTCTATCAATTTATCCTCTTGATCTTGAATTTTGAAAATAGCATGTACAAATTGATCTAGTGATTTTAACTTTTCTTCTATTGTGTTGATGTGTTATGTATAAAAAACTAAAAAAATCATGATAAAGTTCATTAACTCATGATTTGAATTATGCAAATTTGTCCATATTTCCTTATGTAACCTATCTATTTCTTGCAAAGCATCGTCAATATCTTGTTGTAGTAGTTAAATTTCCTGATTAGCGTTTTGAATCCTTTTTCCTCCTCTTTCCATTTCAAAAATGCTAATGATTCGTGCTCTCTTTACAAATAATTAGCACAATAAACACATGGTTTTTGGTACAACTAATCATGCACCCATATTTCAAATAAAACAATAATAAAGTTGCCAGGTAACACTCATCATGCACCTTTTGAATAATACATCACAAAACTCACACCTGTTTTTGGCGCTGCCCCTCATCATTTTCTAGATAGTGTTGTATGTTTTGCATGTCATTGCATAGGGCCTAAGAAAAACATCTTAAGTTATGTCTGCTATAGAAACCCAGTGCAGGTACCCTTTCCGGTCCGCTTTTGACTAATACATCACAAAAATTATTTTTGTTTTTGGGTGCTACTCCTCATCAGTGGCCAGATAGTGTTGTATGTTTTGTGTGTCACTGCAGAGGGCCTAAGAAAAACATCTTAAGTTGATATTATTGTAGCCACCCAGTGCAGGTACCCTTTTGGGTCCCCTTTTGAATAATACATAACAAAACTCACACCTATTTTTGGGTGCTACCCCTCATTAGTGGCCTATATTGTTGTACATTTTGTGTGTCACTACAGAGGGCTTAAGAAAAACATCTTAAGTTACGAATGTTGTAGGCACCTAGTGTAGGTACCCTTTTGAATAATTCATCACAGAACTCATGCTTGTTTTTGGGCGCCACCCCTCATCAGTGGTTGGATAGTGTTGTATGTTCTGTGTGTCAGGTAACTTAAGATGATTCATGCTAGATTTCCAAAGAATGAGAACAATAAAAATAGGGTTTTGGGTACAACTGATCATGCACCCATATTTCAAATACAACAATAATAAAGGTGTCAGGTAACACTCATCATGCATCTTTCTTCAATTTTCTTACAACCAATTACACATCAATTATTTTGAGATTTTAATTGACTCAAATTTCCTTCAAAGTTAACTTGGATGAGGACTTCAACATTGAGTTTGATTTGTCTCTTTACATAAATAACTCAACTTACACAAGGATTTCAAACTTTGACCATTTTCACATGAACTTTGTATGACACTTTGCCACTGAATGTTTCCTAAACTTTATTCCTTTTACAAATTTCCCCTTACATTTATCCACATGACCATATTCTTTAGAACTTGACATCCATAAACAATTAAAATTTCATCTTTCCTTATTTTACCACAAATATAAAAATATAACCATGCCAACATAAATTTTGACTATATGATATAGTTAATTTTCTATATAAATAACTTTAAACTTCCATCACCTTAAATGCAACACTTTCCTCTTTGCACAAACTTTCAATTTGACTGTCGATATTTGATGTTATTTTTTTGGTACGTGTTGTACTTCACACCAGGTTCAACCTCAAAGAGAGCTCAACTACACCCTCCAAAATGAAATGATTGTGTAGGTGGAGCAGATCGTAGATGGAAGAGAGAATTTTTTATAGAGAAAATCTCGATGGCAACTTCCACACTAATTCAGAAATTGAGTGACATGTCTAGTAGTTTTCCACCCTCCACAGGTTTATCTAACAACAATTTTCACAACCATTCAAGGCTAGAAACTACCATTTTTTCTAAAGGAATATGGTCTGAGTAAGCTCACCAAAATGTATGTATCCAAGACTAATTCCTTCACCAAAAATCCGATCCATTCAACTTGCATAGTCGCTAACTATTCACCACGACCAATACAATATTTTTTGGTGGCCCACATTGAATAAATTTTGTAGACGCATTGCAAAAATATGGGAAATAGAAACAAATAATGAATGTGTAGTAGGACTCAAGTTTCCAACATTAGACTCTCACAATAGATATGGTAGAGAAATTGATCACATCATCAACATGAATAGATAGTTACAAGAGATAAGTTTTCTTTGCGATCTCATTCCTTTTTTTTGAGTGGAGGATCCTCTGCTTCCTTTTGTGCATATTAACTAAATATACTAGATCAATTTTTCTCTTTGACATTGTTAGGCCAAATATGTTCTCCAATTTCTTCTCTATCTTCTTCGTTGGGAACTCTTCTTATTTTCTTAGCTATCACTAGATCAACCAATGTCCAATCAGAGACACATTGATACAAAAGTATCACAATTGAAAATGAAATAGAAACAAAATGGCATGAACTAATGACATGAATTTGTTACGTGTGATTTCTCAACAAAAAATTCTGAACAGTAATTTCTTCATCAATTTCTTACATGGTTTCTCTCAAACTACTCGTAGAACCACATCAGACTTCACAAGTCCTCACACTTCTGTGAATCACCCAACCTCCTTATCACACAACAATATTCTTACTATCGACAATTTACTTGATCTTCTTTCTGTCAACACCTACTCCCACTCCTGCTCCACACACCTACAAAAAAATGACTCTCAGATCAAGGCTCCTTCTCTCTTCCACAAGATCACGCAGGTCGTAATTCAACTCTTGCGGAATCAACAAATAATGTTACAATATACAACAATATCATAGTGGACAAAGAAACATAAACACATGATGTTATAGTAGAAAAAAATCTCACAGTGGACAAAGAAATCCAATGGCAGACAATCCAATTGCCTCCACACAAATCACACGAATTTATAGTCACCCTATTTGACTCTTTGTAATTCCCTTACTTAGGGATTCATAGTTAAGATATGAATTTGTAATCTAATTGATGAATTTCTTGCAAGTATCTAAAATTATTTATTATAACAGTTTCAGTAAGTTCTAGCAATTTAATCATCTAAATCACCATTTATTCATTCAAAATATATATATATATATATATATATATATTCAATTCAAGCAAAAGAGGAAGTTAGAAATTACCTCTTGAAGAAGAAGTTTGTCATATTGTTGTCTTCTTTGTCCTATTGAAACTACCTGAAACATAATATATTCCTCCCATCTATCTAGGAGTAGATCCTCTCCGTCTCCCTAGCTCCAGGAAATCATATTTCCAATCCCCCGAACCCAAAATCCCAACAACACCAGCCAACTCGTATGCCCACCATAATTTTCCCACAATTTTTCCTTTTCCATATTTTTCCTTCCTCCCTCTCGAATCCCCCTCCAAATGTATGACTCACACTTCCTTATCCCTCCATCCATCGACTCCCTCCATCATAAATTTTCTATCTCCCCTTGTCCTTTCTCAGAAATTCCCTACCTACTCTTAATACACTAAAATATTCAATTCCTTTATTGTTGCATTAATTAATTCTAAAAAAAAAAAAATAATAAAATATAATTAGTTCAATATTTAATTGACTTAGATAAATTAATGATTTAATTAATTAATTAACTTTTAGTACATTAATGAATTAATTTACCATAATTATAATCATTAATTAATATAATTGGGGTGTCACATACACCCACCCTTCAAGAAACTTCATCCTGAAGTTATAGTAGCTTACAATACAAGAATAATAATAGCATTATTCATACATCTAGATCAAATAAGCCATATCATTAATTTAAAACACTCATAAATATTAGTGTACATTCGCAAGTCATGTTTGCATAGCTAGCACATACATAACTCGTGCTTGTAATAATGGTAATAATTAACACATCTAATGCAATTCTTGTATTCTCCTAATCCAATCAACAATGCGATTAACTTCATAAAGAATAAATCAACCTTTTACAATATTTTCAGAATCCTTCAGTTATAATAATTTAACACAAGCAACATTTACCTAGATAATTGTAATTTAGTTAAGCCTCCTCCTTTTCATCGTATATTCAGTTTCAGACAGTCTCACTACCTAAAAACCCTTCACTTTCCCACATATTATAGTAATGCATTTGAACCAACATAATTTAACATATAAAGATTCATAGCATACTATTTCTCATTCGATGTTCACGACATCAACCATTTATTATCATCATCCTTTGGCTATTTCATAGCCCATTAATATGCAAGTTAGTTATAAAACATACTCATGCATATCCATACACTATGAAAATGTAATTGCATTCAACCATATCATTAAATCAGTATCCACGTACGAATATGTTTAAAATTCAAATTTTCAAGATAGAAATAGGTCACATAATATCCATCATAAATCACATAACAATAAACATTCATAGTATTTACATTCACGTAGATCTATATGTACAAAATTTAAAGTCTCAAGTAATCAATGTTCCACAGATCATAAGCAAATAAATATATGACTAGGACATAAGTAATTCTAGTTGTCTAAGTCAAAATGGCTCATTACATACACCCATACTTCAGGAAACATACTTTTGAGGTGTTCAAAAAAGTGAGGGATGATCTCATCGCAAGGTATCTATATCCTCCCAAGTATCATATCCTGGGATATACTTGTCCCACTGAACCTTAACTTGGTCTAACAAATTATTCTTGAGTTGTTGAACCCTATGGTACAATATGTGTAACGGTTAAACCATGATGGTTCCTATGTCCAAGACCTACAATTCCTTCCAATTTAGTTTGTAAGATTTGTCAAGAACATGATGTCATAGAACAGATCCATGAAAAACATCATGAGTTTTATGCAAGTGGAATGGTAGTATGAGGAGATAGGAAATGGGTCCAATTCTCCCTTGAATTTTGAATGGTCCTATAAATCAAGGCGACAACTTTGTCCCCTTCCCAAACCGAATTATACTCTTATTAGGCTTGATATGAAATAAAATATAATCTCCCACTTTATAATTCCGGTCAACTCTATGCGCATCAACATTACTTTTTTGTCTCTCCTACACCTCCTTTAATCATTGTCTAATCTAAACCACCCAATCCTCCATATCTTGAATCAATTCTAGACCTACTGTCACTTGGTCTTGCAACATTTCCCAACTCAATGGTGTCTTGCATGGCCTTCCATACATATCTTGACAGGGTGGCATTCCAATTGAGTTGTGAAAATTGTTATTGTAGGTGAACTCTACCAAAGGTAAGTACTTATCCCAATGGGTTTGGTTATCTATAACATACATCCCAAGCATGTATTCCATAACCTGATTTACTCTTTCAGTTTTCCCATATGTTTCAAGATGATAGACTATGCTCAAGTTCAACGGAGTCTCTAATGTTGACTTTAAACTTGTCCAAAACCTAGAGAAAAACCGAGAGTCCCCATTTGAAATGATCTTCTTGGGTAGCCCATGAAAATGTATAACTTCACTTATAAAAACACATGAGATATCAGTGACATCATAAGTTTCTATGAATGGAATAAAATAAGCACTCTTGGTCAACTAATCAACTATAACAATAATGACATTGTGTTTATGCGATGTGAGTGGAAATCCCACAAAAAAATCCATAGAAATGACTTCCCACTTGGACATAGGAACATCATGTGGTTGTAGGGGACCTTTCAAGTGATGATGATCAACCTTTTATTGTTGAAACTCAAGAAACTTAGTGACTAAATGGACTACATCACGCTTCATTCCCACCCATAATAAAATATTTTTCATGTTTTCATACATTTTCTTCACACCCGGATGCACATAGTAAAGTGATTTATGGGATTCCTTGAGTATGATGATGTGAATATCCCTACCCTCGGGGACGTAAAACCTTCTCTGGTATCTCAATAATCCATCTCCTTCAAGGATATATCATTCTATATTTGACTCTAATTGTCTCCCACTCTAGAGGTATGGAGTAACCTTTAAATACCAACTATCTCCAAGAAGTTTCCCCAACACTCACACCCTCAAATTAACCTTTAAGAGCACTAAGGAGAATATACATGGCCTTCTAATCAGGGAATCCATGAACACATTCTCATTTCCCTTTTTTGGAATCTTTAACAGTACTGAGAGGGGGGGGGGTGAATCGGTACTAGGCTCTTTTAACCATTTTAAACTTCAAGCACATTATGTACATATTAAGTATTATTAATTCCATTAATAACATACATTAATAAATATATTCACAGTACACATATATTGTAGTGGAAACCCAGGCTGTGAGAAACAAATTTGAAAATATAAATATCAATTCATTTATAAACAATTGTTTGTGAGGACACCAATCCTTTGTAGTCACCAAACCACAAATAGATGAGGAAATCAATCCTGTTATGATAACCAACTCATATCTCCGGCACCAACCTGCAAGTAGATGAGGACACCAATCCTACTATGAGCACCAACTCATATCTTAGGGACCAACTTGCAAGTAGATGAGGAAAACAATCCTCCTATGAGCACAAATTCATATCTCAAGCACCAACCTACAAGTATACAAGGACACCAATCCTCGTATGAGAACCAACTCATATCTCAAGAACCAACCTCCATATAGATGAGGACACCAATCCTCTTGCTGAACACCAACTCAGCATGTAGGAACCGAACTACAAAATTATTGTTCATAGAACCAACGTATAGGAGACTCCAATATCCTTCCTTGCTCCTCCTTGTTACCCTGGAATAAATCTATCTTGATCTTGTCAATTAATCATACCAGACAACATATTTACACTTCTTGTAGTTGTGATACCATCATAAATGCTTCTTAGAAAATCCCTACTTTGATTTAGCGCTCTCATTTGCACGATTTCATAAATTCCTTGCTTAACCAATCCACCCCTAGACGTTCATGTATTCTTTTCTTCCATGATCATGTATCCTTGAAATTGTGTGCATGAGAGTCACAGAGACCAATCACACTTTTACTCCAAATCAATCACCACCAGTCCTCTAGCTCAATTAGGGAATATTTTTTTATACCTTTCATCCTCCAAATTTTTCCACATAACAAAATCCACTTCGTGAGGTCGACTCCAAGTCTCCATAAAAATTGGGCTTGAAATAGCCCCAAATTCCTTCCTTTCTCTATGAATGGGATTTCTTATAGTTCACAACATGAATAACATCACTCAAAATATGTTGGATTAGGATCTAGGATTGATCTCGTCCATTCATGATATTTTCACTGCCTCATGCAATACATCTTCACTTCTCAACAATCGTCAAATTAGGATCTAGGATTGATCTCGTCCATTTACCTTTTTTTGTCCACATAATACAACTCCAACGTATAGTGACCATCGGATCGTTCTTGGATAGATCACAATCACCAGATATGGTCTCAGTTCACCAGTTGATCTTCATCATTGATCTTGTTTCCGCGTTCCCGGGATATCAAGACTTATTAAGTCACTGCAACATCAAGATCAAGGGCCTTTTACATTTCATCCATACTTCTATTTGGGATGGAATCCATGATCTGGAATGACGTATTTGTTGGTTCCCAGTGTTTGGGAATTTTCTTCGAGAGACGTGTCTCAATCCCCTCATGCCAAGTGGACTATCATACCACTATGTGGGATTGACGTGACATGGTATCGTGGCTACAGACTTGGAATTTGTTGCGGACCTATCATGGATTCCACAGATACTGGATGATGTGGAGTGTCACAAGGGTTGTTGACTTGGTCTCCATGTGGACTTGACTAGATGGACTTCCCACATGTCACCTGCTAATTGGTAGTCATGTCTCACCTTAATTATGGATTTTCATACATGTCACTTATCAAATGTGTTCTAACACATGTCACTTTTTGTGTGGAAATTCCTATGTCATGTTGATGTTTCTTGACATCTGGATGTCAATACGTTTACACCATCCAACACCTTAAAATATATGATGGATGAGGTCCTCTATAATGGGAACCATTGATGTTCTACATAAATGGATGGATGGATATGCTTCTCCATGATATGGTCAATCAATGGATCATTGTTGATTCTTCCAGTGATCAACGGTCGATCTTCATCTTGCTAGTATACGACTTCTCCTCATCTTCACCTCTACCTTCCACGCGTCACCTCCTAAGTGGCTGCACATTTTTGCTGACGTATCTTGGATCTTGGGATCTCGGGATATCGGGGATATAATGAGATTTGTTGATCTATTGTCTTCTCTATAGTCAATATGCTTTCAAATTTTTTCCATAGAACCCATATGCTATGGGACCTTAACTTGCACGTGTTGTTTCTTGTGTGGGATTTTACATAACCCTGACATTTCTCGATGTTGGGTCTCTCGGGAATTAATCAATCTTCAATGCATATAACTCATCAACAATCGATATCTACGATGATGTGGCAGATTACCTGTGTATCCTCCACATATCTCTTTTGTGGATGTCATCATGGCTTCTGATGTGGAAACCAATACATTCCCTGACACATTGTTTCCATGTGGGCTTGATATTCATATACCAATTAATGTGGCACTATCTTGGCATGGAACATGTTGTTGATGCGTCATAAATCTATCTCACTAATATAACGTTGGGACCCATGTTCTAAAAGTTAATTCCTTTCACACAGTTCTATGGCTCTTCTGTTTTCATTCAAACTAAGAGGTTTCATAATCCCATCGAAGTCAATTTCCCTTATGCATGTGGGATATTGTATTTTCCCAATTGGGCCCTCGAGTCCTCCCTTGACAGGCCTATTACTGTTGCACTTCCTCTATAGTATCTATCCTTTGTAACATGGTCATTGGGAACCCTAGCTGAGACCTCATCGAATTTGAATTAGCACACAGAGACTAATTGATTTCCAGGGAGCTTCTCAACTTGATTTGTCTATTTTGATTTGTAGAATGAAGGATTCCTCTGTCTTCTTTCCTTCAATTACAATAATCACGTCATTTTTTATCATCGATCTGTTATGGGAATCGAAATACCCTGTTGGTCACAAGGTTGAACAATTATTTGTGCCAAACTTCCCTTGGTGGGGGTGGATTCAGATTGGCCTTTAGGCCATAGGCCTCTTGGATGTTAAAAGTACCTCTTGGAGAGCTTCCCCATCGAAGGATGTCCTCTCCTTGCAGTATAGGAATTTTTCGTTCATTGGTCATGTTATGCCAAGGTTGGAGGTTCACCTGTGCCTCGACGTGTAGGTCCTCTTTGTTGGATTTCCAACATCTCCAAGTGGTATTTGTGGGGTTGTCCTTCCAGTAGTTTTCCACCCTTGTTAGTCTTGCATGAGTTGTTGTAGGATAGAAGGTAACGGCCCATTCCTCCTGCACTAAAATAGGTGGTTGTTGCCAGGAATCATGCCAGAGGAGAGCAGTCTGACTATTTCATATTTCCCAAAAGGCATGGTTGACTATCAGGTGTTGATTCTTCCTGGATGTAGTCCAAATCAAGGATCCCGGGGTGTCTTCATTCCCACGAGTGAGGTTTCGTTCTGTTATGTTGGGAGTATACTTCCGTCACCAAAGCCTGGCCCAAAGGTCCTTAGGTCTTTTCAGCCATCTCCACCAAATCTTGGCACTGAGAACTTTGTTCAGAATAGAGGGATCTCTGATTCCTAGACCCCCTTGAGTCTTATGTCCACAGAGCTTATCCCAACTGATCAGAGAAAATTATTTCCCTAGTTTAAGTCCCTGCCAGAGAATGTTTCTTTGAAAAGATTTAATGGCATTAAGGATGGAGTTTTGGGCTGCGAGAGCCGAGAAGGTATAGACTGGTAGTGCTTGCAGGACTGATTTGAGGAGGATTAGGCAACTTAGGAAGTTGAGAGCGTGATAGGTCTAGGAGGAGATTATTTTTGAAAAGGAGGTAAGGAGGCCTTCCCAGGAGCTATTTCAGAGGGATTTTTCGAGGAGGGGGATGCCAAGGTACTTGGATGAAAGGGAGCTTTGAGTGAAACCCAAGATGTCCGAGATGTGGAGCTGAATCAACAAAGGAGTATTGAAAAAGAAGATCTGGGACTTATCCTTATTTATGTCCATCCCCGAGGCTTCACAAAAGGTATTGATGATGAAGAGAAAAGTGAGGGCCTCTTGGATTGTTGGGGATCCCATCATCAGAGTGTTGTCCATGAATTGGCTATGAGAGATCGAGGGGCTGATGCCATGCAGAGGAAGCCCTTTTAGCATCCTATTTTTCATCGCTGCCTGAATGGAGCAACTGAGTCCTTCTGCCAAAATGATGAAGAGGAAAGGAGAAAAGGGGTCCCCCTTCTTGATTCCTCTAGTGGGAGAGAAGGGAAAAGAAGGAAATCCATTGATAAGGATTGAGAAGAAGGTCGAGGAGGTGAGGTTCAGAATCCAGGTAACCCAAGAGGGGTCGAAACCAAAGGCGAGGAGCATGGACCACATATAGTCCCAACTTAACTTATCAAAACCTTTGGAAAGGTCTAGTTTTAGGAGCATACCTGGAGTTCGGGTCTTCTGAAGAGAATGAATGACTTCATGGGTGAGGATGACGATGTCCAGGATTTTTCTACCCTCCACGTACCTTGATTTTTCTAACGAGATGATGAAGGGAAGCAGAGGCTTGAGTCGTCTCGCTATCACCTTGGTTAGGAGCCTGTAGATGATGTTACAAAGGGCGATCAGCCTGAATTTATTAAGATGGTTTACACGCTCTTATTTGGGGATGAGAGTAAGGAATGTAGCATTAAGGGTCGGGAGGACCTGTCCGGAGAGTCTAGAGTCTTCAATGATCTCCCATACTTCCTCTATGAGCATTGGCCAACAATGATGAAAGAAATCGGACGTGAAGCCATCTGGTCTTGGGGATTTTCCCTTGGGGGTGTCCTGGAGAGCCTGATCAACTTCCTCGAGCATGATGGGTCGAAGTGAGGCTGTGTTTTGTTCTTAAGATATTAAGGAGGGTATGTGCCACATGATCTGTGCTATATCTTGCGATCTGTCTCTCTGGGGCTCCGACAAGAGGTTTTGATAATAGTTGACCAACTCTTCTTCCAATTCCTCATGAGTGTGCCTGGTTTGTCCGTGATCTGATATGAGTTGTGTGATGTGATTGGCGTTCCTTCATTGGATGGTGGATCTATGGAAAAACTTGGTATTTCGGTCTCCCTCTTTGAGCCATTGGATACAAGATTTTTTCCTCCACAAGATTTCTTCCTGAGCTTTTCTTTCCTCCAGCTTTTGTCTGAGTGCTTCTTCCTTTTGTTTGAGGGGTTCAGTTAGACCCATGTCCCGGATTTGTCTTTGAATAGTGTTCATTTGTTTCGTTAGTTGTCTTTGTGCCTCAAAGATGTTGCCAAAAGTTTGTTTTTTCCAGGTTTTGAGTTTCTGCTAAAACCGATACATCTTGGAGCCATTGGATACAATAGCCTCCTCCCACCAGATAGTTGACATGAGGTTTTGATAATAGTTGATAATATTTTTTATTATATCTGGTTTTTCTGCAATGAGCATATCTCGTAGTAGTCTCTATTTACTACGACCGTTGAGTCCCCTTATATTCTAGGAGATGATCTTCATGAGGAGGGGTCGGGGGGGAAGAGGTGGGAAATTGTCAGATATCAAATGTATCTGACCTGAGTTGACCATGAAGTGTCCTATTTCCTAGATGATATTGTTGGTGGATTTCCACCCTCTTTTCTTTTCATCCTTCTGAGGTTTACGTTGTTCTTTCGGCGTATTTCCCTAGATTCCTAAGCTTGTATTAGATCTGGCGGTGGAGCCGACTAAAGATTTGAGGAAGATTTTGTGCACTTTTCTCAGTTGGTCAAGTGGGATAGTAAATAGTTTGTGATGTCTGTAAGCATGTTCCAGGTGTTTCAGGTCTACTTCGGCTAGATCTTGTTCATTAAGTTCCATTTCCACATCTCCATATTCTTCCTCTGATGGTTCCAGGGCTGCAACAGTAGATCTGGTTGTAGGGATGGGTTGGGTAGATGCTTGGGTTACCTATTCCTTCCCTTTCCCTGGATTGGGGGGTGTTTTCTCTGCAGGTAGGGCTTGCAAGGCTTCCAATCCTTCTTGTTTTTGCTGCAATATCTCATATTGGTTGCTCATGGTTGGTTCCTTGATGGTCTGGGTTGTTGGTCGCTTTCCTTCTTATTTGCGCTTTCCCATTGCTGATATGAATCCTTCTTCGTCTTTGTTGGCTTTTGGGTTACCCTCCTTCCTAGGCATGTTGAGGGGACAAGGACAAGAGGTGCCCATGCTCATGGCACTTTTGACATTTGAATGGAATGTGTTCATAATTGATGGTTTGCATCCAGTCTTTATCCTGGTATTCCATAACGATAGATCCTGGTAGCGGCTTTGCAATGTTCAGATAGACACATATGTGTGCGTAGGAGGTATACCTTCGCTGCTTGGTGGATTATGAGTATTTGATGTACACTCCTACTGTATTTCCTATGCCTGTCAGACCTCTTCCAGCCATAACTCCTGCGGCAAGGAATCTAGCCTCACCTAGACTGGGGCGTGGGAAAAGTCCTCCAGTTCAGGGCTAAATTTTTCTGTCTAGAATCTCATAAAAAGACTTTTCGAGTTAAAGAAATATGGGTCACCGTCAAAGATATGATTTTTGTCTTCTAGGTTGTGCAGGATTATGGTAAAAAAACCCTTGGAGCCCAGCTGTAGATCGAAGTGACCTTTGGGCTTCCACCATTGATATATCCATTTTACCAGTTCTTTCTCCAAGGACCAGAGCCCTAAAAATTTCTCGATTATGGTCTCGTTGGTTGGCCTTAGACTCGATATTCGCTGGTTGTCCTTGAACTTTTGTTTCTGTTGATCCAACAATGGAAGGGAAGGGGAGAGAGACGTGAAAAAATAAGGAAAAAACAATATTTATGCCAAATCAAATCAATAGGGTAGAGGGTGATGAAGCTTGATTAGTAGTGAGGAATGAATTCATGATATTACTATTCTACTCCTCTTGGAGTTTTATGGATGGTTGAGTAAAGCATTACACTTGAGGATTTTTCTACAAGCTATTGCCAATATATGTTGATCGAAATGTTGTGACTACTAATATGGGAATGTTTAAATTGGGTAATATCACTCTTTGATCTTGTGTTAACCATTAGAAATTTTGTGTCGTTACATGTTGCTCTATGAATGGTTTCATGCTTTGAATATGATATCTTGGATGAACACAAATCTCATGTTAGTTGGAGGTTATCTACCTTCGTAATTTCTCCTTCATTTTCTGAACTATAAGGCTGCAAGGGACTGCAGTGATTTGAACTTACATTCTGTGTTTAGTCACTCGAAAGAACTCTCAAAATTTTCCTTATTCGATCCCATAAACCCAATAGATCTGATAGGCACTGATAACATCCTTGCAACCATCAAATTTTAGTTTGAAATCACTTTTCGATTGGCTAGCAGATATGGAAATTACATTGTTGTCCATCCTCCAGATCTGTTTTTTATTAAGTCTGACCTTGATCCACATCATAAATCTGAAAATCATGGACTCATATCTTATATATGCAAGTATGTTGGGTGAATAATTGTGATACAATATCCAGAGAACATATTTGTATCTTGTGGTTGCATACTTCATTTCTGGAAAGAGTTTTTCAATTGTTTCTTATACACCAGAAATAGTTCACCTTCTTATCTTTGGGTGGCATTTGAAAATAACTCAAGGTTGAACTTTTGTAGGATTGTTGAAACTTGAAATTCTATCATGAGCATGAAGTCCCATAACCTGATTTTTTTATGAGCATTTGTTGCAATCAATTTTTCTATAGTAATGCTATGGTGTATATCATGACTTGGGTGACCTCTTCAAAAGGGGAAAAATATAGTTTCAGATGTAGGAGCAGACAATGCCTTAGAATAAAACAAAGAATGCAACTCTGCACCTTTGCATTGTCAAGCATAATTTGTACTTCCATTGTAAACATTTTGATACATAATATGATGGTAAACACCTATTTCATGATCAAGCTTTCTTTAGTCTCAAACGACTTCCTTGGTTGTGGATTACACCCATTGATTCTCTGAAATAGTATACTCTACAAAGGAAGATATATCATTAAGATAAGTATATTCAACATTTCCATCATTCAATGAACCATTGAATTCCTCATTGTTAACCTCTTCTGTAAAATCTTCATGTTCTTGGAGAAATCTCCTCTACTCTTCATAAACTTGAACATATACCGAAAACCTTTCTTTTGGACATTTTTTGTAATAAGATTCCCATATGCAGAATTTTTTTATCAATGTGCCATAATAGGTGAAATAATTCTCTTATATCTTCTATGAATCTAGGGAAATTTTTTATTGTTGTTGCTCTGACGAGACCAAGAAAGTGGCATTAAATACTACTGCTAATTTTATGATTGAAATCTGAATGTTGTTGTTATTTAGAGTGTTGATATCATAGTTATGAGCCCAAACTTGACAATAACCGATGATATTGGTTTTAGGGTTCCTGCAAGCATCAAGGTTTGTAGTGTAGACACCAAGGCTCAAGTATGGTTCTGGATTGGAAAAGCATGTGCCATTGGAGTTCATACTAGTGAACGAAAACATTCCATGTAGGCCTCAATTATCTATGCATAGTGAAAAACAATTTATATTTCTAGTTGGAAAAGTGGAGAAAATATGTGCAAGCTTCATATTTTGTTAGTCGAGAAAATATGTTTTATGTATTTGCATTACAAAGACCTTACTACTTATTTGATATGAAATAATTCTTGATTTCATTGCATTACAGGCTTCATGTCTCTTAAATGCATGGTAACTAAATAAACAATTTCAAATTCTATTAATTTCTTCTATATTATCATTATGCAGAGTGGAGTAAGCATGCATGCATGAACTGTCTTTAGATAGTTCTCTATTTTGGTCTTTTCCAGATTTAGATCTGTACTTTCCTGTTTTGTTTTTTTTCATACTTGGACCTTTCTATTTTCAGTTAGGAAGGGCACAACTCCTAGTGAAAGTGCGATTTGGCTATTCTTGTAGGGTGAAGATCCCTAGAAGTCACACATCAGTTATCATGTAGTTCAATCCAGTGGCATTCTATTCAATGTAGTCTTATCTCGTGCATAGTGTTCTATTCAAGGCATACTTATCCATGCATGAGGTCGACCTAAGGCTCAATGTATTCCCTTAACTCTTATTCTACAAAAGAGACAAGGGCACCTCAATGATGGGGTTGAAGAGTTAGTGTGTTGAGAAACTAATGTAGTAATTTTATGTTTTATAAGTTAATAGACAGAGATGTGATTGGTTGCTACAATTTTGTACTTGCTGTCATAATTTTCAGAGTGTTTTGTTTTCATATGTAGTACTTCTTTAGTCACTTTCGATAGTTGTTTTTTGCTATCCATGATTTATAAGAGACATGTTTGCTTACCATGTACTAAAAATTTAACATGGCATCAGTGCTGAGAATCTGAAATCTTCAAGGAATCTGAGTGTGGAGAGGGCTATTGCCTATGAGAGGGAGTCGTCAAAGGATTTCAACTGATGTGATGCCCTAGCTTCAGTGATTGAAGTTGTTCTATGTCTATGAGAGGCACCCAGACCTATGATAGCTTGTTGGGTGAGATGCCCATTATCTCCAGTGATTGGAAAGTTGTTTTTGGCCAGTAATAGGTGATCTTCACCTGGGATAGGCTAATCTATTTTCTGAAGTGTGATTCTAGGGTTTGTAGCGATGGTGTCGACCTCCAAGAGTGTGACAAGCTGGAGGGAACTTCCAAATTTACATATTGGAAGTGCACGATGCAAAATCTATTATAGGAGGTTGATCTTTGGATCCTAATAGGTGTCCAATAAGCTGAATCCCTAGGCTTCACCATCTCAAAATAAAAATTAAACTTATATGTTGCAAATCCTAGTAGCATGAAGTTGATTGGAATTGAATATTTAACATCATCTCTAATCTATGTTGTAGTATAAGGTTAAGTTTCCTTCTAAGTTTTATAATTTATGTAATGACTTTTTGGCATGTATTGGTTTTCCTAGTGTTCAGTTTTTTTGTATATGTTGTTTTCTTATGGGGAGGTGATACAAGTATGTTTTTTCCTGGTTTGGTCATATGTTAAATATCTCCTTATTGTATGTTTCTCTTCCTCAAAATTTGTTGAGTCACAATATTGGCATATTCTTTTCTCCCATAGTATTTTTCAAAATGTCTATCTGCAATTATCACTTCTGAATTGGTAAGAATTTGTTCTAAATGTGAGGGTTCTTTACTTGTTCCAAGGCTCCAAAGAGAACATGGTGGTACTGGTACTAGGCTGCAATTGATGATATTTTCCTTTTGTTTTTAATGGGATCTTATTCTCATGTCTTGAAATGTGCTTTTGTTCATGTCCATCATTTAGGCACTCTAATTCTATAACCCATTTTTCCATCCAATTGGAAACATCTTTGGTGCAATTTTTGGTTGCAGAGCTTGATTATTCTAACCACTCCTAGCTGCTAAAACGTATTCATTTCCTAGCTTATGAATGATTAATTTATGGCTTAAAGTATTTGTTGAATGCTTTTGCTTTTGCCTGCATCAACAGTATAGAGTAGGGGATTATTTCTTTAAATTTTATATTTTGAACTCAATCTGCCCAATCTTCAAGTCCATTTAGCTTCAAATTTTAGCTAAATGAGACTGAAATTTATCTAACTATGGTACTCTATGGGAAGTGGCCTTTGTTAGGGTCAATACTTGTGGCGTGGACCTTTTTCCAGAATAATTTAAATGCATATACATTGTGATGTCCAAGATCTAATTCGTTAATTTCATGCTTAAAATCCAATTATGTGCAAGTTCAAACATTGTAAGTACCATTATAACCAATTTTTTATTTTTATGTTCTGGGTCATACTAACTAAACTTTCAATTTCGAGAAAGTATTTGTATTGTTCTCTTGCAGAAAAAAGAAAATGGTAAGACACATTGTATACATTCCTATATTCTTTGCAGCTAGATGATGTTGTGTTTTCTTCCATCTGTTTGGTCTTTGACATCACCAACCAACAAGAGTATTTGAAAATTATATGCCATTTTTAGTCTTCACATGACATATTTTTTGGTTGAATTACTAAAATGCACTTTCTTATTCATATGTCTGCCAATCACGTGACAGAGCTTTGATTGTTGGGATGATCTCTATGGCATCCTTTTGTTATAGTTGTTGGTACAATAACTCTAATATTGGGTAGAATCCATCTGTTGTAGAATATATAGAATATAGCGCAACTATATTTCATCCTATATCTCATCCACTGCCAAATGCATTAGTATAGTAAACCTATCATTCCAA
Source organism: Picea engelmannii (assembly GCA_009831015.1). NCBI lineage: Eukaryota > Viridiplantae > Streptophyta > Pinopsida > Pinales > Pinaceae > Picea > Picea engelmannii. Next base: position 159,307 of record ML790629.1, on the reverse strand, counting down.
TGAATCTTTTTCTTGTTTTAGACAACAATGCACCTTTGTATTAGTTTATGTGGAGTTTTTTTATATAGTATGATGTGCACTCATTTTCTCATAGGTTGAAGGGAAGATGATAAAATCACAAATCTGGGATATTGCTGGCGAGAAGTGATACAGAGCAATTACAAGTGACTATTATTGTGGTGCTATTGGGGTTTTTTCTAGTTTATGATATTACCGTGGTGCTATTGGGGCTTTTCTATTATGGCTTTTCTTGTTCCCTGAATATGATATTATTAGAATATGATGACCTCTGTGAAGTAAAATCAGAAAAATCTAGACCTTATTTTTCTTAGAGTTTCTTTCCTCAGATACTGTGCCAAAAAATCCCTTGTCATAGGGCACCGGATTTCAACATATTGTACATTAGAAATAAATCCTCCCTTCACCAAATACAACCAATTGGCTTCATATAACTTAGGCCATGTTACCTCTTATTTTGAGAGGGGTAATCCTACTGAATTTCTTCACTAACCCCTTGTATTTTTGTGGTTTGATGATAGGGTTAGTGTCTTGAGAAGGAGGGTTTTGATGATAGGGAATGGCGTTTCTTGGGCATATAATGTCAATAGATTTACAAGGATTATACCACATTTTTTACAAATCCTTGTTCCGATAGTGAGGAAGAGAATTGAGAACTTCGAGGAAATCAATCAAGACTTTTCACTGGAAGAAGTGAATACAGGAAACATGCAAGAGAGTACACGCAAGTGGCTGCAAAAGAAATTCCATTCATGATGTCAATGGAAATACTTATAACGTGCATAAAGAAGTTAATTGGCTTTACTAGAAACACAACAAAGTCTGAAAACAAAAATCCATGGGATCAAAGAGAATTTCTAGGCCAGAACTCTCATAACGAAAATAAGCCCACAACAAAGCATTTGTTGTCATTTGAGTTCATGGGACCTGGGAATGAATATCTTAATCCAAGATATCTATGTAAAAATTGAGAGAGGTTATTTTAGATTAAGATGTTTTTTAGATAAACCTCTCTCAGTTTCCCAAAATTCTGCTCCAGTTGTTCACAATATTTTCTACTAAAATATGTCTAAAACATGACTTTGCTCAGTCAGAAAAATAGGATGTGAAGATGTGAATATATCTCTCATTCTGTAATACCTGTGTAAAATATGAAACAGTTTATTGTACTTTGGATTCTTAGGAACACAAACCTTCTCCATTTTCTCAATATTCATCTCTTATTGGCCACAGTCTATTTGGAAAAAAAAAGACTAAAAAGGTCATTTCTGGAAAATGTGCCTTCAAAGATTTTTGGAAAATGAAGTGGAATGATGGGTTAGGGTTTTCATAAATTATTGAGAAAATTTAGGGGGGTAGGGGGTAATGTTGGGGAGTAAGGGAAAGTGGAATCTAGGAAATGAATGAGGGGAAGGAGTGCAAAAGGGAAAAACACAACCCTACCCTAGAAAAACGTAGGGTAAGCTAGGGTTTTAAGAAAAATGATGTAAATGGGTAAAATATAGTTATTATGCTTTTAGACATACGTTTCATGGTGAGAACTGACTAGAATTATTTTAATGTTGGAATTTCATGTTTAGCACATAGAATTACAAATGGGTAACGTGGAATGGTTATGTTGTTTCTAGTAGATGATGTGTCAAAATTCACTATTTTTCTAGGTTTTCAAGTTAGATACTAGTAAATAGTGGCTAGGGATGCATCATCTCTGGAGGTTTGATAAATGTAAGAGTTTCCTAAATATGGGTTGAGAAAAACGATCTGTGTGAAGCCTAATTGGTGTGGAATTTATGTGGATATGAAGCACATAGAATTTTTGTAGTTTTCTTGGGCATAGATTGTCATTGAATTCAAAGATTATTTTTTTTCCATTTGGCATTATTTGCCAATAGACAAATTTTTCTTTGGCTTTGTTTATGTGTTAGCCAAGAAATTGGGCTTTGCAGTCAACAAGAGGCTTAAAAAGATGTCTATCAACAGGAAAAAATAACAGAAGCAAACTATGACATCATTCACATAAATAAATAACCAATAGATCATATATCCAACAACAACTTATCAACAAGGAGGAAGGTTCAGAGCATATGCAAAGTTTCCACAGAAATTGCAGTACTCTTGAGTCTTCTATTACTTGGCTTGAAGGATAGTACGATGTTTCAGAGAATATACCTAATGAAACCTGATGAATTAATTTAGGAATTTAGGGTATCAGAATAAGAATGTTCAAATGTGAAGCCAATAGGTTTATATATAGATGACTTTTACACTGCTCTTTTCTCACTAAGTTCTCTTTATAAACTAGTAATCTTGAACTTGGATGTTACACATTCAAATTCTAGTTACATTCTCACATCCCAAATGTGTGGCAGATGAGCACTTGATAATAAAGTCATATTTGTTTGACATATTGGGCTGAGAAGTTTACTCACTGTCTATCTATCCACTAGGTAATTTGTCTATGTTAATTATTGTAAATTGGATCTTACACCTAGAACAAGATTTACTTGTAGTTTATAAAATCTAATGGATGTTTTTTTGGGTATCATCTACCTGGAAAATTCTCACCGTGGGGCATCTACAATATTTGACAACATAATGCCTCTAGAAGCTCATAGAATCCAATTTTTCAAAATATTTTCAGTCTTTGTTATCACTAGGGGTGCTCAATTCAAACAATTGTGAGACCATCTGGAAGTTAGAAACCTAATGCTAATTTTATATTTGTTCCTAACCTAATGAATATTAATATGGAGGACAACATATCTCTAAAATGGATTTATTGTCGGTTAGTTTCCCTTATATAAAAGGCTTCCTTATTTATTCCTAATCTTTGAATTTCAATTATTTCAATGTTGTCTTCAACTCAGAGTTGATATTGATCAGGCAAAAGTATAGCACACATGCTAAGCTTCTTTTGACTTGTGCACTATAGGTCATGCACGCCTATATTTATGCATGATCTGGATTGTACACACCCTTCCTCAAATGTTCATCAAGCTATGCCAAAAGACAGTATTGGCTTTCATCAGGGCCCTTAGGTTAAACCTTATACACTGAAAGCATGTAGTCTGTAACTGACATGAATTTAAAGTGACAAATAAATTAATTTATGCATTTATTATTTATTGTGGTAACCTTTTCTCTTCAAAATGGCTTTGATTAATGGACAGTGCAAGTTTTTTTCTGGTGGGGTAAATGTAGCCTTACAAAATGTAGGGAACTAGTCTATTTTTGTGTTAATGTTTATTGTGCATCTTGTGATTTGATTCTGATAAGGTTTGGAATTTGATGTATTACTGTTGTTTGTACTTTGTAGGTTATTAAAACTTGGGGAGTTCGAAAAAAATTTGGCTTTCTTTCTTTTTCATACACATGACATGCCGAAGACATTATACAAGTAATAAAGATGACATCAAAGTTACGTTCTTGCTCATGTTCTAAGCTTGTGATGTTACTAGATACTATGATGGATCTCACATATAAAAAATTCTATCAAGATGTGTTTCTGGAACCAACTTCATAGTTCTATTTGATTCCTTCTAATTTTTAGGATGATATGTTTCTATGATGCTTGTTTCTTCTTATTCTTTGACAAATTTCAAGTAGATGCATTATAGTAAACTTCAAATATGAATGCATTATCATATGTACTTTTGAAAATCATTCTGAACTGACAATGAAGTAACAAGGTGATATTTTTTGCTACAGGCTTCATTAGTAAATGACGACAAAAAATTATTTGTTTTGTTTCTGTGACATGGGACTTTTCCCTTATAATTGAATAACCTCAAATAATGAACATCTTATCTATTGTACATCTTAAAAGGATTTTATACTGACCTTTAAAATATAGAATAACATACTGTATTAGATGTATTAGAGGCCACCTATAAATTTGTTTGCTTGATTCTAACATCGAATTGATGTAAAATCCATTTCCTCCTTTTGTCTTGTATAGACCCGTGCATATCTTGATGGGCTTGGGAATCTTCAAGAGACAAATATTTTCTAAGATTGACACTATAGAGGTATTTTTTGGATCACTGAATGAAGTCTCCTAGTCTTAAACTTTCCTTTTCATGTTTAATTGGTCTTAGATAATCACACTGCACAAGAAGTAGTTGCTTATTCGAATCTTAATATAAACACAACTTCTGTTGCAGGGTCTGGAGCACTTTGATGAGATCTTGTGAGAGGCAGATGGTATTATTATTTCACGGGGTCATTGAGGGATAGATCTTCTACAAGAGAAGGTAGCCTTTGATATTTGATGTAAACATTTTCCATATATCCATTTCCTGTTGTTTTTTTCCCATAGATAAATGAATATTGTTGTCATTGTAATCTGACTACAAGTCTAGTTGTGTTCCTGCATGGAGATAGCTTATAAGTTTGTATTTTTACTAAATCCAAACTTAATGTTTCTCTGGAGTATAAGGTAATGACAATTAGGATTGATGGAATTGTCTAATATGTTCTCTTGGTAAATCTTATTCATTTGGGATTGTAATTTGTTAGTGTCAAGGGAGGCTCCAAATTATTTATGGTTTCAAAGAAGGGATATTTACTTAGGTAATAGAGGCAGTATAGTAGTGTGAACATGCAGGCAAATCAAATTGTTTGGAGGACCATCAATAAGTTGTTGATGTCGTCTTCTCACTATCAAACATTTTCTTATATCAAATTAGTTTGGAATTTGATTTTCAAGCTAGAAGGTAGGAGACAACTTGTAGAAGTATTGATGGTTTTTGTATTATAGTTATCTCCAAGCTCCACATGTCAAGTGCTCCTCTTCACAAGGATCAACACTCTAGAAGAAAAACTCCTAATCTCCAATTCTCCTCCTCCACATGTGTACCGAGTCCACAACAACCTACAAGTGGTGCGCCCTCCAAACAAGATTCCCTCTAGACAAATTCTCAACCTCTTGAAGTGTGCCATGTGGTATCGATTCTCCTAGGGAGAAGCACCCTTCCTCCTATGCTTAGTGCTCCTCCACAAGATAACTCCACATCCTATGCCAAGGTCTCATCCTCATCAACATGTGTGCCATGTAAAAAATGTCAATGCCACGTAAAACAACTTCCAAGTTCCTCCATAAGAAGTGTGTCTCCTCTACCACATATATTGAGTACAAGCATCCACCTAGAGTAAGTGTTCCAATTGTCAATCAACAAAAACAATCTAGGATACAACAAAGGGATAGGGTTTCACCATGTACCCCACATCACATGAAGTGTGTTTAATTTCTTGTTAAACCCAACACACGACTAACAATCCAAATAAACTCTATTTATTAATTATTACCACAACTAGGTTTTCAATGAAAATATAAGCAGAAGCATTACACAGAAACCAAACACATTTGCACACGAGATTTGGGTAAACACCCCTAGAAAAACCCTTGTGGGAAAACCAGTTATGAGTTTTATTTTATTAAATAAAATCTTGGGTTCATGTCCTGGGATAATGGCCCACTAGAGGAATTACAATGTTGCAGTTGATAGCCTAGCCCACCTGGCTGTTATCTCCCTCACTGCTCCCTACACTCTTTCCTGAGCCCTTCCCACTCAGACACAAGTACATGAGCAAGACTCCCTCTTTCTCCTATGCATTCATTGTATGCCTCTCACCCTCCTTAGATGTGATTTTATAATCCCTTAATGACTAAAACCCTATCTCCAAAGTGATCAATGATCAATATCTGATCTTGATCTCTTGAGATCAACGGCTATGACTTAATCTCTCATTGATATATCATCAAAACTGATAGAGGGATATGCAAGAGTGTACAATGAGAACCTTGACAAACATAACCGCTAATGCTCGCAACATCGTCTAGAGGATGGAAAAATCATGTTTCTTTTTCCAAATATGTAAAACGAGTATATTACAGTTTAATGAATACATTTTTGTATTATTATATATGGTTTTATACTTTATAAAAAAAAATTCCAAGACTTTACAAGGTTTTATAATTCAGTGAAAGATTCGCCAAGATTTTACAAGAGTTTATAGTTCAGTGAAATATTCGCCAAATTTTTACAAGATTATATAATTGACTAAACGATTCACCAAAAAATTATATATACATATTATATTATTGATAAAATAGCCTTCAATATTTCCTATGTATCATGGGGATTCGCCCATTTATTATACATATAAATTTAGGGGGGGTTCTTAAAATCACCCGTGGTCCACAGACTACCCTCATGCACCTCAGGTGGCATGCCTAGCATGTTCTATAGTTGCAGATACTAGATCTTCTCTCTAAATATCTTCATAATTTTCCTAATCTTCAACAATTGTTCATCCATGGTGGCCTCTACGACCAGGGGGACTTTGAGTACTTGATTGTATAACTATTAGAAATTGGCCTGTGTCTTCTGTACCATCGTGTCCACATCGACCTTCTCCTTTTGGGATTTCATTTCTCTCTCCTCAGCGCTCTCTTGTATCTTCATAATTTCTTCCATTCTGCCTTCAAGATCCTTCTTTTGTTGCAGGGACGTATCATACTGTGTCTGTATCTGGGTTCTTTCATCCCTCAATTTGACCATGTATCGGTGTGCGATGTCACCTTGATGCCTTATCTCCTGTACCAACTATTCTTAGAGTTCCTCTACCCTTTGGATGGGTAATCTGGAGACGATGAGACTAAGCTGGTGTAATGTTGCAATATCTTCCTGCAAGGCCCCCACTGCCAGCTCCAGGATGAATACCTCAATATGTATCGAACTATGCTCCGTTGAGGGTTGGATTAGAGCATCTTGTGCACTAGCCTCTACTTTCCTTTGTGATATGGATGGGTCGGCCCCTCTCTTTGGGTCTTTCACAACACATGTTGTTTCCAAAATTTGTTGTAGTACTTCCAACTAATCCTAGGCCTTCTTTTGTGTGTCCCAGTTCTTTGTCACAACTTCACCCCAAAGATCTTTGGTGGAATCACAGATCAAGTACCTAATGCGATCCATATCATCATCGGTAAAAATAAAAAAATGGGGCTTGGCATTGTGATTTTTCTTTCTTTCGTGATCCCCCTATATTTTATTGTGCTCCTCTTGTCTATTCTTTCTCCTGATATTTCCTTTTGAGGCCAACTTTAGGGACTTTCGATTGGCCCGACTGATTTTTTACACCCTTTTTCTGATCCCCTTCCTCTTCCTCACTTTTCCCTTAGTATTTCTCCTCTTGGGAGGACCCTGTCTTACCAGATGGATTCTTCCAGTCATCCTCCCACTAATTAATTATGGCATGCACCTCTTCTACTATCAACAGATAATTGGTTGGTAAGTCCTGGTGCACAAGATCCTTTTTGTCTTGGACATAGAGGTGGTGCATGCCAAGTCTAAAGTGCATGACGTCCTCGTAGGCAAGAATGGATTTCCTAGGAATACGCAGTGTAGTCTCTACTACCTTTGTGATGAATTGTAAATATGTGTAAAAAAGGTTGTTTGTATCGGTCAATTGTATCCTGATGGGGAAGCTCCATAAGTTGGAATATATAGCAGCCAATGGGATGCGACCTGAAACACGCATGCGTTGGTAAAATGTGAGCTCCTTCCATCCAACCAGTGCAATAATAATAAGTAGCCATGCATAATGAAATTTCATGCCTTTTTTCTGGGCTTCTGTGTAGTCCTGCAAAAATTGATTTACGAGGAAGGTTTCCCAATTCATATGCACACATTCCTTTCATCTCTCTACCGTGGAAATGACTATCGTTGGTACCTCGTCCTTTCGATATTTATGCAACAACTTGCAAGACAAAACCTACGCCATGAACCTAACTTATTGTTCACTGATTCTCTTTACATCTAGACCGGGTTTCCCTTTGAATGTGTCATACTTGTCTTTGATGCTCTCAGAGAGAGATGGCTCTCCCATTTTGAGGAATAATAAAGATGGGTCTTCACCTTCTTTTTTCAAGCCTGTAATGTGCACAACTAGCATTGTATCAATTGAAATTGGGGGATCTAGCCAAAGTGTCCCCCCATGGACGCAATTGAGTAATACCTTAACATAGACATTGATTTCGTTACTGCATCTGAAATGTGGAATTTTGAACAATTTGAGAATCCTGGCTTTCTCTAAGCCCTACAACCATTCTTGTACTTCCACCCAAGTTTTTGTAGTATTCCTGATATAAAATAGTATGAAGAACATAAATATTTTAGCATAGAAATGGCATAGAAACAATGATATAACCAGAACAATAGCAGAATAACACCAGAAAGATCACCTTGATTAATGATATCAATGTTCACTTGCCTCTTCGAGGGGTAAACCTCCAGCAGAGTAGATGTGTATTACAATAATATCCAAGACAAGATTTATCATACCCTCTACTCCTATTTATACTAAATCTATCTATCCAAAAGAACAATGTAGAGGAAGATCCTTCTAGAAGCGAAAGCTTCTATTAGGTATTCTTACATTTCACTTATTATTCCTTATTGCTAGGCCTTATTAATATTGTCCTTTATTACATGGAATTATATTATTCTACCTACGTGAGGGGCTAGGGAGGTTAGGTCCTTAACATTCCCTCCCCCTTGAAGAACAACCTTGTCCTCAAGGCATCAGATGAGGGAATTGTTGTAGAATGATGGTTGGCTCCTAGGTGGCATCTTCTGGAGGTGTGTCTTTCCATTAGACTAACACTTCATGGATGGTGCATTTATGGAGACAACGCTCTCACTGGGTCAAGATTGCTTGTGGATGCAACCATATGTAAGCTTCTTCATCCAAATCAGGGAGACTAGTTTGAGTTTGGAACTTATTTCTAATCACCTTCTTTGAGCAGAAAACATGAAAAACATGATGGATCTTTGACTGACTGGGTAGAGATAATTGATAGGACACTGATCCCACATGCTTGAGCATTGTATAAGGACCATAAATTTTGGGTGCAAGTTTAAGACAATATTTAGCTTTGAGTGAATTCTACTTATAAGGTTGTATTCAAAGAAACACCTGGTCCCCTTCAACAAAATGGCGTTCAGAACAACCTTGATCTGCTTGTTGCTTCACGTGATTATGAGCCATGACCAAATTTTCTTTGAGGGCATGAAGAATATCCTCGCAGACTGTAATATTTTTGTCGAACTCTTGAACCTTCAAGACCCATGGCATATAGGAGAGAACTGATGGGGGATTTTGGCCATAGACTGCCTCAAAAGGAGTCATGTGATTAGTTGTATGGTAAGATGTGTTGTACCACCATTCAGCTAGGGGTAACCATTGAGCCCACCAATTTTTCCTCTTAGATGAAAAACACCTCAAATATGTTTCCAAATACTTGTTGATAAATTTCGTCTGGCCATCCATCTAAGGGTGATAGGCAGTGATGAGATGCAATTGGGTGCCATGTAGCTTGAACAATTTTTTCCTAGAATTGTTGGTGAAAGTAGGGTCTCTGTCTGAGACAATAGAATTAATCATTCCATGAATCTTGAAGATATTGTCCATGAATATTTGAGCCATGGTGGCATCTGTGAATAGGTGTTGAAGAGAATATAAATGAGCATATTTGGAGATACGATCTATGACCACCATGATGAGTGACTTATTGCTTTATTTTGGTAAGCCTATAATGAAATCCATAGAAATATCTTGCCAAATAGAAAGGGGAATAGGAAGTAGTTGGAGTGTGCTCAAAGATTTGACAGTTTCTCCCTTGTTGTGTTGATAGAACTTACATTCATCCACAAAGGTGTGGACTTCCTATTTCATACCATCCCAAAAAAAAAAATGTTTGACCCGTTCATAGGTTTTGGTAAACCTTGAACGCCTAGTTGTGGGTGAGGCATGAAGTTCAAAAAGAACTGTGGATTTAAGTTGGGATTTCTTTCATAAATACAAATGGCCTTTGTAGAAAATCTCTTCATTGTGCCATGAGTACCCTGGAGAAAATGAAGAATTGTGTTGCAATTGGTGGAGAAGGATAGAAATTTTGGGGTCTTGCAGCCATTCTCGACGAACATCTTGGAACCAATCTGGTACAATGAAAGAGAGGGAGAAAAGGGACCCGTCTTCTTCATATTTATGGGAAAGAGAATAGGCCACTACATTTTCCTTTCCCTTCTTGTAAATGATCTCATAATAATATCCAAATAGCTTGGTCACCCATTTTTGTTGCGTCGGGGATGAAATTTTCCGTTCTAGGAAATACTTGAGACTTTGATGATCATTTTTTATTTGGAATCATTGAGCCAATAAATTAGGATTCCAATGATACACAACATGCATAATATCTAACATGTCCTTTTCCTAAATGGATTGACCCAAATGTCGCTCTGAAAGTTGTTTGCTAGTGAAGGCCAGAGGCCTTCTATCTTCCATGGGGATGGCTCCAATTCCTTTCCCAAAAGCATCACTTTCCAATACAAATGTCTTTGTGAAGTCTAGGAGGGCTAGGATAGGGGTTGAGCACATAACATCTTTTAAGGCTTGGAAGGCATGATCCGCAACTGAATTCCAAGTGAAAGAATTATTTTTAAGGAGAGAAGTGAGAGGAGCTACAATCTTTCCATAATTCTGAACAAACTTCCTATAATAGGCCATTAAACCCAGAAAACCACACAAGATATTAATATTTTTAGGTCGAGACCAATCTTGCATAGATTCAATTTTCTTAGGATCCACTCAGAAACCATCCTTGCTGACAATATGACCTGGTTATTTCACTTCAGAGGCACCAAAGGCACATTTAGATTATTTGAGGAAAATTTGGTGCTTAGAGAGTAGATGGAGAACTTGATTCACATGGGAGAGATGAGATGGCCAAGTTTTACTATAGATGAGAATATCATCAAATAAAACTATGACAAAATGATGGAGAAAAGGATGGAATACATGATTCATAATACTTTGGAAAGTGGAAGGAGCATTACACAATCGAAAGGGAATTACCAATAATTTATAATGACCCTCATGAGTGTAAAATGCAATCTTGGGAATGTCTTCTTCTTTCATATGGATTTGGTGGTAGCCAGAACGTAGATCCAATTTGGTGAAGTAATGAGCACCAATCAATTAATCCAAGATGTCATCAATGACAAGAATGGGGAATTTTTCTTTGATTGTGAGTTTGTTGAGGGCACCAAAATCAGGACACATGGGCCAAGTACCTTCTTTCTTGAGTACCATGACCATATGGGAAGAATAGGGGCTAGTACTGGGACAGATAACACCGACTTCTAGTAATTCATGAACAATTTTCTCAATTTCATTCTTCTTGGAAAAGGGATGATGATAAGGCCGAACATTGGGGGGAAGAATGCCCGAGATGGAATGATCATGGGCTCCATGGGAAGGGGGATGTTCTTTGGGGGTGGTAAATGCAACTCGGTGGCGGGAGAGGATACATTGGAGGTCAGGATGCACAGAAGGTGCCTCAACAACATGAATGGAGTGGATTTGGGATATAATTCTTGAATGACCGTTTTTGAGGATATTTTCCATGCGATGGGAACTATTGATCTCAGGGTAGCCTGTTGTGATGCCTTGCAGCTTATACTATTGCCCCTCCTTTTGGAATTTCATGGTTAAGTCCTTAAAATCCATGAGAATGGGGCCTAGAGTGTGTAACCATTTGGCACCAAGAAAAATGTCACAATCACCCATGTCTATAAGAAAAATATGGGATTTCAGGTGATACTTACCAATTTGGAGTCACACATTTTCACATCATCCCCCAAATTTCATGGAACCACCATTTGAAATCATGATTTGAAAATTATTGACGACACATATGTAACAATTGAATTCTTGGGAAATGTGGTGATGAATAAAGTTATGGGTTCTACCATTTTCCATAAGGATGATGACATTATTTTTGACGTAACCAATTAATTTGAGAGTCTGGGGAGCAAAGAAGCCAATGAAGGCATTAACTAAAATCACTAGGTCAACGTTTGGTGGATCAGAGGGTGAGGTGAGGTCATATGGCAGTGGTAAATCCTCCACAGGAGAAAAAAAAAACTTCTTCATAAATATCCTCATTCACAGCCATAAAAATCTCTTGTTCCTTACACTTGTGCCCGAGAAAATATTTGTCATCACAATTATAATCATGCCCTTGAGTTTACGTTCAACCATTTCAGCCTTGGTTAATTTATGGATCTTGAGGGGAGTTGCAGGAGGGGCATAATTGGTGAGTTTAGGGCGAGGAGGAAGGGAGGGTTTGCAGGTCTGGGATGATATAATATGTTTTTCTTCCTTGGCTCGTTGAGTAGCTTCCAACCAAGTATGGTGGGCCATGAGAATATGGGAACAAATTTCATTTTTGAGGCCACTGATAAAGCATTCTCTAAAGAAATCATCTGACATGCCCTCCATTTTTAAATCCAAGTGCTCAAATGCGGAAATAAAGTCTTCCACTATTCGAGACTACTTTAACTTGGTCAAATGACCTAAATGGTGGGTGTCAGAGTCAAAGCAGTCATAAAGTTCAGCCACAAACTATGTCCAAGAAACATACCATTGGCATGCCTTTTTTTTCCATTGCCACCATTTCCATCATTCTAGATCCAGATGTAGCACACCATAATGAATCTTGGCTAAATCATTAGTAATTCGATGTAAAGAGAAATAATGTTCCATTTGGGTGACCCAACCTGTAGGATCTGATCCATCAAATTTGTTCATCTCAATTCTAGGTGGGCATAGGTCTCGAGAGAAGTGGGTAGTATGAGGACCTTGGTAATGAGAAGAGTCATGGTCATCATGATAAGATGGTTGTTCAAAAGAGAAAGGGTTCTAGGAATGGCCCAGGAAGTGTTCTTTGAGGTATTTGAGGTATTTGATGTGGGAAAATTGTTCCTTGAGGATGTTAATATATGAATTGATTTAGCTAAGGTTGGCATTGATAGTATTAATGTCTTCCTGGTTCTGGTGGGTGTCAACAATCAAGGTATTGATTTCTTGGGCTCATGTAGTAGCCATTTGGACAAATGCGCGGGAAAATGGTATAGGGGAACCAAAAGGGGTCTGGAGAGGTGGGTGGGACCATGGAGAAGAAGGGTGTCAAATGATATGTACCATTGCAATTAGGGAGAAAAGGGGGATCCAATGGGATAGTGGCCAAATAAGGGTGTCAAAGAAGGGTCAGGTCCACAAAACAAATTGTGTTAAAAATGATAGGTATCACTGGAGTCAAGGCGAAGAGAGGAACCCAATGGGATAGGTCCCAAATAAGTGTGTTGATGGGACCACTATACATATTTTTTACTCAAGCGAAGTTATACTCCAACCTAAATAATATTGCAGTGATGAAAGGCCCAAATGCTTAACAGGAAGAAATGTGTAGTAATTTTGCAACCAGAATACAGAAGGCACAGCTGCGCGAAAATAGATCTTGTTTATTGTATTTTTTTGTTTCTGTCCCCAGGGGTAGGATATTCATGGTTTCTACAAACAATGGTTTTCCCTCTTCTATAACTCTTTGATATACGTGCGAGGTCCAACAATAGTACTTGACCCAATATCTCAAGGCACCAACTAAGGAGGATAGAGTGTTCCCTTAGTTGTACTACCCAACTACCGAGGTACTAGAGAGTATCTTGGCTCTATATCATTCAAGAGATCAATCATTTTATCTATGGAGGAATTCATGACATCTAGGTTGATTTGTATACAGGTGTTGTCTGATGCGCTACCACTCGAAGGGGTACCAATAGGGGTTACAAGTGTGGCCAATAGATGTGTGCTTAACTACCTCCTGTATTTCCTGCATGTATGACTCTATAGCTTTAAGATGTCAGAATACGTCTCTACCCTGAAAAAATTTAACCCACAATTTTCTGCCAAGAAAGGTGCTCTGATACAACTTGTAGTATTCCGGATATAAAATAGTATGTAGAACATAAATATTTCAGCATAGAAATGGCAGAGAAACAATGATATAACCAGAACAATACCAGAATAACACCAGAAAGAGCACCTTGATTAATAATATACATGTTCACTTGCCTCTTCGAGTGAGAAACCTCCAGCAGAGCAGAGCTCTATTACAATAATATCCAAGACAAACTTTCTCATACCCTCTACTCCTATTTATACTAAATCTATCTATCCAAAAGAACAATCTATAGGAAGATCCTTCTAGAAGCATAGGATTCTATTAGGTCTTCTTACATTTGACTTATTCTTCCTTATTTCTAGGCCTTATTAATATTGGCCTTTATCACATATAATTATATTATTCTACCTACGTGAGGGATTAGGTAGGTTAGGTCCCTAACAATTTTTCTTGTCCCGAGGTTTGTCTTTGTGCATAAGTATTGATCCCTGGCCAATTCAGGGAAAATTTGTGTGTCTGTGATGTCATGGTCCATAAATTTCAAGTTGGCCACCTTGCCAAGCATGTCCTCATATTTCCTGACCCCCTTCGGGACTACTGCTATGAATAATGGAAATTTGTAATTCACTGGTACTGTAACGGGGGGCGCGTCATCCTGCCTCGGAGGAAATAATCTATGTGAATAATTTCAGGTGGTGTCAGGGCCGAAGGTCCGACCACTTCTTCGACCTCAACATCCATTATTTTCTTTGCTTGTTTCCTCGCTATATCGGATGGTACTCCTACTCTTGGAGGTGTCATTTTCGTTGTATGCGGGATTTTTGCACGAACACTCTGTGTCTTTGTGTGTCACTATAACTTGGCTTGAGTAAATCGGTTATGTTTTCTCCTACTTTTCATGCAACAATGAAAAATAGTTTCCTTCCCTCTCGTTATTTTGTGTGTTCCTTCCAAGTAGACCTATCTTATCTCACCTTAACTTCCTTTTCCAATCTAGCATTGAAGTTGATAACTGGGTAACTAAATGATCCTTAATTTCCAAATACGCCTTATGATCCTCCTTTCATACAATTGATCTATCCAGGATTTTTGGTGGCTTTTAAGATTTAAAGAGTCTACGGTGCTTTTATGACCTGTCATGCCAGTCATCTAGATGTATTTTCCATGCTTGACTATATTTAACTATATTTTTTTTCCAACCTATGCAGTAATGTGTTGCTTCGTCGCAGTTGATCCTATCTGTAACTTCTCTTTGAACTTGGCATAGTGTTCACTTCATGTGATATGATCAGTCCATCTGAACAAGTTCTGATACCTTGGGATTTCACTACCTTTTTATTGCTTTTCTTTCTTTTTCTATTGTTTATTGTGTTTTTCTTGATTTTCTTTCTACTATGGTACACTTACTATAATACAGGGGTTTTGGCACAACCCAAATTACTACGCCAATGGTTGACTATCCCAATAGAGTTTCAACCGACTTATGTTCACCATTCCTTCCAAGACCTGTCCATTCAAGGTTCTCAAGCACACATCACTTGTTTCAGATATCTGTTATATCACATAGGGACCTAACCAGTGCATACGAAACTTCCTTGGATGTTGTAGATACTTGCTATCATAAAGTAGTACCAATTTGTCGGCTTGTAATTTCTTGGTTTTAATGTATCGATCATGCCAAGCCTTCTCTTTGGATTTATGCACCTGCTGTGCCATAAACTGGTCTTCCTCAAGATGAACTAATTGTGCCAATATATCCTCTATTACACCTGTGTTCGAGAGCTCAGTGATGGTTGCAATGCGTAGAATAGGTACAATGAACTCCATTGGAATCATTGCTTCGTGTCCATAAACCAACCGAAAAGGTGACTTCCCTATCATCTTCTTGCTAGTAGTTTTTTATTCCCATAGTATTGCGGGGATGTGTAAGTCCCAATCATATCTTCCTACATTACAAATATTTATCAAAGCATTGTCCAAAATATTATTAAACTCTTCCAATGTGCCATTAGCCCGAGGATGGTATGGTGTACTCTTCTGATGACAAATATGAAATTCCTCAGTTAGTGCAGAAATTGTTTTGTTCATAAAATGTGTACTTTGATCGCTAAGTAATATGTGTGGACAACCAAAATAGGTGACTACATTCTCTAATAGAAACCGCACAGTAGTATCGACAGTGAAATCAGGAATTGGAATTGTTTTTTCCCACCTAGTTAGATACTCTGTCGCAGTAATGATGTATCATGAACTTGATCTTCTTTCCTATGGGTTGATCATACAACTCTAGAAAATACCACAGGGTAATTATTCAATCCAAATGGCATCACCGTGTACTAATAACTGCCCCATTCCATCGCAAATGTGGTTTTGTTTCTATCTTCCAGTGCAATTTTTATTTGATGGTACCTAGAGAATCCATATGTAAATGAATACATTTCTTGACCCCCTACGTTCTCCAGTACTTCATCTATGAATGGTGTTGGGAATGGGTCATGTAAGCATGCATCATTCATCTTCCTTGTATCCATGCATATTTGAATTCCTTTGATCTTCTTATCCTGCACCACCATTGGGATAATCCACTCAGACTCTTCTACTCATTCGATAATTCCTGCATCTAGCATCCTGACTATTTCAGCCTTCACCTTCTACTTGTACCTTGGTTTCAATATATAGGGTATCTATCATATTGGCTTGGCTCCATCTTTCAATGGAATATTCATCTCGCCTAAATATCCTGTTATCCCTTTCATCTCTCCTAAATCACTTGTTATCCCTTTCATCTCGAAGAATGTAGTTGGAAATAAGTCCTGATATTTTCATGCACATGGTACACAAGTTATGGAAATATTGGGCCAAGTGTCCAGGTTGATTATAGTTATAAGGGATAACCGGTCCTCGTCCTCCTCTACCGAAATTCCCTCTACCTCGGCCTCTGCCAAAATTTTCTATGTTCCTCTAATTAAAACCTCGATGATCGTTATATTGTGCGCTATTCCCATCTGCACCGGTATTCTCTTCCTGGAACCTGCATATATCTGATGTGCATTCTCTTAGTAATTTGAACGTGTGATAGTCCTTCTCTTCATGCCCTACCAACTTGCAAAAATTGAAAAACAAATTCTTTGGGGTACTCTGATATTTTTTGAGTAATGGACACTTAGTGGGATGATGGCCCCATTTCTTACGGATTTCGTAGTATCCTCCTCCGGGTAGTGGATTCAGCACTCCATGTTAGGATATTTAGACACTTAGGAATTAGTTAATATCTACTTGGTATAATGTGTCGTTAAGTAAAAGTGTGTTTCTTAGTGTGTTTCTTTAGTATGAATTAGTATGCATTTGTAGTTTGAAAATCTGACGGTCATGATATGTTCCTGACATAGATTGATTTAACAATTTATATTCTCCTCAATATTAACGACCATTGATCCATGTCTTAGCACCCAATTGGTCCATAATCTCTATTTAAAGAGCATGGAGGGTCATTTGTCGATGATCGATTGTGAGAAACTCTCTTGTAAAATCTCTCTATAATCTTTTTCTTTTGCAATAACAAAATGCTCCAAGTGGTCGCGTTGGTTGGGGCCATGGATGATTCCCCATAGGGTTCTTAACATGTCAAAACATTGGTGTGTTGATCTTTGATCCAATTGTGTGAGTGGTTACTCAAGATGTTTGTCCTCTATTGGAATACCTGTGTTTTTTAACATGGTATCATAGACTGTTTGAAGACCTGCTCCTGTTGTAGGTCAAGATCGTGAAGTCGAGTTTCCTCATATCTGTTTTATTCAATTTTTGTACATTTATGGGTTGAGAGGACTATTCCATTGTGTCTGGAGTGCTTATTTCAGTTAGAAATGCTTTTCGTTTCACTTGAAAAGGTTTATGTTTTCCCAATATACAACCATTTCAGCTAGATTTGGAGGTATAAAGTCTGAATACGCCATTTTTAAATTTTTTCAGAGTTTTATTTTGGTTTTATATTGTTTTTTTTTTCGGGTTGCTACTCTTTTAGATCTACCTATGATATTTCCCCCCCGCCCTGTGTGATCTTAGAAAATAAAAAATAGATAGGAAAAGTTGCATTTTCTGGGTAAGCTAACCGAGATATAACCCTTGTTGTCATCGAGAAGCAAAAACATTTTCTTGTGTGAAAAGATTTTTGTATGAGCACGCTCTCCAAGGTCAACTTCCACAACAATAACAAAAACAACACCCACAATCCTCCTGCTAAACATTTCAATATTTTTTTCTAGCCCACATGGTTAAAAGTTACCTTATTAAGTAAGAGGTCTTGAGTTCAAGTCTCTCTTTTTATTACTTTTTTTGAAAAAGTTCATGCTCCATTGTAAAGTATTTTTCACTTCAAGTATAAAAGTGAATCACTATAAGTAGCTTTAATATTTTATTTTAGAGTTATTTATTTTGCATGCAACTCTCTTTTATAAAGTAACTTCATTGTAAAAGTGATCCCCACTTCATTTTATAAAAGTGGGTCACTTCATAAAGAAACTTATTTGTAAAAGTGAGGTTATTTGGAGGGGTATCACCACCATGTGGTTCTTTGGTTGTCGTTTATTTTTTTTTAAAGTGGCATAATTTTCACATCTGAAGTCAGTTTTCACTGTCGTTTTTTTTAAACCGCCTAATTTTTTGAGATCTTTCCATCCAAATCATAAATTTTAGTTTTTAAATCCACTCTTATCAAAAACCCACTCTTGATTCCTTTTGTGATGCTTTGATTAGAGAGCAAGATAAGCTTGTACAACTTGGAGTGATAAACACTGCAGTTATCTCCAACAAATCCTTAGTCTCCCAGCAGAAATATAAACCCAAGAATCCCAAGAAGCAACATACTCACCACAACAATAAGCAACATAAGGGTCCAAAACCCACTCAGACAACTTTAGGTCCTAATGGTGAAAAAGGAGAAAAATATAAAAATAAGAAGACTAACATAGATTGCAACTTTTGTGATAAATATGGTCATGATGAGTCCAAATGTTTCAAGAAGATGGCATCTTTAGAAGCAATGATGAAGAATCACAACATCAATATTGATTCTACTTCTTCTTCTTCTCATGGAAATGCACTTTCTGCTTTCGATTTCTCCTTCAATGAAACTTCTACTTCTTCTTCTGATGAGCAGCTTATTGATTTTGGAGCATATTATCATATATCTAAGGATAAATACATATTTTCTACTCTAAATGAATGTAACACCAAGAAAATATGTGTTAGTGATGATAGATCTCTTAGTGTTGTAGGATATGGAACAATTCAAGTAGATAATGGTCATTTCAATGATGTATTATGTGTTCCAAGTATTTCTTGTAACCTTCTATCAATATATCAAATCACTCATTCATGTGAAGGTAAAACCGTAGAGTTTTCACCTCTCCATTTGTAATCAATGATCTAAAAGATCCTAAGCATGTTCTTGCAACTGGAATTGCTGATGATATTACCAGGTTGTACAAGTTTGACAATTGTGGGTCATCATCTTTTCCATCAGTTTTTTTTGCTCATAGAGATGACTTGAGAAAACTTTGGAATGAGAATTTTGGTCATCTAAACTATTTCTCATTACATCAACTATGTAATAAAAAAATGGTGACTGGTCTTCCTCTTGTTTCAAATAGAGATGGTGTTTGTGTCAGTTGTGTTCTCAACAAACATCATCAGAACGGTTTTGACAAACGTACATCTTGGCATGGTTCGGTCCCTTTGCAGATTGTTCACAGTGACTTGTGTGGTCAAATTTATTCTCCTTCTTTTTCTAGGTGTAAGTATTTCTTAAATTTCATCGATGACTTTTCCAGACATAGGTTTAATTCCTAAAACTTAAGAGCAAAGTTTTTGACAAGTTTATGGCCTACAAGGATCTTGTAGAAAAGAAATGTGGACATCAAATTCAAAGGTTAAGAACAAATAATGGAGGTGAATATGTGAACAATAATTTTACAAGTCACTGCACTACACAGGGCATCCAAATGCAACACACTATTCCATATAGACCACAAAAAAATGGTGTTGTTGAGAGAAAGAACCACACATTAAAAGAAATGGATAATTGTATGATCCAATCTAACGGATTAAGTCTAAAGTATTGGGAGGAAGCCATCAACTGTGAAAATTACATAGTAAATCGCACTCCCACAAAATCTCTTAAAAATATAACACCAAAATTAATCCACATGTAAGTGATTTCCATGTACTTGGTAGTATAGCATGGGCTCACATTCTTGATGAGAAAAGGAAATCATTGCAGCCTAAAAGTGAGAAGTGTATATTTGTTGGTTATTTTGAAGATGTCAAGGTTATATACTTGTTCAACCACATTGTAATGAAATTATTATTAGAAGAGATGTTAAATTTGATGAAAATCTCTTGGCATTCGAGCCTAATTCGACGATTGTGCCTTCCTCGGCCTGTGATCCATCTTCGTCATTTGTACCTTCATCTGTTCCTATTCTAGTTTCTTCTTTAGATGATGATAGTGAGGATGAAAATCCACCTCCGCTTGCTCACCTCTCTCCAAATGAGTCCATTGAACCTGAACCAACAGTGAACACCAACACCACCGCTTCCTAGATGGGTATGTTCAACATGAGAAGCAGATGGTGATCTTGTTGGTGATCCTTCAAATCAACGTTAGGCAAGTTCCCAGTTCTAGAGAGCCTGTTCTCTTTTGTCTCAAGTTTCAAAGGAAAATGATCCAGAGAAATTTTCAGTAGCTTTACGTTATCTAGATTGGGATACAACAATGAATGAAGAGTATCGTTCTTTGATGGAAAATGTTACTTGGGATCTTGTACCTCTTTCAAAAGGAATAAATCTTGTCAGATGTAAATGGGTCTCCAGAACTAAGTATGCATCAGATGGAAGTGTGAAAATACATAAGGCTCGACTAGTTTCCAAAGGATTTTCCCAAGTTGAAGGAATTGACTATAATGAAACCTTTTCCTATGTAGCCAAAATGAATTCCATCTACCCTGTTCTTGCCCTTGCTTCCTCACATAAATGAGAGGTCCATCATATGGATGATAAATCTACCTTCTTGCATGGGGATTTTCAAGAAGAAATATGCGCAGAACAACCTCCTGGCTATGTCCAAAATGACTCTAACCTTGTTTGTCGCCTTAATAAATCTCTTTATGGTTTTAAGCAAGATACCTGATCTTGGTATACCAAAATGGACAAATTTCTTATTGAAATTAGATTTTTTGGATTCCATTCTGATCCTAATGTCTATACCAAGAAAGTAGGACACCATCTCATCATCCTTTTCCTTTATGTTCATGACCTTATCCTTATTGGTAGTGACTCAAAAAATTTAAATCATGTGAAAACAAGCCTTAAGAAGAAATTTGAAATGGCTAACTTAGGCTTTTTTCACTATTTCCTTGGTCTCCAAATTTTGCAAACCAATGAAGGAATTTTTATTTCCCAATCTAAGTATGCTTGTGACATTCTTCATCGCTTTCACATGGAATATTGTAAACTAATCCCTTCTCCCTTCCATTCTGGAGTCAATCTTGTTGCCACTTGTACTTCTCCCGAAGTTGATGCCACCTTGTACCGTTAGTTAGTTGCTAGCCTCTTATACTTGAATCATACTTGTCTTGGTATTTCCTTTGTTGTTGGTATTGTTTCCTGGTATATGACAAAACCCCATGAAATCCATTGTAAAATAACTAAAAGTATACTTCGGTATGTCCAGGGTACAATTTAGTTTGGGATCCATTACAGTTCAAAGGGGACTCCTTTATTGGTTGGTTTCATTGATTCAAATTGGGTCGACGACCCTGATGATCAGAATTCTACTGCAGGTTATGTTTTCATCCTTGGTTCAGGACCTATCACTTGGGCCTGTAATAAACAACATGCTATTGCACTTTATTCAGCAGAAGAAGAGTATTGATCAGTGGTAAATGCAATTCAGGAAGCCTTATGGCTTCGACAGATCGTTTCAGAGTCTGGATTCCAGTAGCAAGATCTGACTAGCCTTTGGTGTGACAATCAGAGTGTCATAAAGATTGCCAAATACGCAGTTCAACATCAACGTAGAAAACACATCGAGCTACACATGCACTTCATCAGAAAGCTCATTCATGATCAAGTTATTGAAGTTATATTTTTCCCTATATAATATCAAGTTGCAAACATTTTCACAAAGCCTCTTACATAAGTGAAGTTTTCCAAACTTCAATCTATGTTAGGATTTCAAGAAGTTGTCATTAATGGGGGGATAGGATCTAATGCCTCCTTCCTTCTATTGTGTCACTATTGTAAATCCTTCAATCTTATCCCAAGTTGTTCTTTAGGGGGGATGTTAGGATATTTAGACACTTAGAAGTTACTTAATGTGTACTTGGTCTAATGTGTCCTTAGGTAAAAGTGTGTTTCTTTAGTATGCATTAGTATGCATTTGTAGTTAGGAAATATGACGATCACGACATGTTCCTAACATAGAGTGATTTGGCGGTTCATATTCTCATTGATCTTAATGACCATTGATCTATGGATTAACACCCGATTGGTCCATGATCTATATTTAAAGAGCATGGAGGGTCATTTGTCGATGATATATTGTGAGAAACTCTCTTGTAAAATCTCTGTGTAATCTTTTTCTTTTTCATTAATAAAATTCTCCAAGTGGTTGCATTGGTTGGGGCCATGGATGTTTCCCCATAGGGGTTTTACCACGTCAAAAAATCGGTGTGTTGATATTTGATCTAGTTGTGTGAGTGGTTATTGAAGGTGTTCATCCTCTGTTGGAATAACTATGTTGTCAAAAACTCTAGCCGCCAAATACTATGCAAATGTTGGGTATTCGTCCTTGTGATGGCCTTCCATCCTGCACTTCGTACACCAAACTTGTTTCCATTTTCCCCTTCCCTTCATGAGCTTGGCCAACTGGATTTTTAATGAATCGAAATATGTCTGAACCTATTTCATTCCTCCTGTGTCTCCTGACGGTGATGATTCTAGCTTCATTGCAATCTCTAGTGCCTCGGACTACGATGTAACCTTATGTTGGATCAAGGGCCTATGAATGTGTGGTAGAAGTATAGAAATAAACCACTCTTGATGTTGTTGGTCCATAATTCGGAACATCAGTCTCCCCATTACATCCTTAAAGCGCTAATCGTAATCTCATACAGAATTTGTTTGTACCTATTTTATCTCCTTTAGCTTAGTGAGATACCGCGACTATGACTTTGGATTTTTGAACTCCTTTAATAGCGCTTGCGTTATCTCTTCCAAGGTCCTGGCATGTCCCGTAGGCATAATGATCTGTAATTTTATATACCATACTAGTGCAAGACCTCTAAATGTTGTTTCTAATTGCACCATTTTTACGACATCATATTGTATGTTTTTAGCGACCCAAACTATTTCACAGACAAACAAATGTTGTTTTGGATCCTTTGATCATACTCCCTTTAATTCAGAAAGTCTAAGTGTATTATCTATTCCCGCCATGTTGGTTTGTGTATTCCCTCCTCTCAGTGATGTTGGTGGAATCCTATTTTGACTCTGCATACTACTCCCACTATTCTAACTACTAATACTCTGTAATCCTTGACTAACAATGATATCCTTTGACAAGTATTCAATTGTTAGCTTTGACTATGGTGATGCACACAAGGTCATGGATTCAACTCAAGATATTTTCTAAGTAGGACTTATGGGTTCCTCTATTACTGGACTAGACTGAGTCTCTTCTTATTTTCCCCTTCCATATGGTATCTCCGAGATTCAGATCTGTTCACAAGGTTCACTTTCTTTCGGCTCATTGTGCTTCTCTTCTCTCCTAGCCCTAGTCTTTCTCCAAAATCGTACTCTTCCTTTGGTATGCTACCTTCTTGCATCCTTAGTCTCTTCCTTCCTCATTCATTGCTTCCTTCTCTCAGATGATTCCCATGTCATCCTACGACTCCCCCTATGTGCACAAATCCCTTTTATCCATTGGACTTCATAATCATCACGTGGTTTTCACATAACAACATATTTATCCATGTATTTAATTATTTCAAGAACCTACCGCACGGTCCTTTGAAAAGATTTATTTCTACAACAATGTATGATTGAATGCAATCTACTGCAAATTCTGTAATATAACCCTCTAATACACTATCTAACCAAAAATCAATCGCTTGAGTAGTTGGGTTACTTACCGAATCCAGTTGTTTTATCAATTTAGGAGTCCAATTCTTTGGCATTATAGCACTAGACCTTTTGGTCTTCTTGACCAATATTTCTAGCCACTCTGTTATAATTTCTGGGAATTCGACAAAGAAAATTTCATGCAATTCTGTGAACACATAATTTTGCATCCATTTATTTTCACTCATATAAGGGTTCCTATTCTCTTTTCTCTCCAAACAGTCTGTGATTTCCTTCTTAGTCGACCCCCAAAACATTCCCTTAATCACAATTTCCTGGTCCCGACAACATAACCATTTGTTGGGATAAAATTGGTCTACGCACGGGTTATAAGACCCAAGGTTCGGTTAAAATGTGACCAACAAACCCTCAAGGCACTGGCCCTTTGGGAATCACCTTCTTGCAGAGATGAAGTGATGCAGGAGCATCTCCATCAAAAATTAAATATGCCAGGTTGAGTACAACTCAACACCCAATGCACATATTTCAAACTATTTTTGAATTCCAAGGAGGGAACGTCATTATGTTTTGTAAGGATTGTAAATTAAATATTTTAAATGGTTTGAGGAAAGAGCCATCACATAAGGTTGTTGAAGATTGTAATCGTTTTAATTATCAAATACGGTTGTACAGATACTAAGTATTGAATCATATATGAATGTAATTTCCATTCATTGTGATAGTCCTTAGTAGATGAATGTATTAACTATGATAGGATAACACTAAGGTAGTCTGGAAGGAAGGCTCAAGAAGCCTCTCCATGTATAAATATATTTATTGTATGCCCAAATGAGGTTGTTGGATGTTATTTTTATTGATGTTGAGAGAGTTTTTGAAGCTTATGAAGAGTTGCAGAGAGTTTTATGAGTCCTTGTACATATTTTACTGAATGAATACAAGAAGAGAGGTTTGATTCCAAAATCATGGTGTTGTGTTCATCTGAATTAATTGAGTACATGTGATGTTTCTTTATGCTCTCTGTGTTTTATTTGCTTATGTATCTTTTATGTGTGGATATGTTTTTCATGGTTAAGTGTGGAAACCTTTTATGTTTTTGTAAGTTTCATTTGTTTCTCTTCTGATATTCCTGGTGCAAGGAGTGCATAGTTCCCCCAAGGAGTGCGTAGGACGAGTCGAGATAGACTCAGAAGCTCAGAAGATATAACGTGAATTTACAGTGGAACTGCAACAAGTGCACAGTTGTTCAGTTGAAGTGCAAAGAGTTCACAGTTGTTGAGTGGAGAGAAAATATTGGAGATATATGTGCAAGGAGTGCGTCGGGAAAACACTTTAAGTGTTGAAGAAGTTTCAGTGGAGATGAACACAAGGAGTGTGTAAGGGAGATTTTTTTCAAACATATCTAAGTCCAAAAATTCTGATGTGTTCCAAGGCTGGAAGGAGTGCGCTAGAGGTCTATAAACCTTGGAGGAACAAAGATTAGAAGAGATAGTGGGTACAAGAGTTAGACAGGAGAGACTTAGAAAATTTCTAAGTAAAAATATTTAAAGTGCCAGAGGAGTGCATAGGAGGGCGCTAGAGATCCTATTTATCTTGTGCAGTCAAGTTTAGGAAGGATAGTGGTCAAAATCCTTAAGGAGGAGAGGATTTTATTGTTTCAAGAATGGAACATTTGAGATATGTTCGGGAGGATTCTGGGTCTTTTGTCACCCTTAGATCTAGAGAAGCAGTGCGGGGTTTAACCCTGTAAGTTTTTTAGACTTCGTGCATTCAAAGAAGTATTGTATCAAGTTTAACGGATTATTTATCAAGGATCAAACATATACGATCAACATCCATTCGGGAGTTTCTAGGAGAGTGGAAATTCGTTTGATCGGAAGGACTTGTGTGAAGGTTAATCAGTGAATTCCTTCAGACTTTGTGCATTCAGGATATTTGGCGTGTGGAGAAATCGGGACCCCCGAAGTCTCGAAGGTCGAAGTGAGTCGTGGCTGTCCAAAAATCTAAGGACACATGTCAGCAGATCGTGTACTCTCGTGGACTAGAACTTCAGAAGAAGTTAAGAGTAGAGGATCCCCGAAGTCCCGAAGACCCGCAATTCATATAGGTTTTCCATTGGAGAGGACACGTGTCGGTATATTAGAATATCCGAAGGATATGCACTTCGAGAGAATAGCGGGAAGAGAAGGTCGATCTCTTTGGAGTCTTGAAGTCCAGAGTTGATCTGGACCATTGATTATAGGGAGGACATGTGGCAGCAGATCCAAAGGTCCAGAGGTCTAGCACTCCAGAGGAAATAAAGTAGTGTTGTGAAGGCTCATGGAGGCCCAAATGCCAGATTCAATCCCATCCATCCATTCGAGAGGACACATGGCGCAATATCCCACAGTTCAGGGACTTGGCACTTCGACAAGTTTGCGTCGTAGTGTAGACAGGGAGAAAACCCCCGAAGTTCTGAAGGAATCCTAGCCATTGATCAATAAGGGGACACATGGAGGAAGGAGAACTCATTCGGCATTTCAGTGTCGGGGAATACAAGAAGTTGTGTCATTTGACAACCAAATAAAGTCACCAAAGCCTAAAGGGAATAGATCTGGATCGTCCATCGATCAGAGCTTCAGGACCATCGATCTGAGACTTGGTACAAGTCATTTTCGGTGATCGACAGTTCATGAGTGTTGTATGTATGTTGGGCATGGTAAAAAATAAACGAAACCCAAAACGTAATATAATTTGTTGATCTCAACAGTTGTTGAATATCGTTGATCTTGTTGCTTAGTGTTCGACAGTTTGCGGATTTTGTATTGGGAGATCAGAGGGATAAAAAGTCCTGAAGTCCAGAAACTTTCGGGGATTGGAATTTTGGCCCACAGTTTTGACCCTCGGACTCCGAGGAGGCTTTGCTAGTACTCGGGGACTCCCGAAAAGGAAAATTTACATTTGGGAAGAAGGATTTTAAGGACATGTGTATTGAGATTTTGGGCTCGGAGGGAGCCCATGAGCTAATTTCATCTCCCAACTAAAATGATCCTAGACCAGGAGGTCACGCAGACCATGGGAGAGAATCTGTAATACAAGAAGAAAACTTGGAATCATGCCACCAAGAAGACGCATGGACATAACTGTAGAAAATCCATTTATGGAATAAGAGATGAGGCAAATTTGTGCTAGATTAGATGTCATGGAGACAACACGGAGAAGATAACCTGATGTTGGTGACATCAATGAAGATGAGAGTAAAGATATGGAAGTAGAAGGAGCTATAGAAGGAGACATTGCAGAGGAACACTTGCTGAAAGTTGTTGCAAAAATGGGAGCCAGAGCAAAAATGGAAATCCTGATGTATGAAGGAAACTTGGATGTTGAGGAGTTGTTGGATTGGATAATAGCCTTAGAAAAGTACTTCTATTATCAATAAATTGAAGATGAAAAGAAGGAGAATCATGTTGTTACCAGGCTAAAGGGACATGCGACACTATGGTGGGATGAATTACAAGCTGACAGAAGGCACAAAGGTAAGCAAAAGATATAAAATTGGGATAGGATGGTAGCTAAATGGAAAGCTAAGTTCATACCTAAATACTATCAGATCGATATATTCAAGAGATTGCAGAACTTGAGACTTAAGGGCTTGTCAGTGAAAGAATACACTGAGGATTTTTACAGATTAAACATCAGAGCAGGACATCGAGAGAGTGATGAGGAAAATGTTTCCAGGTATATTAATGGCCAGAGATATGAAATCCAAGAGGAAATCAGTATGATGACCATGAGAATGGTGGAAGATTCTTATCAGTCATCATTAAAAGCAGAGGATAAGTTGGACAGCAAACAAATCCAATGAAATAGAGGAAAGATTCCAAGCAGAGGCAAGGGAACTGTCCGAGAGAAGTTCCAGAAGCCCAAACATGAAATAGGAAAGTATCACAGTGATACTGAAAGAGAAGTAAGTTCCATAGGTTGAAAATATGGTGGAAAAAACTCTTTTTATCGAGGAAGAGGAAGAGGTAGAGGAGGATAAGTGAAATGCTATGCCTGTGGAAAGACATGGCATATGTCTTGGGAATGTCCTGAGAGGAAAAAGATATAAGGAGGTGGAGAAGCTCACGTTTCTGAAGCTCAAAGAAGGAATGTTGAGTCAGAAGTAGTGGAAGATGGGAAGTCCCTCATGATGAGGAAAGTTCTCTTAAAACTAGAGAAATAAGCAAAAGAACCAGTTCAGAGGAACAATACGTTCAGGATTGCTTGCAAGACTAAGGACATTGCATGCAAGGTAATCATAGATAGTGAGAGCACAAATAATTTTGTATCCACAGAAATGGTGGAAAAGTTGGAGCTGGAGAAAACTGCACATCTGAACTCATACAAGGTATCGTGGTTGTAGAAGGGACACAAAGTCATGGTAAGTTGACAATGCAATGTTGAATTCAATATAGGAGGTTATAAAGATGAGATTTTGTGTGATGTAATACCCATGGATGTTTTTCATGTTATGTTGGGAAGACCATGGAAATTTGACAAAAATGTCATACATGATGGGTGAAAAAATACTTGCAGCCTTGAAAAGAATGGTCCTACACATATGTTGTTGCAAATGGAGGATAATAAAGTAAAGGAAGAAGCTAGTCCAATCATACTTCTCATGATTGGGAAGGAACTATTGAATGAATTCAAGAAGGAACATGAGATGCAATTTTTTGTGGTGAGAAAGCCTAGGGTCATCCTTACAAGCACTTCTATGGATGATTTTCCTATAGTGATTCAGGAATTGTTGGATAATTTTGTTGATATTGTGGTGGATGAATTATCTCTCTCTTTTCCACCCATTAGGAGTATCAGTCATCACATTGACCTTATTCCAGGAGCAAGTTTTCCAAACAAAGAAACATATAGGTTGACACCTCAAGAAAATGAAGAGGTCAAGAATCAAGTCCAAGAGTTGTTGGATAAAGTTTTGGTCAGAGAAATTTTGAGTCGATGTGCAATACCAACTGTGTTGAGTCCAAAGAAAGGTGGAGGTTGGATAATGTGCACATATTCTAGATCCATTAACAAGATTACCATCAAGTATAGATTCCCTTTACCAAGAATGGATGATTTGATGGATTTCTTGAGTGGATAAAATTAGTTTTCCATGATAGACTTGAAGAGTGGTTATCATCAGATAATAATGAGAGAAGGAGATGAAAGGAAGACAACATTCAAGACAAATGAAGGGTTGTATGAATGGCTTGTTATTCCATTTGGCTTATCAAATTCCCCAAGAACATTCATGGGATTTATGAATGAAGTACTCAAAGACTTCATAGGTAAGTTTGTAATTGTGTATTTGGATGATATCCTAGTCTTCAGTAAAATTGAAGAAGAACACTTAAGGCACTTGACATTAGTGATGAGGAGGTTGCAGCAAGAGAAGTTGCTGATAAATTTGAAGAAATGTTCTTTCATGAAGAAAGAACTCATATACTTGGGTTTTATGATCTCTTCAAATGAATTGAAGATGGATCCAGAGAAGGTGAGGGTAATCAAAGAATGGCCTTTTCCAAGAAGCATATTTGAGGTGAGAAGCTTCCATGGATTAACAATTTTTTATAGGAAATGCATCAGGAATTTCAGTGGAATTTGTGCATCCATAATGGACATCATAAAGAAAAATCACAAGTCTTTTAATTGGATAGGGGGAGCTGAAAAAATCTTCAAATATTTAAAGGAGAAGATAACATAACAACCTATTCCGTTTCCTCCATATTTCAAGAATATATTTCAAGTGAGGTGTGATGCAAGTGGAGTAGTTATTGGTGTAGTCTTGAGCCAAGACCATTAGCCTGTTGCTTATTTCAGTGAGAAGTTGAATGACACTAAGAGAGAATATTCAACATATGATAAGGAGTTTTATGTTGTAATACAAGATCTGAAAAAGTGGAGGCACTATCTTATTCCAAAGGATTTTGTCTTGTATAGTGAAAATCAGGCTTTACAATTCATAACCAGACAGGAAAAGTTTAACCAAAGACATGATAAATGGGTAGAATTCATGCATAATTTTACTTTTGTTATTAACCACATTAGTGGTAGCACTAACAAAGTTGTTGATTCTTTGAGCAGGAGATGTCTGATTATGAATGAATTTCAAGTGGAGAACTTACGGTTTGAACACATTAAGGAAATTTATCATGAATATACATATTTTAAAGAGGCTTATGAAGCATGTGAGAACCCTTTGCTAAGGAACAGAATTCAGTGGATGGAGTATCTAATTAAATATGGATTGTTGTTCAAAGGAATCCAACTCTGTATTCCAAAATGTCAATGAGACAATTTCAAAGCTAAGGTATTTGAAACATGATGAGTTCAGAAGTGTAGGAGTAGAATAATTTGTTGCAGAGATGTAGAATCTTCATGATCAGATAAAGAGACAACTGCAGGATAGTAGTTAGAAGTATAAAATCCAAGTTGATCAGAAAAGGAGTGAGGTTCATTTTAAAGTTTGAGATCAAGTTTTAGCACACCTGAGGAAAGAGAGGTTCCCAAGGGGAACATATAACAAATTAAAGATGAAGAAAATACGACCATGTAAGATCCTCATAAAATTTAATGCAAATGCATATGAGATTGAGCTGCCAGAGGATGTGGGAATATCACCCATATTAAATGTTGAAGACATGTACCCTTATAGGATGGATGATACAGGAGGACCAAATGATCAAAAGGACATTCAGTGGGAGAAGCATATTCCCACAACAAAGAAGCCACTGATGGAGAAGATCATAGATAACAGGATTGGTAAGATGACCAAGATAAAGTCTTATTTTGAGTACCTGGTGAAGTGGAAGGGTCACCTAGCATAGGATCCTAGTTGGGTAAATGAATATGACATTCAAAATCATGGAAAATTAATGCAGGATCTCATGGACAGGAGTCCATGAATTTTTGACCAGAGGATTATGATGCAGGAGCATCACCATCAGCAATTAAAGAGGCCAGGCGGAGGAAAACTCCGCACCCAATGCACATATTTCAAACTATTTTTGAATTCCAAGGAGGGTGTGTCATTCTGTTTTTAAAGGATTGTAATTTAAAACTTTTAAATGTTTTGAGTAAAGAGCCATCACATAAGACCACCAAATATTGTAATCGTTTTAATTATCAGATAAGGTTGTACATATACTGAGTATCGACTCATATCTTAATGTAATTGCCATTCAATGTAATAGTCCTTAGTAGATGAATGTATTAACTATGATAGGATAACACTAAGGTATTCTGGAGGGAAGTCTCAAGAAGCCTCTTCATGTATAAATATATTTATTGTATGCCCAAATGAGGTTGTTGAATGTTATTTTTATTGATGTTGAGTGGGTTGTTGAAGCTTATGAAGAGTTGCAGAGATCTGTATAAGTCCTTGTACATATTTTACTGAATGAATACAAGAAGAGAGGTTTGATTCCAAATGCATGGTGTTGTGTTCATATGAATTAATTGAGTACATGTGATGTTTCTTTATGCTCTTTGTGTTTTATTTGTTTATGTATCTTTTATGCATGGATATTTTTTTCATGGTTAAGTGTGGAAACCTTTGATGTTTCTGTAAGTTTCATTTGTTTCTCTTCTAATATTCTTGGTGAAAGGAGTGCATAGTTCCCGCAAGGAGTGTGTAGGCCGAGTTTATATAGACTTAGAAGATCAGAAGAGAAAACGTGAATTTACAGTGGAAGTGCAAGGAGTGCGCAATTGTTCAGTTGAAGTGAAAAGAGTACAGAGTTGTTCAATGGAGTGAAAATATTGGAGAAGACCCATGCAAGGAGTGCATCGGGAAAACACTTTAAGTCATTGAAGAATTTTCAGCGGAGATGAATGCAAGGAGTACATAATGGATATTTTTTTCAAAAATATATAAGTCAAGAACTTCTTAGAAGTTCAAAGGTTGAAATGAGTGCGCCAGAGGTCTATAAACATCAGAGGAACAAAGATCAGAAGAGATAGCGGGTACAAGAGTTCTACAGGAGAGACTTAGAAAATTTCTAAGTCAAAAGATTTTAAGTGCTAGAAGTCGAGACCCCTGAAGTCCCAAAGGCCAGAGTGAATCATGGCCATCCAAAAATCTGAGGACATGTGTCAGTAGATCGTGTACTCTGATGGACTAGAACTTTGGAAGAAGTTAGGAGTGGAGGACCCCCAAAGTCCTGAAGACCTGGAGTTCATCTGGGTTGTCCATTGGAGAGGACATGTCTCGGCAGATTAGAAGATCCAGAGGATAGGAACTCTAAGAGAATAATAGGAAGAGAAGGTTGATCTCTCTGGAGTCTTGAAGTATGGAGTTGATTTGGCCCATTGATTACAGTGAGGACATGTGGAAATAGATCCTAAGGTACAACACTCTGGAGGAAATAGAGCAGTGTTGTAAAGGCTCGTGGAGGCCCGAAGGCTAGGGTCAATCCTAGCCATCCGTTGGAGAGGATGTGTGGCATAAGATCTCATAGTTCGGGGACTTGGAACTTCGATAATTTTTGTCATTGTGTAGACAGGGAGAAACCCCCCAAAGTCTCGAAGTCATCCTAATCGTTTATCAAGAAGGGGACACATGGAGGAAGGAGAAATAATTAGGAGTTTCAGCGTCAGGGAATACTAGAAGTTGTGTCATTTGACGAACAAAGAAAATCGTCGAAGCCCGAAGGGAATAGATATGGACCATCCATCAGTTAGAGGTTGAGGACCTTTGATCTGAGACTTGGCACAAGTGATTTTCGATGATGGACAATTCACGAGGGTTGTATGTATGTTAGGTGTGATAAAAAATCACTGAAACCTAAAATGTAATATGAGTCGTCAATCTCGACAGTTTTTGAAGACTGTTGATCTTGTCGCTTAGTGTTCGACAGTTCACAGATTTTGTATTGGGAGATAAGAGGGATCAAAATTCATGAAGTCTCGAAACTTTTGTGAATTGTAATTTTAGCCAATGGTTTTGGCCCTCGGTCTCCGAGGAGGCTTTGTCAGCGCTCAAGGACTCTTTAAAAGGAAAACTTACATTCGGTAAGAAGGTTTTTAAGGACCTGTGTATTGAAATTTTGTGCTCGAAGGGAGTCCATGAGATAATTTCAGTTCCCAAATAGAATGATCCTATATCAGGAGGTCGCGTGGACCTTGGGAGAGGGTGGGGTTTGCATCATGAAGTCTCACCCAAGGTATCTATTAGGACTGCAAGAAACAGGTTTTTACAGTAGGAAGGGAAAGGGAGGCAGAGGTGTGAATCATTGTTCCTTATCATCTTAATTTCAATATATTCTTTATTATTACCTAGACCAGCACAACCATACATGAATATTGCAGCATAATAAATCCATAGAATAACTCCATTATATGAAGGATAACATCAATCATAAATGCATACAGACAAGTGAAGAACATAAGACTCAATATCCTCTCTAAATTCCTTCTTTGTTCATCTTCTTTCTTACTAACTATCTGTTACATTACTGATATTTTCATAGCATGAATTCCCTTCTACGCACACTAATGTCCCAATCCCATTACATATTTACACTAGTACATTTGGGTCAAATTCTGACAACATGTTTGTATAAATTGTCACTTTATATTGTCAAGAGAACGACAAACATCATACCCCCTCAAATGTCATTTCACATGATATCAGTTTTCTGACAAAACATATATCGTCTATATTGTGACATTTCATTCAGACACATGTGGTGTCGGACTTCACTGTTCAATCCCACTATGGACGTTGCTACATTGACACTGGGACGTCTCACCTGCGATGCCACAGACCGTCAGTCTTCCGATGTGTATGCTATATCAATGACGTCTCACCTACAATGTTGACTGCATGACAGTAACGCTAGGCACGTTGGGCAGTCGACGAAAGGAAACATCAGTCTTTTGATGTCTACGTTATATCAACGATGTTTCGCCTATGACATTGACACCATGATATCTATGCTAGGAACGTCGGAGGACTGACGGAAGGTAATGTCGGTCTTCCAACATGGATTCTATATCAACGATGTCTCACCTACGATGTGGACGCCATGATGGCGATGTTAGGAACGTCGGACGACTGATTGAAGGTAACATCGGTCTTTCGACATGTATGCTATATCAAAAATGCTAGGGACGTTGGAAGACCGATGGACGATAGCATCAGTCTTCAAACGTGTATTCTATACCAATGAAGTTTACGCTATGGAAATGACGCAATAGACGTCAGAATATCGATGACCTGTAGGTGTTTTAAGAAAAAACTAAAAAACAAACAAAACGGTATCAAAGAGGTTTAGGGTAGGAATCTCGTTGTTATCACAATCGATGAGGAATAGGATAACCATTACACAATTTCATCATCACTATGGAAAATCTTTTGTGCCCAATGAGATAGTGAGTAAAATTTGGCTCCTACTTGGGCTCAATTTCTCTTCTTGGGAGAATTTGAGAACCCTAGAATCCTTCCTTACCAACATTTGAGAACCCTATAATCCTTCCTTACCAAAACTTCATCAATAGTACCCTTTCTACCCTTTTGTTTGATCATTGCAACATTAATCATAACCATTCTTCACAAGTAAGATCAGAATAAAAGACAACCTTAAAGAAACCTAAACAACAACATGACCAACAAGAAGAAACATAACTGAAATGTACCCAACATATAGACTACATAAATAATATAGTCAATCTACTCAATGGATATAAAGAAGGTGCTCCAAAATTAGGGTAGGAAAATAAGAATTATAGCATTGGAACAGGCTAGAAGAGTGTGCACTTAAATGTTGTTTTGATGATTGGCCCCATAGAGGAAAATTTTGGCTAACGAAAGGAAACGAATCTATAATTAAATATTCCTTGAACATGCCTTTCCTCACTAATTTTTAAACACTGACATATTTACTCCTGTAGAAATATTTTGTATGCCCCAGGGAATCCAACTTGGATGTGAGATACAATTGCTTTCCATAAGCACACTAATTGGAATGTATGTCATCATTAAGAGCTAGACCTGTAGGTGAAACTGTCTTAAACAGGTTGATCCGTAATTATCTCTCAATCGGGGATATATTAATCAAGTGTACCAATGATTAACGATGCAATATATCTCTCATTGATTTTCAAAATTTCGTATTCTCATAATCCTTTAACAATGAAAAGGATTGTCCTTGCTTCATACCACAAAAGGGTTCACTAATGAGCATTGACTAAATGTTTATATCTCCAAGCTGCTTACTACTCAATTTGTTGCTACAAGAATATACCTTGGACTGTGACTGTTGATGTTAAGGCTAGCATGAGGTCGACACAACCCTTACCCCCCTCAGTATTTAGATCAAGTAAAACTCTCATTCCAAGACACAGAGGCTGTCATAATCAGACTATGTTCTTCATTACACTTTTTAGGGAAGTATCTTTCCTTCTACTACTAGGACTTGCTCATTTTTACAGGTTTTCAAGAGTGTTTCCTACTTCATTTATTGTTGGATTGATTGGTGTATCATATTTTCATCTTTTTTCATGTGTAAACACCTCAAAAGAATCAATATCATCATTTCCTATATTTTGGGCTCATACATTAGGTATATTTTCTGTTGTAAGTACAGAAAGGCCCTTGAAATGAGGTTTAATCTTAGATTTAGCTTGAATTAGACGTAGAAGTCAAACATGTCAATAATAACTCCATGTGACAAAAGTGTCCATGTAAGTAATGGAATCCATACACCAAGATCCAAACATGATGGTTTATCATAATTGTTGAAATGGATAAATCTATATAAAGCATGTGTACATGGGGGGAGGGTGCTAAAAAAAAGTGAAGGATCAACAATGTAAAGGTTCAATCCCAATTCCAAATGAACCCGCAAGTGTTAGGGTTTTCCTTCTTTGCATCCACCCAAGTCTCATAGAAAATATCATATTTCAACATGTTGTAAGGGTGATCAGATCTGTTGTCCATATTGCTTTTACTAAGTCTATAAAAAGGCTATCCATGGTAATGGTGCACTATTAAAGGATTCCAAAATGTTCTTACAGTACTGTTGGAAGTGAAAGGACAGGATTTTGACATTACATGAGAGTGAACAATTTAAATAACCATATTGTTTCTCGTTGATCTGTTAACCAAAATGCATATACAGGTTTCAAATGAAAAAATGGAAATTTTCTTAGCATGCATTTCTAGAAAATGTTCATGCATAACGAAGGTGAAGAAACAAACTTTATTTTGAAAGTGAAACTACAAAAAATTGTGAGGGATTTAATAAGTGTGAGTCGGTGAGAACCAATGACAATGAACTTGTGAATCCAAATTTTTGAAACTTAAAGTAAACCAAAAAAAAAATTAAACTTGTATGATGACTCTCACATAACATGTTGTATTTTTTTCTCTTCCTCAAAGAGTCCTTGAAAATACACACACTAAAGAAAATCATACATATACCATTAATCCTATCAACCTTCAACATTGATTCATAAAAATATTTACATTATATGAAGTATTCTTCAAGGCAATATGTTCAATATTGAATGTCGATTATTCAACATCTTACCGCAAAGTACACTTTTTTTTATCACAATGTCTTTACAATATTCATGAAGCCTTTGCATGCTCTTAAGATTAGTGGTGAGAGTAATATCCATTCCAATGTATTCCCTAGCAGTATATGCATGAACTAACGCTTCATCAATCCCTACATGAACCTAAGGTTTTTGTCACTCAATATAAATGGACTCGTATTTACCATTATTGGATGCAAGGAGAGAACATGACAAGTACTAAACAAATGATATATCTCAATAAATTATCACATAGAAAACCATGCATTAATAAGTAATCACATAAAAATTCATAAACATTAAACATAACCAAAATTGATGGCTATATAAACTATGTTGAAAACAGAAATCACACCTGATAGGTCTAAACTCATATGTAATCATGAAGATGGTATTAATGTAAGGCTACAAGAAAGAGAAATACGGTGAAAAGTGAAGTAAAAGGTTGGTAAAAGAATGGCATTTTGGAAACCCAACATGTACAAAAAAGTATTTCATAGAAAAAAAAAATTATAAATATTTATTAAAATATTGTACATCATCATTTATTTTTAGCCGCCCTCTTGTTCTTAGGTTTAAAATTCCTAAGCATTTCATCGATATCTATGTCTTCGTTCTCTCGATGCTCTTCAAACTTTGATTGTGATTGCTTTCTTTCACATAGAGCACACCTAGTCACAGGTTAATCATTGTGTAATGGACACAACTATGATGAGGCATCACCTACAAAAAAAAAATATATATAAAATTTAGATGGCCAATTTTTAAATATCATTGAACTAGTTCAGTAATATTAAAAAAAACACCTTCAATGTCA
This sequence comes from Picea engelmannii, assembly GCA_009831015.1. Lineage (NCBI taxonomy): Eukaryota > Viridiplantae > Streptophyta > Pinopsida > Pinales > Pinaceae > Picea > Picea engelmannii. The sequence goes on along the minus strand of ML790629.1, from coordinate 121,967 downwards.
TTATTTTCCTAGTGCACTGGTCGACACTGTTGGAATGGTTTCCCTCGCGTGCTCCTCTTCAAATGTATGATCCTCAAGTACAACATTCTCTGTCATTGAGACCACAAAATTCATAAGGACAATCATAAATGTATAAGTAAAAAAAAATAGAAATACAAAATGTATAACTACAAAATTATTAAGTATGTGATTAAAATACAACCATATTACTGTTATGTGCCTCGGTCATAGCACCATCGTGGGGATGCACCCTAGTGGAATGGGACTGCATGGGAGAACCATCTTTTGGTTGCAAACCACTATCAACGCACTGCTCTCCAATACTAGTGGGTTGGTTGGCATTGTTTCTCCCATGATTAAAACAAAGTTGTAACACATTAAATTTATTGATGATATCAAACATGACTGTATTATATTAATAATAAAGGTTAATGTGGATTGAATTGTATTTACCTTATCCTACAAAGTGGTTCTTGGTAACTGCCCCAATCTTTTCCAGTGTTCAACTACAGCTTTATAGTCGTAATTGTAACCAAGATGGAGGTACTCCTCCATGGTTTTAGTACCAAACTCGTCACCCTGCATTGCATAAAAGTATGTATTTTTAATGTTAATGGCTGCAATTACCTAAAAGATTGAAGGTGACACAAATGAGATATTTGGGTACTTACAATTCGTGACTGCAACTTCAAGTAGCCGCCTTGGCCTAGCCTATGCTGACCACATTTGGAAAGGCTTGCTTTTGTTTTCTTTGAAGTGTCAGTCAACCTATCATCAAAAGTTTCAAGTACATTAATATATACTAAAATTTTATTTACATCTAAAAAAAATTGAAGGTATTGAATTGAAATTGTAATTTACCTTATGGGACCAGAGGGTGTTTTTCCTTCATCTGTCAATTTCTTCTCTTTTGTGTCCTCAATGAGGGCCTTCCACTCCCTCTCTGGAATCAACAGAGGACACTCGTACCTATCATTTTGTTTCAAGTGATTCATATATGTTTCTCGCGTATATTTTAAATATTGGCCAGCTGCGGCAGTGGCCAAGGTCTTATTAAATGTGTCTACACCAAAAAGGATTTCAAGATAATCCATCAATTCTTTTTTTAGGTTGGAATTCTAGGAATTCCACCTCTCTTGTATGGTGGGCCCAAAAAAAAACGACGTCTTATTCTCCAAGGAACTATAAAAATATTTGTTCCCTACACGCAAAAATATTATGTGATTATTAATTTAAAAATAATAATTTGGATGATTTATATTTGTCTACATAGAGAACATGAAACAATTAAAATTTTAAAAATTACCTGCGAATTTAACTTTCTTTAATGGAAGCCCTTCCTCGTTGACCATAAATGTGCCCTTAAGGGTCCCTGTGCTGCTCACACATATTTATTTAGGAAAAGAAACCATATAGTTGGTCAAATCATCAGCCTCATCTATGTCACCACCTCCAGATCCTACCTGTGTGGATGCTTCATGGGTGTGCATTTCGTGGCTCTCACCTAATGGTGTAGAAGGTGAATATATGAATAGTTGCGTCCTAGAAGGTTTATGAGGGCCTACATCGGGACATTATGGCATCTGTAAAGCGCCACTACTACCGACACCATGCATGTCGAGGTTAACAGGATCCAAAAATATCTATATAAGAAAGAAAACATTTTTTCATTTAGATAATGTAAAAGTTAAAAATCAAGCTTTCATAATTGATCTTATCAAATAAAAATAAAACCACTTTAAATTATGGTTATTACCTTATGTGTTAATCCTTGTCATAACTTATTTGATCCTTTCTTCGACCTCGGGAATTTGATCTAGAATATCTAACAAGTGAGCTAGTTCCTTGTTTGCGTTATTGATCTTTTTTTTAATTAAAACCATAGGGTCAGGGGATTCATACAAATCCCTTTCATCAAGCGAATGATCATCATCATCATGGCCTGTCGACTACATATTCAACAAAATAAATGATAATTCAGTTATGTAAACAAATAAAATAATTGATCGCCACATAAATAAAATGCACATTAAATGCAATTCAAAAATTGTTGTCCGTTTACCTGTTCTAAGGCCTCTTTTGATTTACCACGATCAACCTGCCAAATTACAATAAATTTAGAACTTTGTTCATTGTCATGAGAAATAAATTCAAATGTATGAGAAATCCTCCCTCTTTATTGAAATCCAAGGAGGAATGTTATTGTTGATAACAAAAATAGGCCACACTGATTAAACAGACCGAAGCTCTCCAAATGGATTAACACCATAAAGAACATAATGAAAATCATAAAATATAAGAGTCATTGCTTACAGGTTGGGTAAATTAGTATACATACCTCCTACATAACAGCAATGTCTGTATATATTTGATTCAAATTGTAATCAATCAATAACTCTTCCCCTGCAACTATTGATTTATTGCACATATGAATACACAGTTTCCTTCACGCCCCTAAAATACGTAATTGGGTTTCTTCTTTGTGGTTGTGGGTCATGTACTGCTTATAAACCCTAAAATATTCCCCACTGCTTTTGGCCTTCCTTCAATATAGATAGTTTCTCCTTTATTTTGATCATTTCCTTTTAGATATATATAATTTGCAGCTAAGCCATATCTTCACATACTGTTTTTATATTGGACTATTTGTATTCAATATTTGTAGATATTGTTGATATTATGGTAGCTGCGGGAGGTATTTACCTCCACGTATAAACCTGACAAGAATAGAATATTCTAGAAAGCAATAAGAAACCCTAATGAGTTGGCTAATAACCCTAGAAGACAAGTCGTCTTAAGAGGATAATTTGTATTAGGTTATTAGCCTCCAAGAGAAGAAGTCGGCCAAAAGAAATACTATACACTGAGTAAATAGGCACCCAGAATGAGAAGTTGGCCCAGGCAGTTTGCCAGATTTAGTATAAATACAGGAGGCCAGTCTTCATTCTGGCAGGTATTCTTAGAACTACAGAGCACACTTGTGTGCACTACAGTTGGGCAATTTTGTGTGCAAGTTTGGAGGAGAGCTGCTATAGCTAGCAGATTTTGTCTTGGCTTGTACTATCTCTTAGTTATGGTTTGTACTATCTGATCAGCTCTTGTTTGGTGCAATATCCTTGGAGAAAGGTGTGCTACCCTTTTTTTGGCTATCCAGCCTAGGGTTTACTTCCGGAATGGTTCTCTGTCAAGGTTAAGGTGCTCAGAGGATGGCTTCAGCCTATGGTTGGGTGACAATAGTAATATTGTCTATGGTAAAACAAGCACATCCATTATATTCTAACAGGTTATGGAACCACACCTCCTTCATTATGTCTAACCATTGGAAGGGAGCATAGCCATAAGGATACTAAGCTCGTTGAAGAACTTCCGCTAGGGTTTCTAGCAGGAGTAGTTACTAAATCACTATCACTAGGGTTACTAGCAGGTGCACTTGCAGAAACCCTAACCCTCTCGTTGAGACACCTTAAGTGAAGTGATTGACCTAATTTTCGAATAGACCAGTGCGCCCTAGCCTAGCGCATCCCCTGGTACTCTCAGCAAGCTAAGACGTCAAGTTTGAGTTTTTGGTCAAATCTAGGGTTGAACAAGTCAAAGAAACCATGATTTACTCTATGAAATTAGAAAAAAAGTTAGATGGGGATTCTAACTTCAAAGTGTGGCAGACAAGGATTGACCTCATCCTTTCCAAGAATAAAGTGTTGGATATTGTGAAAGGAAAGATCGTGGAATCAAAGTTTGAAGAAGGAAAAGAGAAGGAACTGCAGAACGTTGTAGTTATGGAGAAGTTCAAAGACAATGACATCAATGCCATGAGTATCATAGTGGACTCTATAAAAGACCACTTGATACCCTACATCTCCCACATTGATTCGTCTAAGAGGATGTACGATGCCCTAACAAACCACTTCTCAGTTGGAAACATTGGACAAGTAATGAGTCTGAAGAATGAGCTCTGTGATATGAAGATGAATGATGATGACAACATAACATCATACTTTGTGAGGATATCCCAGTTAAGATATCAACTACAATCTATTGAAGAGATCACCTCAGAGAAGGAACTGGTAAATATAATACTCAATGGTCTTCCCAAGACATGGGATGCATTTTCCGCAAGCATGAACACAAGGAAGGGGGAGGAGTATCCTACATTTGAAGAACTTTGGACTTGTTGTGCATAGGAAGAAACAAGGATTAGTGAAAAAGAGAAACCTCAAAAGAAATACGATGATCAAGCCTTCACAAAAAGATTCAAGAATTTTGGGAACAAAAGGAAGTTTGGAAAGAAGCCAAATCAAAAGAAGGATATGTCAAAAATACAATGCTTCAACTGTCGAAAATATAGTCACTACAAGAATCATTGTCCCGAGCTAAAGAAAAGGAAGGAGACACATGAAGCATCAGTTTTCGAAGAAAGGAAACCCTCAAGGAAGACCAAGCAGGATAAAGAAAAATTCTTCCTCTAAAGACAAGGTAACAATATTCTTCACAGTTCTTGTACACATCTTGTTTGCATAGCCTATGTACATATCTTGTATATCTATCTCTTAGAAGATAATATGTTCCAAGAGAAACTATACCTATGGAAGAACTACAAGATAAGGATTTCTATCATTATGACTACAAGTCAGACAATACACATGAAAGGATGGAGTACATCAAACAATTCATGTGGAAGTTATTACACAAGTAACAGCTGCAAGATAAGCCGAAATCAGAATCAATCTTGAAGTAACTGAGAAGAAGTAAAGACAAAAAGAAGTCAACAATCAAGAACAAATTGGAGAAAGAATTATGACACCTTGTAGAAGGAAATAAGGATGCAGACGAAAGCATGGATTATGTTAGATGGAGGGAGCCGATTATATACTTTCAAGAGAAAAACATGCACTCATACATGAAGAAAGGATTAGGAGGGAGCTAATCCTATGATCCATTGAAGATGATGGAGTATATATCCATGGTAGCAGCCATGAAAATAAGTACATCTTCAGTTTGACTTTAAAGAAGATGTCTTCTTCGAAAAGAAACCTTAAAGTATCCCTGGTTGAAAGGAAGAAGTTGGAATATTTAGGGAATGGAATCGATAGAAAACTCCATGGACCTAAGAGATAAAGAGAAACATGAGGAAGAACATGAAGATTCTGAGAGATAAAGAAAAGTCAGAACAACCAGTCATTGTATCGAGGATCACAAGACTACTAGCCTAATCTGAACTCACTAAAATAAATCAAGAAGAGGAAGTGAAAGCTGAGTTGAAGAACAGTGTATGGAAGACTCATGAATGTAAGCATTGCAAGATCCAAAACTAGAGGTTCCCCCAGATGGATGGAGAAGACTATGATGATTGTTGGTTCCAGTAAACCAGAAATACCTCTCCATAAGCTATTGTATCATCTGCAATATCCATGGGTGGGAATTGACATCATATAAATGAAAAGACTATTCTCCAGAATAATTGAACAAAGAGCACATACCAGAAAGAGACCCTTGTATGCAGATGAAAGAAGATCTTATATGGACTAAAATGACTTGTTGCAAAGCCTCTCATGCACAACAGAAGCGTGGTGAAAATATTCTATGATAAAATTCAGAATGGTTACTCAGAAGTCCAAGATGATGGATTTTTATTCCATGAAAAACTCTCATGATGGCAGAAGAAGTACCACTTGGATATGTTCCAGTTTGACCCTTGCCATGATTTTATGTGCTAGCAGGAAACAAAGATGAATCCAACAATGATATACTTTATTGATAAGATCTATATGAAGCCTTCAGAGAAAAATAGTGTTCCAGAAAGACCGAAGTACATTGAGATCAAGCATTACATTCTCTGTGACGAAGTCCAGAAAAGAGAAAGTGGTTCTTCAATATATATCTCCACAGATGAGAAGATAAGCAGACATTTTGGTAAAGCCTTTGTCCAAGATGAAAGAGTTTTCATACTCAAGCTGGAGCTTGTGGAGGTGACTTCCTTATTGAAAAAGGAAGATATGACTCCTAGGTTGGGAAGAAGAACTGATGTGTTATTGACCTATGGACAGTCATTTTTCAGTTCAAAAAATGGTCCAGGATGAACAGTTCCTTTCCATTTCAGAAAGTGGTTTGAGATTTCTGACGGACAGACATTTCCAGTTCGAAAAATGGTCCAGATCGAACGGTCATTTTCGTAATGAAAATGGTTCGATGGATTGTTGATGTACCATAGAAAATTATTTCCCATTGTGGTTAACATGGGGAATGGTCTAAGACAGTCTCTCTTCTTGACGGTCACTCTTAGCAGTGGTCAAAAAGATTGGTCCACCGCGTCGGACAATCATTGTTTCAAAGCTCACAGTTGTGAGCAGTTTCGAAGAATGGTTTGTTTTGGAGGTTGGTGCAAGACATTCATTTCCTTAGGAAATGGTCCGTACAGTCATTCCCTAGGGACTATTCATTCTCTCTAGGTTGCAATTTGTTTAGTTCCGGAGGAATGGCTCAGATAGGTGAATGGTCTAGATTCAACAATCAGGGACATGCATTCCCTAGGGCAGACTCATTCTCTCTAGGTTGCACTTTGTTTAGTGCCGGAGAAATGGCCCAGGATAGGGAATGGTCCAGGCTCATAAACCGGGACAGTTATTATTCCTTTCTTGAGAATAATAGTCCAGATAGCTCACCATTGATGATTGACCTTCTAAGGGCAGATGCTCTTCCAAATCTCACAGATGTGAGTGGAGGAATGGCCCAGATGATTCAGTTTATATCATAACAATGTTTTTTGTGCAGGTTGATATCAGATGATTGTTATGGATACTGTATGTCTCTAGAAAGTAGATGTATTCTACTTCGCTAGATGTGTTCCACTGATTGTGACAATACATCACAGATCAAGTATTTGTGTGCTACTTGGTGTGGTAGTGTACCAATGGATTGTAGTTGTGTACTAATATGAATAGACACAGTTGTTTTCTATTGAATGATGTTGTTCTGATTGCCTTGAAGACTATCAACAGTGTTGGAAATGATTATCAACTATATGGATGATCAATGGACAGAGATTTCCCAGACGCAAAATGGTCCAAGACATTTATTCTTCTAGGACATATGTCTGGATTAGACGAATGGTTATTGTGTCACTCTATGGAGTGAGTGACTTATCCAACATCATGTTTGATTACTCAGATGGAGTATGGTTTTGAGAGATGATGCAGTTGATAACATTGATAGTGATGATGATGCTCATGATATAATCTTGAGATAGTTTATACGACTATGATGATGCTACTGATTCAATGGTATGTTTATGATCAAGACAATTGTCTTCAATACCTCCCTAGCTAGGAGGGAGTGTTGATATTATGGTAGCTGCGGGAGGTATTTACCTCCACATATAAACATGACGAGAATAGAATATTCCGGAAAGAAAGAAGAAACCCTAATGATTTGGCTAATAACCCTAGAAGACAAGTCGGCTCAACAATATAATTTGTATTAGGTTATTATCCTCCAAGAGAAGAAGTCGGCCAGAAGAAATATTATAAACTGAGTAAATAGGCACCCAGAATGAGAAGTCAGCCTAGGCAGTTTGCCAAATTTAGTATAAATATAGGAGTCCAGTTTTCATTCTGGTAGGTGTTCTCAAAACTGCACAACACACTTGTGCGCACTGCAGTTGGGCAGTTTTGTGCGCAAGTTTGGAGGAGAGTTGTTGTAGAGATTTCGTCATGGCTTGGACTATCTCTTGGTTATGGTTTTGACTATCTGATTAGCTCTTGTTTGGTGCGTTATCCTTGGAGAAAGGCGTGCTACCCTTTGTTTGGATATCTATCCTAGGGTTTGCTTCCGGAGTGGTTCTTTGTCAAGGTTAAGGTGCTCGGAGGGTGGCTTCTACCTATGGTTGGGTGACAATAGTAATATTGTCTATGGTAAAACGAGCACATCCATTATATTCTAACAGATATAACAGGGTCCAACATACTCCATCAATTCATTTAATCCGTCGTAACAAACCTTTATGCCATCCATAGAAAATAGACCCAAACCATGTAATGACGATGGAGAAATCCGATATATCCTTTCATTTACACAAAAAATATTATTTATTTCAGGAATATCCTTGGGTACCCATTGTTTCACTATATGTTTTTACCTCAATGGCACCTCAATGTCATCTATTCTCTCGTGATCATAAGAACATGATCCCCCTTTCGCAAGAAAAAATTCCATGCGTCTATGGATTTTTCTTCTGATATTCTCATCTCTAGTTGATCTCCGCCTATTAGACCTACTAGATGTCTCACTTTCCTCTATTGTACCTGAACTTCCCTCATTCAATGAAGATAGATATGAAAAATACATGTTTTCTTGTACGTCCTATAACACCTTCAATGACATAAATAGTCAGTCAGTCAAGTTGTAACACTAATGATTACCATAGTGTTACTCTTGCACACTTGTATTATGCTCTATTACTATTGGTATACTATCTAGGCATTATAGGGTAATGTTTGGAGTCATGAAATGACACATGCCAACAAGTGATGGTAATAGGACACGATGATGGTTGGAAGACCCCGAAATTGATGCCATTAGAAACAAACTCAATCCTGATTCTAACTAAGGTGAACAAAAAACACACACTAAGTAATCTAGGAGTCAAGCATGCAAAAAAAACAGCTTTGTACTATGACTAGACAATATCTATTTGAAATGATTCATGTAACATATTGCATTGACTTATTGTGATCTTTGTCTCTCTTGGATGTACTTTCATTGACAACACCAATGCTCTTTTCTCCTTTAGTCGACCAACCTACTTTAGTGGATTCCTTTTCTAGACTTAATCCAAAGGCCATGTTTCCTAATTCATGGAAAAGGTCACATGGCATAAAGGTAGAAAAGGACACATAGTATAAGGATTCGAGACACTTGGTAGAAATAATCCTATTTCAAGAGGATATTTTTCCTATTTCAAGAGCGCGATAAGTGGCACAAAAAAACATTCAAACCCTTGTCTTATATATTTTATTATTTAATTGGAGCACCCAACCTCTAAGGAGCATTTATGAATGATTATTTTATTGCTCTCTCTTGGAGGAAGAAGTTGATCAAGAAAGCACTAAATATTATTTTATTATAAAACATTTGAGGGAAATAATTGTGGGGAAATAACCACTGGAGAACCACTTTCTATATGTATTGTTGGTATTTCCAAGGGATGTGCTCGTTTTTCTATAGACAATATAGCAATATTGTCACCCAACCATAGGCACAAAGGCCACCCCTGAGGTTGATATTATTAAGGGTTTAACATTGATATTGAAGACAATAGGACATAATTTACTACTATAATTATTGTTGTCATAAAGTGACTTTCAGATCTAGTTTATGCATGATAAGATTGCCCTAGAATGTTGAAACTTGTGGCATAAGCTTGATATATTTTCTCTTGAATTGCCTAGTGGATTAGGGTTGTTAAGAAGTTAAATATCATCTATTGTTGATATTGTTTTATTATATTTGATATCATCCCTAAGGATGTAAATTCTCAGGGACTATATCTGGGAAACTCGAGGAAAGAGGTAAAATTTTTGAGGTTGCATTAAAGCTTGAATTTTGGAAATTTCTACAGCTACTTTAATAATGAGCCCTCATTCCAATTCCCATAATAGTGTGTAATTCCTTAAGGGTGTACTTTCTTGCTTCTAGGAATAGGTAGGTTTCATGCCAAGAATAACCTACTAGTGGTGTAACCTCATTGTTTTCATAATTCTATCAGAAATATGCAACAAGTTTGCTACCAAATCTGGTCAACAAATAGTAGTGTAACTACTCTTCTAATGCACCATGCTCATATGAAAAAATTAGGAGTGTAAATCCATCCTTCAAAGGGTCTCATACTGTATTCCAATAATAGGATATAACCCCTCTCTAATGTAATTTTCCCTCCATGAGTCAAAGATGAAATAGGAGTGTAACTCCTAGTGAATGCACCTTCATTACTCAACCAATATTAGTCAATGTGCAATTGTTGAATGAGGCACCCTCTGTCATGCACATGCATGCTAAGCATAAGAAACTAAACCTAACGAAATTATTTGATTAAGAATAGAAATCTGCAAGCATTCATCCACCTGTTGTAATTAGCACATAAGCAAGGCCAAACTTGGCAATGAAAGGAAACCCCCAACTTGGCCATCAACTAACCTATTGCATAGCTAGAAAAAGGACAAAATCATTGTTTGGTTGAAGGTTGTCCCTATAACACAAGTAGCAATGCCACAATATTGAGTAACCATTGGAAAATATCCCAATAAATGATGTTGAAAATCAGGAGCAACAACACATCTCTTTTCATGATGGCACACAAATTAGGGAAGAATTTTGGATAGCTACAAGTTTGTTTTAGAAGAATTTTCTGAAGGACAATTTCTTTCTAAAAGAGAATGTAATTTTTTGGACATGTAGCAAGCCATTATAGGCCCTTGATTTTTTATTTGATATATTTCCCATAAGACTTTGATAGTCCTCTATCTGAATCCAACAATGAATCTGGTGTACTTTTTTCTTTGGTGATTAGTGTTATGTGCCTAAGGATTGTACTGTCAATTTCACTAAAATAGAAAGTATGTTTTCTTTTTGTGGAAAAAAAAGTTTCTTTGAAGAATAAACACATGCATGTTTTTCAAGGTGCATACATGCATGAAATTCAAAGTGAAAAATTTATAGCAAAGGGAAAATCTCAACATACAAATAGATTGATGCACAAAAATGTACAAATTCCAATGCAAAGTGACATTGACACATCGATAGGCACAAATCCCAAGGCATAAATTGTGCAATTTTTTAGGCTAACAAGAACAAAAATCCATGCAAATTCTAGTGTATGTGTACAACAATGACACATTTATGTGTACTACAGTGGGCACAAACTCAAGACACTAAGTTTCTAATTTAGAATTTTAGCATAATTTTTAATTGAACTTTTTACAAAAAAAAATTGTTTTCAAGAGTCAATTAAACAAACCAAAAATTTCTACTAGAACCCAACAATATAATGGTGGTGTTGGATTGGTGACATTGTGGCATCATCATGTATAGTGTCAGGTGGTATTGCAATGTGTCTACACAACTATGTTTTGGAGGTGAATTTTGATTTCTTGGGATTAGTTAAATTATTCCATTGGTGCTTGGCATTTATTTGTTGAGAAAAACTAGTGCATTTATTGTATATATTGTTGAACCCTAGTAAGAAGTCCATTGGTCACAATTTGAATGTCTAGTAGTAATGTATGATTACCATATTCCAATGCAATGGATTGTTAGGTTTGGTCACAGGAAAGGGTAAGAGAAACTCTGATGATGAGAATGGGCAATAAGTATTTCACTCGAAGAATGGAGAGGTTATGATGTTAATAAAGTTGTCCATAACAAATGATAAGTTGCTACAATTCCAATATGCAGAGGATTCTTTCATAGTTTAGACAAGGCTAAATTAGATGAATGAAAATTCCACCAAAGGTTAAAGATTTTTACCTTAAGAGTCTATATTGTTTATAATGAATATGGAAGAGGGTGATTGAATCCCAAACACCTTGTTGAAATTGAAAAGGAATCCATGGTCAGTTGTTAACAATTGCTAGAGATGTAGATAAGATCAAATAACGTTATTAATGTCCAACAAATGACCACAAAAGTAGGTCAATGGGACTAAAAAATACATCCAATGTGAATTCAATGTGGGAGCATAGAATAAACTCCTAGATAATGTTGAAATCTAGAAAATGAAAGAAAAAGTACAGAGCATAGAGGAGGAAGATTTGGTAGTGATTACCTTGAAGAGTTTATCTCCTTTTGAAAATTTTGTTGAAACTTTAAATGTCACCAAGGAGATTACTAACATTACATTTAAGTTGTGTAGACAATTATTAGAAAAGGACAGATTCAATAAATAGTTTATAAGCAATAGCAAAGCATCCAAAAGTGCCTTTACAAAAAAGAGTAAGGACAAAGGAAATCATAAACTAAAGGGAAACAAAATCATCGATGGAAAACCTAAGGGTTCAAGGAAATCTACTAAGAACTTGAAGTGTTTTTACAATGGGATAAAATCATATATTTCAAACCACTGACTTGGTACCACACCAATCACTCCCTTCTTAGGGCCCTTGATCTCAAAGCTAGAGATAGTTGGTCACTTCTTGATGAAATGTTGGGACCTATGGATGCCATTATCACCATATTGATGTTTGTGGTTTCTTTCTAGTGTAGCTAGCTTGCGACACCGTGTAAGGATCTATGAGAGGAGGCTCCTATTGGAAAACATTTTTTCTAATGGTTATTTTCTCTTTAACAAGTTCAACGATTGCATTCTCATTTTGATCCCATTTATAGGGAGACTCATCATTTCGCACAATTAGAGGTTCATCGAGGAGGAAGATATTCTTGAAAGAGAAGTTGGGAGATGTTTTGAACCTCTTGAGTATTCTAAACCCTCTTCACAAGGATATTGATCATATATAGGAGGAGATTCAATCTTTGCAACTACATCTTCTTCCTCTTCCTCATATTTTAGTTATTGTTACTTTCATACCAATGATAGTTGCAAGCGTTGATGTCATAGATGTGAAAAAATGTGGGAAGATTCCTTCTTCAACTCATATAGAAGATGCATCTCCTTTTGGTACTCATATCTTCTTATAAAATCCCCTTCTATTATGGCTCATATTATCTAGTCTCATATATTCTTCTCTTGCTCAATGAAATTTTGTTGCAACTATTTCAACTCTTTAGCCATACTTACCCAATATTGAAACAACGATAACTTCTTCCTCATAAATTATATAATATATCATTTAAAATATCATAAGATTTATTTTTCAATGGAAAAATTAAACCAGAGAAGTAATCTACTAAAAGCACAAAAATATAGCTACGGTTGTCACAAGAATACCTAAAAATGGAATATTTCCAATGTTTGGTATCTTTGTCATTAGGCCTTTGATTTTGATTATTTTTTCTAAAACATGTATTCTTTTGAGTAGAATCCAGATATATAATTTATTTATGACGACCACGCTCAAAACATTTCAAAAATTATTCAAAGTGTCAAGACCTTGATTTTATGTTTTTCATTTTTTTTCCCAACAACACAATAGAAACGAGAATCAAGTTTCTCTAATACCAACTTGAAGTGTTCCAATACCCGAAATAGAACCATTCTGGTAATAAAAAAAAATGAAGAGAACAAAGGGATGGGGGAACTTGCACACCCAAGGGTTGGAATGCACCTATAAATCCTAAAATACGAATCAAGACATCTCCATGTACTTGGTACTCAAATTAAGAAAGAAAATTTGACAATATTGATAGTAGGGTGAATGAATTACAAGTGAGGAGGGGGTTCCGTTTCTAATACGAGTTTCATACTAACAAATCTCCTCTACCTTAGTGATGAGTCATTAATGCAGATAACTAACATCACTCCACTAACTTAGTGATGACCCATGAGAAACTAGACACTCTTAACTTAATGATGGCGCATTCATGAGCTTGCAAATAAAATATTTCATGTACAAAATATGTTGTGCATAGGTACACAACCAAAGTTGTTTCCATAGTGAAGCAAGGAATATTTAGGACAACAATAGGAATTCAGTTTGATTGGGTAGTAGAAAAATAAATGCAAAGAGTGATGAAGTCCAGCTGAAAGAGGTGCAATCAAAATAGACAGGTTGAACTCTTTACATGTAAAAATTAATGGAAGCTAGTAGGAAACGATGAAACAATAATGATCTATGTAATTTATAGAAGGTTAGAAAAAATGTTATTCATTATGCACACACAAACTTTTTATCATTAATACTAGAACTCTTTGAAAGAAAAGATAAATCAAAAGGCTGAATTACTCTAAAATTACAGTTAAAATGATCTATTCTTTAATCAATATTTATGAATAGTCTATGAAATTGGATATGCATAAGCATTGTTCTATCAAACTGTAACACTAATTAGTACAATGGTTCTACTTCATTACTAGTATCCTATTGGTATGACAGTAATCTCATAATGATTATCATAGTGTTACTCTTTCACACTTGTATTATCTAGCACATGCTAATTAATCTAGGAGTCAAGCATGCAAACAAACCTTCTCACAAAGAAGCGTTAGTTGGTGATGGAATCCAACAATGATCACATAGTTTATGCATTTTAACATAAAGGGAGAATGAATATTAGTATGAATTAGCATATAGATTATTTAGTATCTCATAAAAAAGAGAAAAGATATATTCAATTAAAATTTATTAAGAAAGATAAATGTGTTCTAGGAGTGTCCATAAAATGAAAATAAAGTAATTAATAATTAACTAAAACTAATTACTACTGTACTTGAAAATCAAAGAGAAGAAAGAGGACCAATGATCCGGATTTTATGAGCAAAACGAAATGAATATATATTATTAACAGGTTCTTAACACAAAATAACATAGTTACAGTAAAACTGGTTTTCTATTCAATAAGGAAATACGCTGAAACTGTAAAATGTAGCAGAAACAAGCTTGTTGGAATGGTGTCAACTTATCTCCGAGAAGAGATGTGACGGCTATTCTCATTCGCAAGAAGATGATTAAAATGAGGTTCTGAAGGCCTTTTTACAATAAACAAGAATGCCAAAAACCCTAGACATCCAAAAACCTAACCCTGTGAGATGAAGCGCCAAAAGTCATGTGGGCCCCGTTTGGGTAAGTTAGTACATCAACTTCCCAGGGTCGTAAATTTTGCATATGATCTTCGTTTTAGGCGTATGATAGCCCTTTGGAAAGGTATCGTCGAGGATATTCATTTTGGGGGCTCAAGTATTCCTTCAGCTATCATTGAGATTCTCGATCCTGAAAAACCTTCATTTAGGCCCTCAAAATGGACTCGAAAGTTAAAACTACTAAAAATAGTAAATTGCCAAAATTGTCATAAAACTATTTTGAGCCAGTTGGAAGAGGTGGGTGGCCACCGATATCCACCTGGATCAATCCTCCCTCCTTAGGAATAAATGGTCTCCATTGCGTTGAGTTCCCCCATCAGATGAGGAAATTTCTGTTGAATTTGACTCCGGGTGAGCCCCTTGCCTTGGTGCAAGAGATGCCCTGCTTTGACAACTCGATAAAGCTGGATCCTTTGTTGTCAAGTGCCCTTGATATGTGTGTCCATAATCTGATCATTGGATTCCTATTGTATGAAGTCGGGGTTGAGCTATGTTGGTGTCAGCATCTCTTCTATGTCTGAGGTGTCCAATAATGGTGGGAAATAAGGGCGAAGGAGATCCACGTTGAACACTAGGTGCAGGCCAAGGAAAGGAGGAATGTTGAGCTCAAAATAATTATCCCCCATAGCCTTGGTGATGGTGTACGGCCCATAACAAAGTGGGAGAAGCTTCTGATGGGGTCTTGTAAGGCATTCTTTCTGTAAGTGCACCCAAACTTTGTCGCCCACCTGAAACTTATGTGGCACCCGATGTTGATCATGGCACTGCTTGTACTTGTCATTGGACTTTTTTAGGATATACTGAACCTATTGGCGGATGTGTTAGATCCACTCAATGAACCAAGTGGCTTTGTCAGCTTCGGTTGGAGTAGGATATGAGTCGATCGAGGTGACTGCAAGGGGAAGTGCAACATCTATGGGACCCAATGGTTGGAATCCCAACCCCACCTGAAAGGGGATATGGTCAGTTGAGCTATGTAGGGCTCGATTGTAGCTATGTTGGACATAGGTAAGGCTCTCATCTCGTGTGCGAGGGTGCTTTGAATTATACATGCAAAGGATATGCACAATCATTTGATTGACGACCTTGGTTTGGCCATCTGTCTGGGGGTGGAAGGCCGTGGATTTGGTGAGCTTGGTGTCCAGCAATGACCAGAGGCTCAACTAGAATGTGCTTATAAATCGTCTGTCCTAATCTGAGACAATGGTTTGTGGGATTACAAAATGTACCCAGACTCATTCAAAGAATAGATTGGCAGTGCCCTCTGCTATGATGTTCTTGTAGGCAACCAGAATCGCCATCTTAGAAAATAAATCAACAACCAAAAAAACACAGTCATTTCCCCGCTTGGTGGACGGGAGGCCCAACATGTAGTCCATTGAGATGGATTCCCATGGCCTGTCAGGAGTAGGAAGAGGGTTGTAGAGACCATGTTTCTTAGTGGTCAGTTTGGCAATAGTAGAGGCAATGCAGGACCTGATATACTTGCTTACCTCCTATCGAAGTTTCGACCAGTAGAAATGTTTATGTAGCATCGCCACTGTCTTTTCGACGTCGAATTTTCCTACCACTCGAATGTAGTGGGCTTCCTAGATCAGCTTCGCTCGCTCACTCGCTTTATGGAACACAGATATGGCCCAGACGACACAACAACCCATCTTGAAGATGGAAATTATCGACAACTG
Organism: Picea engelmannii; assembly: GCA_009831015.1. Lineage (NCBI taxonomy): Eukaryota > Viridiplantae > Streptophyta > Pinopsida > Pinales > Pinaceae > Picea > Picea engelmannii. Next base: position 105,539 of record ML790629.1, on the reverse strand, counting down.
CGTTTGCACCCAACATTTGGTAAGTGGTGGTGAAGTCTGGGTCTGTCTCATAGAGTTGGAGCCATCTAGAGGTCTCATGGTCACAGGAGTCTAGCACCATGGTGAGTGCCGTGACTAGCGGTCTGCTGCGGCAATCAGAGACGCGATTGGTGCTTCTTGTTTTATACTTGATGTTGAGGTGGAATTGCTGCAAGTATGTGGACCACTTTTGATGGTGATCATTCTGCAATTTCTGTTGTGTCTAGATGAACTGCAGTGGCTTATGATCAGTGTGGATGATTGTCTCCTTCCCAATAATGTAATGTCTCCACTGGCGCCAGGCTTGCACAATGGAGTACATTTCTTTTTCGTAAGTAGGGTACTTATGGAAAAAATATGAAAGTGTCTCACTATGATAGCCCACGGGGTGGTCATGTTGAGTGAGAACGACGCCTACCGCATAGTCTGAAGTATGTCTCTCTATCTCAAAGGGTTTTTGTAGGTCTGGTAGTGAAAGTATTGGGGATGAGCACAAGCGTTTCTTCAAATCATCGAACACTTTTTGTTGGGACCGGCCCCATGAAAATGTAGCCTTACCACCACCCCTAGTTATTTGGCTAAGGGCCCATGCAATATGGGAGAATCCCAACACGAAACTGCGGTAGAAATTGGAAAGGCCCAAGAAGCTCCGAAGCTCAGTCAATGCGGTTGGGGCTGGCAAGTCACAGATGACTTAGATATTGATTGGATCCACATGTACGCGATGTTGATCAATTATGTAGCCCAGGTAATGGACCCTGTCCATGCTGAAGGAGCATTTTTCCAAGTTGGCATATAGCTTGTGTTGTCGTAGAGTGTGCAGAACCTACTGAATATGATGCAAGTGTTCGGCCCAAGTCTTGTTGTAAATGAGAATGTCATCCAGATACACCACTGCAAAAGTATTGGTGAAGTGTCATAGGATATCATCCATCATCCTCATGAAAGTAGTTGGAGCATTTGTCAAACCAAAGGGAATGACCAACCATTCAAAAATGCCTTCCTTTGACTTGAAGAAGGTTTTCCATACATATGTTTGTTCTATCAGGACCTGGTGGTAGCCAGACTTCAGATCAATCTTACTGAAGTATTTGGCCCCCATCAGTTGATCAAGGAGGTTGTCGATTCGGGGAATTGGGTACCAATTTCTGATTGTGATTTTATTCAGAGCCTGGTAATCAATGCAGATTCGCCAGGCTCCATCTTTCTTCTATACTAGGAGGATTGGGATCCTGCAAGGTGATGAGATGGGACGGATGTGCCCCTTGTGGAGAATTTCTTGGATTTGTCGCTTGATCTCCTAATTCTCTAATAGAGAACGATGATAGACTGGCCCATTGGGCAGTGGTGCACCGGGGGTCAGATCGATGGGGTGCTTGACCTATCAGTGTAGAGGTACCCTGGTAGGTGAGGAGAAGATATCTAAGTATTCTTCCACGACGTTATATACTTTCTTTTGCTGTGTGGAGAGGTCGGCCACAGAGACCCTGGATGTGGATGTGATCTTTCACTTATTCTGAGAGCGAATCATGAAGAAGACAAACTTCCCCATCTGAGAAATGACCTTCCTGCATTGCTTAGCAGAGATAAAGGAAATAGCACCAGGTGGGACTGCCTCGGGTATCCTGTACAATTTCCTGTTCAAAGTAATAATAACTCTACGAGACCTAGAGTCATATACAACATGATGTTTTAATAAATAAGGTTGGCCCAAAAGAACATCACAAACTTCGAGAGGAGAAACATCACACAATAACTCATCTTTGAAGGGCTTGATTTCATACGACAGTCAGCACTGTTGGCTGACGTGGAGATCACTTCCTTGGCTGAGCCATCCAATGGTGTAGGGTTATGGGTGCAGTGTTTTCGGTAGGTACGGCCTCTTGATGACCTCTGCTAAGATGAGATTCATCTGGCTACCACTATCCATGATGAAGTGCAGTGGGGTGCCTTTTACCCACATCTGTGAATGGAAGAGGCATTCTCCTTCTTCTGGCTCATCTGGTTCACCAGGCTGGAGCTTGGTGGTAGCAACAGTGGCACTGGGTTCTATGTCAATGATCAGTCTTCCCCTTTCTGGTTCTGGATCAAAGTCTAAACCCGCATCTAAATCATAGGATTTCACATTGGCCACTAGTGACTGCTTTGAGTGGCAGTCAACAGTGTTATGCCAAGGGCTCTTATGGAAGTCACACCACTTCCCGGTATCTTTCTTTGTCTTTTCGGTGTCCTTCTTTGCTTGCAGCTTGGACTGGTTGTCCTGATACTATCCATATTTTCTCTATCCTTTGTTCTATGGGTTGGGGCCGCCCTTTCCTGGCTTTTTTTGTGCAGGTTTCCTAGGCCCAAATACTCTCGTCTTTTGTTTGAGCTTCTGCTTGATTTTGATGGCATATTGGTAGGCCATGCCCAAGGATGAGATATCCAAAAATTCCATTTCAATCTGGATGTATCTATGCAGAGCGTCACAATACTTGAGAACCATATGTCTCTCTGAATATTTGATACCCAGCTTGGTGTGCAAGGTATGAAACATATTCGTGAAATCTAGCATTGCTTGGTCTCTTTCTTGCCGCAGTGTGGTCCATTTGGTATACAAGTCATCATAACATCCGACAGGGTAGTATTGTTCCTTAATAGCATCCTTGAAGGAATCCCAGGTGGTCGTGACTGTAAATAATGATTGTTCATTTGTTTCATTTTTCTCACAGAAAGTTTCCCACCAATCTTTCTCATGGGGAACGGCTTTGAGGAGCGCAAAAGTAATCTTTTCTCTATTCAAAAAGTTATGGAAAGAAAAATACCCTTCTAGTAGATTCAACCACTTGTCTACAACATATGCGTCTATCTGACCTTCAAAAATAGGAATATCGAAGTTTATTTTTACCTTGAAGGGGGTGGTGCCTCCACTCGAAGAAGATGCATTGCCTGTTGGCAGTCGTCGAAGGATTTGCATGAAACTATCCATCATCTCGTTCCTTTGTTGCGTGAGGGATTCCTCAATCAACAGTTTGAAAGGATTTCTTGTCTCGTCATATTTATTTTCTCCTGCCATGAGAGTTCGCTTGGGTATGCGAGAGATTTTGTCCTCAAGAGAAACAATCTCGAGACCCAACTCTCTGTACTTCGACCTCGTTGGGGGCATGCATTAAGACAACAACGAGCAAACCGCTCTGATACCAATGATCCAGATTTTATGAGCAGAACAAAATGAATATAGATTATTAATAGGTTCTTAACACAAAATAATAGAGATACAATAAAATTTGTTTTCTATTCAATAAGGAAATAAGCTGAAATTGTAAAATGCAGCGGAAACAAGCTTGTTGGAATGGTGGTGGCTTATCTCTGAGAAGAAATGTGACAGTTGTGCTCATTCACAAGAAGATGATTACAATGAGGATCTAAAGGAGTTTTTACAATAAATAGGAATTCCAAAAACCCTAGACATCCAAAAACCTAACCCTGGGAGATGAAGCACCAAAAGTCATGTGGGCCCCGTTTGGGTAAGTTAGTACATCAACTTCCTGGGGTTGTAACTTTTGCATACGATCTTCGTTTTAGGCATATGATAGACCGTTGGAAAGGTATCATCGAGGATATTCATTTTGGGGGATTACATGTTCCTTTGACTATAATTGAGAAGCTATATCCTGAAAAACATTCATTTAGGCCCTCAAAATGGCTCCGGAAGTTAAAACTTCTAAAAATAGTAAATTGCCAAAATTGTCAGAAAACAGTTTTGAGCCAGTTGGAAGAGGTGGGTGGCCAGCGATATCCACCTGGATCAACCAATAATTTAAATTCAAATAAAAGTGTGGGAAAATAAAAGTGGGTTGGAATAATTTAAAGAAAGCTAATAAATAAATAAAAAGTATTAACCTCATGTGCGCCCACTAAAATAGGAAATATGGGAGTGTGAGGATAATTCAGTATTTTTATATTTTTAAATAAGTAATTACTTGTGCACTTATTCATATGAGTGACACATGGGTGGGTGAATAATAGGTAAATATTAATTTAGTAAATTATATATTTGCAACAGTTGGAAAGGTGACATGAGCCACATAACCTATAAAAGGAAAACTTGAACTAAGAGGAAGACACTCTTTGCACCTTAATGTTGGATGCTTGTCGTAATGATTTATAACTTTCTATTGGTGATTGTGGAGAGTTTGTGTAACATCACCAAACACCCATTTTTTTTAAATAATGATTAATTTCATAATAAGGATTATGTATTTTACATTATTGTTACTCTCATTAGATTTAGAATATATATTACGAGCTTATACTACTCATCAATTTTGTCACAAATTCCTCTCATGATAGGTTGAAAGTTCTTGAAGGTTCAAAAGGATGAATATTCAAGCACACTACTTTTTCTATAAAATTAATATTCATATTGCAAGCCATGTTTCAACAGCTGCAATATTCAACAGGTAATCAGTAGTCCATGTTAGTAAATTTAGAATGGTCTGACATGATAAGTGTAACATGGAAGCCTTAAATTTTATTTATAAAGTTCCTACTTCTTGTAAGTTATACATCTGTGGGATGTTTCACAACTTTTATCTTAGACCCTTAGAATTCATATCTGGTTCTATTATTTAACTTCATAGATTTATTATCTACTATATAACCCCCATCCTTAACATAAATAACTCCCTAATTTATGATAACCTAAAATTCTAAATATATATCTTATTCTTTTTCCATTTACATATTTATATTAATAAAATATGTATAATGAAATTAAATTCCGATTCAATTGACTAGCTTCAGTATACACTAGTATGTTTCCATAATTGAACAAACCATTACATATGGTAATGATTCCCAAGATTAAGTTAAAGAACCTTGGGTACCTCACAAAAATTGATCCAACATACACAAGGAAGGTTTGTAGCATATGAATACATGGAAGGTAAATGCCACACAACCCGGCCATACCTACCCTCTCATTGTGGAAATGTAACATAGACTCTGCATGAGATTAGTGTACAAGAGACTTACCCAACAATATCAATTAATTACAAGTCAAAGTTTTCTCCAGTTCTCATATCCTCGGAGATTGGCGCCATTTATTATTGCCTACCTCTCCATTAAAACTTGTATGTATAATATTTTTTCCTGGGTTCGTTTCTATGTTCATTCCTCTTTCTTATGAACTCATTTTTGGAGTGGAGCACAGAGCTTAGCTCTGCTTTCCTTCTCCTATAGACTCATATCCTTTTTTACGGTCATGTCTTCATCTTCCCACTCGGGCTAAGAAAAACCTAGGTAAGATTTCTTATATAATTGTGTAGGTTTTTTTTTTACTCACAGTCAATTGATTATTTTACTCATAGGTTATCTTAGTTTTTAATACTAACCTTTTTTTATTGTTGATGGCACGGAGAATAAATTTATCTGGTTTTTAGATTCACACATGAGCAAGAGTTATCAAGCTTTAAGATACTGCTAGGTTCCCTATTGCAAGGTCATTTGCAAGATAAGAATCTCGTATATTTACCAGGCTCATTTTTCCCTCATTAAAATTCTCAGCTTCATTTTAAATTGGTTGGATAATACAAAAACTTTGTTGGTCTTCTAAAGAAGTAAGATACATAAATCAACAAGAAGAGGTTGAAACCCTTGTGTGGGTTTGCTAGTCATCACATAGGTAACAAGTTTAACATTTTGTATAATGATTTTAATCCCTTACTATGCATTTGATTTCATTCAAATGAGTAATGGATCACTCTGTTTGAATGCATAGGGTGTGGATCAAGCCTACGCTCGTGCCAAACCTAATACCTAGATGATGGCAGAGGAAAAAGGATTCCATTTTGGTTATTAATTCTCAGAGAGAGAAAAATGCACACCTTCCAAAGATACATAAGTATTAGTCTGTATATTTATTTCAAGACGCAACAGTTAGAATATGCTCATACATAGCTACCCTTTTATTAATAAAGGAGCTATTATTTAATTTAAACTATAGGTTATATACCTCGATGTTAATGTGTGGGTTTTTTTTATTCATAAATGGCCAGGGTTTTGATTATCTTTATGGGTATTTTGTTGTTAAAAATTATAATAACTCATTATATGTGAAGCTCTGTCGTCTCCTTGTAACATCTCGCTCTTGCGAGCACATGTTATTGACTTATTCTTTGAGGACACTTGTGGGCAAGTGATCGGGTTACAATACATGGTTATTGTTTCTCTTATGGATTTTTATGATGATGTTGGTGGATTATGATTTTATGTTGTATTTTATATGTGTATTGACATATGTTATTGATGAGTTTCCCTGAGTGTGCAGGAAACTTGACGGATTGTGGATGATGAGGGAATAAATGGACCTCCTTGGACTCCGGATTGAGTCAGGGAGTGGATTGTATTGGTTTGATTATTTCATTTATGCATATGTGACATATGATCGTTTATAGTATGATTTTATATATGGATCATTGAAAGTGTTTCGTTGATGGATACAGACTGACGAATGCTTTCTAATATGACTCACATAAGGAGTAAAGGGGCCATGCACATAGACCATATATTGAGGGAGAGGTGTGGCAGTGTCCCTGTCACAGCCTACTAACACTCCTACCATGGCTTGAATTGTAGCTTAATGATTACCTAGTTCGAGAGTTCCACGATGTCATGAGGGAAGATTGAGATAGTTTCTCATGAAGATTTATAAGGGGTGCACAATAAGGTAGGGTCCTTATTCCTTAGAAGACCTTAGTCTCTCACAAGCTCACATGAATGGAGTGTTGGCTGCAGAGATTGGAAAACTACCAAAACCAGTCAAAGGCAAGTGGCACCCTTGGAGCACGGAGTGCGTCTTGAAGGGCACATTGCGAAAGTAACACTTGAGTCAATGAATATAGGTGGTCTAGAAAATCTTGGGCGAATAATTAAACCTTGTAAAATCTTTAAGCATTTCCGGATTTAATTAATTAATTAAGGATTGAAATGATTACTTATAAATCCCCAAATGAAAGTCTAAACCTATTCAAAAAAATTAAGCCTATGTCTAAGTTAGTAAAAATACTAAAACTAAATTATAAATTAAATAATGAGGGGATGAAGTAAATATATTTAAGAAATTAAGAAAAATAAAATAAACCTAAAGATTGATTTAATACACATATGTGCAAGAAATTACCAAATTGGAATTTAATGTAAGAATGGAATAACGCTGAAAGAATGTGTACGCCTAGAAAGGTATCTAGAGTCTAGTTAACACTAGTCTAACTAGGAGAAGAATCATATTTTAACTCAACTCATATTTAGTAAGGCGTCGGTCATTAATTGGAAATAAGGGGAATAAAATGACAACTAGGATTAATTTAAGGAGCACTTTTAGGAAGGGTGAGGGAAATTGAATTTATTAAAATAAATTCTGGAATTACTTGTGCAACTTGGGGGAGAGGATGACAAGTGTAAGGGGGAAATAATTATAAACTATTTAATTAAAAAGAGAATTAATTGTGCAAGTGGGGATGTTCAGGGAGAAATTCTATAAAACAAATGGCCTAGATGGAAAAAAAAGACACTGGTTATGGGTAAAGTTATGCTGCAGAATTTTTGATTGGTTTTACTTGTGAGAGTTGGGATACTAAGTTTGAGAGAGAGTGGTGGCTCTACCTTGTGAGGCAAGCTCGGAGATAGAGGATTTCTGGTTGTATGTTCATGGCCCCTTTGTGGCTCAGCGGGATAAGGGGGAAGAAGAGTACCCCTAGCATTGGCTAGGAGGTACCGGCGAAGACTCTACGGTTAGCAAGCGAGAGGACAAAAGGATCACCAGTTGCGGAAGATCATCTGCAAGCCCATCTTTGTTGGTGATGGTATTCTCTTAATTTTAAATTGTAATCATTGAATCACATGTGTATGGTTATTTATTTTTCCGCAACTCTGACATCGAATTATAGTCTCATTTACAATTGAATTATAATAAGATTTGGTTATATAAGTATATTTTTTCTAATTTTGCCGCAGTTGCATTAAAAACTTCATTGTTGATATTTTGTCATCCCCACGTCGGTCAAGTATTATAGAAGAGACTGCATTTTAAATTAGAATATCTTAATTCTCTATTCATTTACCCTATCGTTGACCGTCTAATGGGATTGTTGTTTAATGACAATAACCAGAACATGATTGAGAGTGAATTAAGGCCTTTGTTGCAGATCGTATGATCCCTTTGGAGACTGATTTAGAGCTCTGTTGATATACCCTTTATTTATTTTTCCTCAGCTCGAATTCCCATCAAATCTCTTTTGTTAGCTGGGTGATCAAGAAGATGCTCTAATACCCTTTTTCTACTGCTAATTACTCATGTGAAAATATTATCAGTCAATGTCCTCATTTCGCATGTCTATGAGTTCTATGTCATCAGAGAAACTAAGTAATGTTGATTTAAATTCTGCTCGGATATTATGGCACCTGTCCCTACATTTTTAAATACGAACTCTTCTCTAATCGATCCTCCCAAATCTCTTGGTTTTGCACACAATTTTTCCAACTGGAATACCCAACGAGTCTCATAAATTCAATCTATGATTTGTTTGGATTCCACTCAGTGAGTTCATTCCTGTACTCTGCTTTTTTTTCCCGAAATACCCAACGATTCTCATAAATTCAATCTGCGATTTTATTGGATTGCACTCAGTGATTTCATTCCCTTACTCTGCGTTTTTTTTTTCTTGGAATACCCAACGATTCTCATAAATTTAATATGTGATTTTCTTGGATTCCACTCAATGAGTTCATTTACTTACTCTTTGTTTTGTTTTTCCTAGAATACCCAGCGATTCTCTTAAATTCAATATGTGATTTTCTTGGATTCCACTCTGCGAGTTCATTCCCTTACACTACGTTTTTTTTTCTTGGAATACCCAACATTTCTCATAAAACGTGACCTCTGATTTTCTTGGATTTCAATCAGCGAATTCTTGACTTACCCTGCGATTTACTAAGTGATTTTACTAAATCTTTTAGGCCAGCTTCGTATAGTTTTTATATAGATGTGAAGGGGGTGATATTTCCTCATATTTTGGTGCAATAGGTTTTTGAGTTGAGGTCAAATGGATATGCAAGGAACAATCCTTGAGTTCTCTTTTTGTGTTAAAAAGGGTTGGGTCCGTCCTTTAAATTTTTAAAATTGATTTAAGTTAGGAATGAGTTCTTATATCTATGGCCTTAATAGATCGTTCTTCTTAATTTAATTTAGGGTTGGGATCCTTGTGCATCTATGAGGTGATGACCTTCCATCCTTTTCTTATTATGAATAATCTTGTTAAAGTTTTAAGAGATACTCAAGTATTAGTGAATTCTTAAAGCATTGCTAAAAGAAGATTTGACTTCCTTTTGGTTTCTTAAGAGGATCATTGACTCACCCTTACATATTTTTAAGTTGGGATAGCACAATATTGTATGGAATAAATTTTAATAATTCCTTCCAAGGGAGACTACTTATATTCTTTTAGTTATCTTTTAAATATCGAGAAGAATTACTAAAGAAGTAAACCTTTCATCAATACAATCATTGGATATAAAATAAATTTATGTTTATGAGGGCATGTCTCTAGCGATGGATCTCACTAATTAGAATTTAGGATCTCGAGATTTAATGGGTAGGTTAATTAATCTGATTATATTTTGTCAATGCGCTAGAATCAAGTTTAATGTAACGTTGGTAGAATTATTTTATATTGCAGAGTAATGAAAAAACTATAGTACTAACGACGAACGATTGATGTATGGGTTGTGAATTTTTCCTTGATATATGAGGAATTTAGTATGGGCTATAGATTATATTTATGATGGTTATGTGATTATATTTCCTTTGCGCCATGAATTAAAATTGATGATTACTCTTACGCCTTGAAATTAATGTGATGTATGATTGGTTATGTGATTAGATTTCTTCTGCGCCATGAAATAAAATTGATGATTACTCTTACGTCTTGAAATTAATGTGATGTATGATTGGTTATATAAATATCCTACTCTTGGACCATGAAAATAAAGTGGATGATTACTCTTGCGCCATGAAAATAATATTGTTGATTACTCTTCCGCTAAGAAACTAAAGTTGAAGTATGGTTGATTATGTAATTAGCTTACTCTTGTGCCTTGAAGATGAAGTTGATGTATGATTGATCAAGTAGTTAGATTTCTCTTGCGCCATGAAAATATTGTTGATGTATGACTTGTAATATAGTATGGAGTCATGAGTTGTGATTGATTAAGGGGGGCATAGATACCTCCTTGTTCCCATGAACAGTCGCCATCCCTGAGACCTTAAGTGGTCAAAATCAATCAGATGAATCCTGGGCTTGAGAGTTTCTTATGTGTCCTAGAGGTCCTAACCTTATAGGGTAGGTAGGGCGGGTAGTTATTTATTACTCAGTGACGTGGTTGATCATTTATTGTATTTTCTTCAGTTGATCATGCTGTGTTGAATTGCGTCGCTCTTTATGTTTATGCGTTGATTATGGGTCATTTTTAATTATGTTAATGCGTCGAATGTGTTGTTATTAAATTATGATGATGTGTATCTTGTGATGTTATTAATTATCTCATGATGATTTTTAATTTTCTAATGCATAGATGTTTTTTTTTACCTATTATACATTGTTGTCTTAATGGAGGGGCCATTACATATGGTATCAGAGTGGGTTCAACCCTATGAATTGGGATCATTACGCCCTCCATTGTGTTAAACACTTGATTAATAAATTATCGCTAATTAAAATTGAAGTGTGTCCATGCATGTAATGATGGTTAGAGGATGTTGTGGAGGTAGATGAAGTGGTGCTAGGGGAGGAGGTGCGACGCATCTAGTAGAATCCACGCAAGAGGGGTCTAACCCCCAAGGAGAAGAACAAGTCATTGGAAAAGAGAATATTTTTGTGGGGGATGTGGTTGGTTTGATGAGGTCCTTTCAGAGGATGTCATAGGCCCTGATTAACCGACTAGATAGAGATGAGACCAGGGATCTTGTACCTAATGAGGGTTCGCAACGCGCTCCAACTGGTACTGGTAGCATTCACAGAGAACTCGAGAAGGTGAAGTTTCTTGAGTTCATGGGTGCCACGAAAAACTCAGTCGTCGATGCATGATTTAAGAACATGGCGATGTGATTTACACTTCACGACTAAACCTCCAACATGAAGGTCTGCATGGCGGTCTTTCAGTTGAAGGGGAGCGCTCTTCTATGGTGGAAGACGCTCCTACCTCAACTAAACATGGTTATCGAAGATGTGTCATGGGAACTATTCAAGGAGTGGTTCTGGGAGAGGTATCTGTCAGAGGAATTCATCGAGCGCCAACTCAGTCAATGAGTTCAACGTCGTACAACAGGGTGGTCATATGGTGTTGGAGTATGAGGCCATATTTATGGAGCTACTTCGGTATGCCCCACATACGAACATGGAGAAGCTGAAGGTCAATAATTTTTTGTTCGGCCTTAACTTCAACCAATGTGCGAAGGTGAGAATCCTAATAACTCGAACGTTGTACGATGCAGTCCAGAAAGCCCTCATAGTTGAGGAAGAGAGGACCAGCGGGGGTCAGGGCAGGACTCCTAGAAGACCAACTAGACAGACGACATCAGGTGCATAACTGCATCAGACACTAGCTAGACACACATCATGGTATTGAGATATGTCGAGAGGATCCAAATTCATGACACCACAATGACCAGCTCCTCAATAGGGGACTCCTTATAGAGGACCACCACACCACCAGCAGCGTCGCCCGCACCAGCAACAGTTTAGGCATATTCAACAGAATAGACCAGTATTTCAGGATGAAAGGCCAACAACTTCTACTTCGAGGACCATGAGTGCTATACCGAAGACCCAATGTTGAACATGTGGAGAGCCACATTACCAGCGAGACGGTCCCGTTGAGAAGGCCATAGCAGCCAAATCAATAGGAAACACTACAGTTGGAGACTTGGACAAGACCCATAGGATTCATGCAGCAGTGAATAACCACTAGGTCAAGCACCAATCCATTGTACTCGAGACGTCAGGTACAATCTTCAACCAAACTTTTAGTATTCCGATAGATCCCGGTGCTACAAAGAGATTTATTTCTAGTGAAACGCTGAAAACAATTAAGGTAAAGGTAGTCGAACAAGAGGAGTTTATATACATAGAAATGGCTTCAGGTGCCAAACAAAATGTTAGAGGAAGGGTTACAGACTGTAGCATTAACCTGGGAGATTTTGTAACGAAGGTCACCCTATATGTCACGATCTTAGGATATTACAACATAGTGATCAATATGGACTGGTTGGAATCGCATGATGCGATACTCAATTGTAAGATGAAACATTTAAGTTTGAACGATGGTGTGGGGAAGAGAAGAGTGATTGTGGGAAGAAACCAGGGAGTGTCCTTGAGGTTCATTTCTTCCATACAGCTACAGAAGATCTTGCGCAAAGGATGTAAGTTATATGCAATATTAGCGCTAAACGAAAAGGGTGAGGCGGAAGGATTAGAAAACCTTCTGGTAGTATGAGAGATTGTTGACATGTTTCCATAAGAGTTACCAGGTTTTCCACCCGAAAGAGAGTTGGAGTTTAAAATCGAATTGAAACCTGGAACTGAACCGATAGAAAGAATGCCTTATTGGATGTCAACACTTGAGTTACAGGAGTTGAAAATGCAACTGAAGAAGTTGTTGGACCTAGAACTTATACGTCCAAGTGTGTCACCTTGGGGTGTGCCTGTTATTTTCATAAGAAATAAGGATGGGTCGTGGAGACTCTATATTGACTACCGTCAATTGAACAAGGCAATGATCAATAACCAGTATCTGTTGCCAAGAATAGAGGATTTTTTTGATTAAATGAAAGGTGTGACAGTGTTTTCAAAGATCAACTTGAGATCAGGTTATCACCAATTATGAATTAAAGAGGAATATAATCCTAATACTGCATTCAAGATGAGGTTCAGACACTACGAGTTTATCGTTTTATGATTTGGATTGACAAACACCCCAGGGGTATTCATGAGCTTGATGAATGGGGTGTTCCACGAATACTTGGAAAAGTTTTTTCAAGTATTCATTGATGACATACTGATACATTCTCAGACGATGGAAGAACATGATAAACATTTGTGCTTGGTACTACAACATTTACGAGAAAACAAATTATACAGGAAACTGTCAAAATGCTCGTTTTACCAATCGAGGATTCATTACTTAGGGAATTTTATCTCCGACGAAGGCATCACTATGGATAAAACGAAGGTAGAGGCTATTATGGAATGGCCTGCACCAAAAAATGTACCGGAAGTATGCATCTTTATGGGTCTAGCAGGATATTATCGACGGTTCATCGAAGGTTTTTCAAAGATAGCAAATTCGATCACAAAATTGCAGAAGAAAAACAAGAAGTTTGTATGGACCGAGAAGTGCGCGGAAGCGTTTCAAAGGCTCAAGGGGTTGTTGAGTACAACGTCGATACTAAAAGTCCTTGACATGGAAAAGGAATTATTGGTATGCATAGATGCATCCAAGGAAGGCTTAGGCGGAGGCTTGATGTAAGATGGTCGAGTGATCGCTTACATCTTAAGGAAATTAAGAAATCATGAGGAGAACTATGCAACACATGATTTGGAGTTATTGGCCATTGTGTATTCCTTGAGAGTGTGGAGACACTATCTGATTGAACAAAAATTTGAACTACAAACAAATCATTGTGGATTGCAGAACATATTTACGTAGAGTGACTTCAACACAAGACAAAGACATTGGTCATAATTTCTTAGCGAATACAATTTTGAGATTACTTACATAAAAGGAATAGTAAAAAAAGTGGTAGATGCATTGAGTCAAAGACCACACATATTCTTGGTGATACCTCTTCAGATGAATCTTCAAGAAAATATTCTAACTATACAGTTTGACGATGACTGGTATAAAGAGGTTAAGGAAAATATCGGACAAGACACCATGTTGGTACCAAAGTTTGAAGGATATACATTGGACAATGACACATTTATGAGGTATAATAATAGGATTTATGTCTCGTCTAATGACAAATTGAGAAGTTTGATCTTAAGAGAAGCTCATAGTGCAGTGTACATGGCTTATCCAGGAGTCACGAAGATGAGGGCAGACCTTAATCCCTTATTCTTCTGGAAAGGAATGAAGGCAGACATAGTTAGCTACATGGTGAGATGTCTAGAATGTCAGCAAGTGAAAGTTGAACATAGACATCCGGTAGGATTACTACAGCCACACGCTATTAAGGAATCGAAATTTGGACGTCATTTCGATGGAATTTATTGTTGGGTTGTCGTTGACGACAAGGAGGCACGACTCGATTTTCATGGTAGTTGACACTCTAACAAAGAGTGCACATATTATTCTTGTGCATACGACGTATTAGGCACCAGACATAACTATAGTTTTTATCAGGGATATTTTGATATCACATGGTGTACCGAGAAGGATCATATCCAATCGAGGATCGATGTTTACAGGACGTTTTGGACTAGTTTCCAAGGGGCCTTGGGAACACAATTGAACTTTAGTACATCATATCACCCTGAGACAGATGGGAAGACAAAAATAACGAACCAAATTGTGTAATATATGTTGCATATGTATGTGATGGACCAACAAATGTGTTGGGAACAATTTCTTCCACTTGCATATTTTGTGTACAACAACAACTATCAAAGTACCATTAAGATGGCACCATTTGAGTTTATTTACGGGCGACCATGTCGGACACCATTGATATGGGATCATATTCAAGATAGGGTCCTGCTAGGACCATAAGTGATTCAAGAAATGGAAGAACAAATGCAAATTGTAAGACGAAGTATTAAAGAAGTTCAAGATCATAAAAAGAGTTATGTTGATGTGCATCGTGTTAACCGCAATTATGAATTTGGAAACTGAGTTTTCCTATGGGTGAAACCACACAAACGTTCAATCAAGTTTGGGAAGGGAGATAAAATATATCCTAGGTTTGTGGGACCTTTCAAGGTTGTGGAAAGGAAGGGACTCATGGCCTATAGACTAGCCTTGCTTGATTCTTTGAGGCGTATGCATGATGTTTTTCATGTATCATTTTTGAGACATTATGTTAGTGATCATACACATGTGATTGACATGAGTTCCTTGTAGGTGTTGGAAGAGGGTGCACTCAAGAAGGATCCAATCCACATTCTGGACCATCGCATTCAACAACTATGACATTGAACAATTGATCATGTCAAGGTCCAGTGTGACAATTATAGTCCGCACTAGGCTACCTCAGAGGACACATATGATATGCATCAGCAGTTTCCTTACTTATTTGATAGTTTAGACATATAGATCTTCTTAGATACTTTATTTACTATATTTTATATATTGTACAAATTCGGGATGAAGTTTAAAACAAGAGGGGGTGTGTGTAACATCCCACTCTTGCGAGCACATGTTATTGACTTATTCTTTGAGGACACTTGCATGCAAGTGATCCAGTTATAGTACATGGTTATTGTTTCTCTTATGGATTTTTATGATGATGTTGATGGATTATGATTTTATATTATTTCTTATATGCGTATTGATAGATGATATTGACGAGTTTCCCTGAGTGTATAGGAAAATTGACAGATTGTGGATGTCGAGGGCATCAATGGACCTCCTTGGACTCCATATTGAGTCAGGGAGTGGATTGTATTGGTTTAGTATTTCATTTATGCATATGTGACATATGATCATTTATAGTATGATTTTATATATGGATCATTGATAGTGTTTTGTTGATGAATGCAGGCTAACGAATGCTTGCTAGTCTGACTCACATAAAGATTAAAGAGGCCATGCACATAGACCATATATTGAGGGAGAGGTGTGATAGTGTCCCTGTCACAGCCTACTAGCACTCTCGTCGTGGATCGAATTGTAGGTTAACGATTACCTAGTTCTAGAGGTCCACAATGTCGTGAGGGAAAACTAAGATAGTCTCTCACGAATATTTCTAAGGGGTGCGCAATAAGGTAAGGTGCTTATTCCTTAGAAGCCCTTAGTCTCTCACAAGTTGCCGGAATGGAGTGCTAACTCTAGGGGTTGGACAAATACCAAAACAAGTCAAAGACGAGTGGCACCCAGAAAGGAATGTGTCTTGAAGGGTACGTGGCGAAAGTAACACTTGAGTCAATGAATCTAGGTGGCCTAGAAAACCCTAGGAAAATAATTAAACCTTGTAAAATCTTTAAGCATTGCCAGATTTAATTAATTAATTAAGGATTGAAATGATTACTTATAAATCCCCAAATGAAAGTTTAAGCCTATTCAAAAAAATTAAGCCTAAGTCTAAGTTAGTAAGAATACTAAAACTAAATTATAAATTAAACAATGGGGGGGTGAAGTAAATCAATTTAAGAAATTAAGAAAAATAAAATAAACCTAAAGATTGATTTAATACACATATGTGCAAGAAATTACCAAATTGGACTTTAAGTAAGAATGGAATAAAGATGAAAGAATGTGTACGCATAGAAAGGTATCTAGAGTCTAGTTAACACTAGTCTAACTAGGAGAAGAATCATATTTTAAGTCAACTCAGATTTAGTAAGGCATCAATCATTAATTGGAAATAAAGGGATTAAAGAGACAACTATGAATGATTTAAGGAGTGCTTTTAGGAAGGGTGAGGGAAATTGACTTTATTAAAATAAATTATGGAATTACTTGTGCAACTTGGGGGAGAGGATGAAAAGTGTAAGGGGGAAATAATTCTAAATTATTTAATTAAAAAATGAATTAATTGTTCAATTGGAGATGTTTCATGTTGAAATTCTATAAAAAAAATGGCCTAGATGAAAAAAAAAACACATTGGTTATGGGTAAAATTATGCTGCAAATTTTTTTATTAGTTTTACTTGTGAGAGTTGGGATACCCAGCTTGAGAAAGAGTGGTAGCTCTACCTTGCAAGGAAAGATGGGAGCTAGAGGATTTCTGGTTGTATTTGTGTGGCCCCTTTGTGGCTCGGGGGGACTAAGGGGGAAGTAGAGTACCCCTAGTGTTGGCTTGGAGGTACCCGTGAAGTCTCCACAGTTAGCAAGTGGGAGGGCAGAAGGATCACCAGTTGCATAAGATCATCCCCTAGCCCAACTTCATTGGTGATGGTATTCTCTTAAGTTTAAATTGTAATCGTTGAATCGCATGTGTATGGTTATTTATTTTTCCGCAAATCTGACGTCAAACTATAGTCTCATTTATGATTGAATTGTAATAAGATTTGGCTATATAGGTATAGTTTTTATAATCTCGTCGCAGTTGCATTAAAAACTCTGTTGTTTATATTTTGTTGTCCCCATGTCGGACGAGTATTATAGAAGAGACTGTATTTTAAATTAGAATATCTTAATTAGCTATTCATTTACCCTATCGTTGACCCTCTGATGGGATTGATGTTTAAAGACCATAACCAGAACACAATTGACAGTGAATTAAGGCCTTCGTTGCGGATCATATGATCCCTTTGGAAACTAATTTAGAACTCTGTTGATATTCCCTTTATTTATTTTTTCGTCAGCTCAAATTCCCATCAAATCACATGTGTTAGCTGGACGATCAGGAAGATTCTCTAATACCCTATTTCTACGGCTAATTACTCATGTGAAAATATTCTCGGTTGATGTCCCCATTTCGTGCGTCAATGAGTTTTGTGTCATCGAAGAAACTGAGTAATGTTGATGTAAATTATGCTCAAATATTGTGGCGCATGTCCCTACCTTTTTAAAGATGAACTCCTCTCTATTCGATCCTCCCAAATCTCTTGGTTTCGCACACAATTTTTGCAGCTGGAATACCCAACGATTCTCATAAATTCAATCTGTGATTTGCTTGGATTCCACTCAGTGAGTTCATTCCCTTACTCTGTGTTTTTTTTTCCTGGAATACCCAATGATTCTCATAAATTCAATCTTTGATTTGCTTAGATTCCACTCAATGATTTCATTCCCTTACTCTTCTTTTTTGTTTTTCCTGGAATACCCAGTGATTCTCATAAATTTAATTTGTGATTTTCTTGGATTCCACTCAGCGAGTTCATTTACTTACTATGCATTGTTTTTTGCCTAGAATACCCAACGATTCTCATAAATTCAATCCGTGATTTGCTTGGATTCCACTAAGCGAGTTCATTCCCTTACTCTTGTTTTTTTTTCCTGGAATACCAAGTGTTTCTCATAAAACTTGACCTCCGATTTTCTTGGATTTCAATCACTCAATTATTGACTTACCCTACGATTTACTTAGCGATTTTACTAAATCTTTTAAGCCAAATTTGTATAGTTTGTATATAGATATGAAGGGGGAGAGATTTCCTCATAGTTTGGTTCAATAGGTTGTTGAGTTGAGGTCAAATGGATATGCAAGGAACAAGCCTTGAGTTCTCTTTTTGTTTTAAAAAGGGTTGGGTCCTTCATTTAAATTTTTAAAATTGAATTAAGTTAGGAATGAGTTCTTATATCTATAGCCTTAATAGATTGTTCTTCTTAATTTAATTTAGGGTTGGAATCCTTGTGCATATCTAAGGTGAGTACCTTCCTTAATTCTCTTAGATTGACATTCAAGCACCTCAATCCATCCTTTTCTTATTATGAATGATCTTGTTAAAGTATTAAGAGATACTCAAGTATTAGTGAATTCTTAAAGCATTTCTTAAAGAAGATTTGACTTCCTTTTGGTTTCTTAAGAGGATCATTGAATCACCCTTACATATTTTTAAGTTGGGATAGCACAATATTGTATGGAATAAATTTTAATAATTCCTTACAAGGGAGACTACTTATATTCTTTTAGTTATCTTTTAAATATCGAGAAGAATTACTAAATAAGTAAACCTTTCGTGAATACAATCATTGGATATAAAATAAATTTATGGTTATGAAGGCAAATCTCTAGCGATGGCTCTCACCAATTGTAATTTAGGATCTCGAGATTTAATGGGTATGTTAATTAATATGATTATATTTTATTGATGTGCTAGAATCAAGTTTATTATAACGTTGGTAGAATTATTTTATATTGCGAAGTAATGGAAAAACTATAGTACTAGCGACGAAGGATTGATGTATGGGTTGTGAATTTTTCCTTGATATATGAGGAATTGAGTATGGGATATAGATTTTATTTATGATGGTTATGTGATTAGATTTCCTTTGCACTGTGAATTAAAATTGATGATTACTCTTATGCCTTGGAATTAATGTGATGTATGATTGGTTAAGTGATTAGATTTCTTTTGCGCCATGAAATAAAATTGATGATTAATCTTACATATTGACATTAATGTTATGTATGATTGGTTATGTAGATAGCTTACTCTTGCACCATGAAAATAAAGTGGATGATTACTCTTGCGCCATGAAAATAATATTGATGATTACTCTTGCGCCATGAAATTAAAGTTGAAGTATCGTTGATTATGTAATTATCTTACTCTTGTGCCTTGAAGATGAAGTTGATGTATGATTGACCAAGTAGTTACATTTCTCTTGCACCATGAAAATATTGTTGATGCATGACTGATAATCTAGTCTGAAGTCATGAGTTGTGATTGATTAAGGGGGGCATAGATACCTCGTTGTTCCTCATAACAGTCGCCATCCATGATACCTTAAGTGGTCAAAATCAATCAGATGAATCCTGGGCTTGAGCGTTGCTTATGTGTCCTAGAGGTCCTAACCTTGCAGGGTAGGTTGGATGGGTATTTATTTATTACTCAGTGACGTGGTTGATCATTTATTGTATTTTCTTTAGTTGATCATGTTGTGTTGAATTGCGTTGTTGTTTATGTTTATGCTTTGATTATGCATCATTTTTAATTATGTTAATGCGTCAAATGTGTTGTTATTAAATTATGATGATGTGTAGCTTGTGATGTTATTAATTATGTCATGACGATTTTCAATTTTCTAATGCGTAGAAAAAAAAATTACCTATTATACATCGTTGTTTGTTGTCATAATGGAGGGGCCATTACACTCCTCCTTAGTGATGTCGACGACACAAACCTTACCACGATTTATTTTATTAACTGATCATGTTATTCTTTTAACAGAGTTATAATGGATTATCCAAAGGGTTTTTATCAATCCCTTACATCTATATCTTTGGATTTTATCACTCTTTATTTATTAAAGGTCGAACAAAATATTTTCCTCTAATTACGTGTTTATAATAAGTTTAATGAAAATAAGTCATTACCCAATTAGGGTTTGATATTTTTGCAATAGAATTTCAGGGTTTGTTCTCCTTTCCTTTTCTATTTCACTAATAATAACTCTTATCTATTTTACAGTGAATGGATTTGCTTCAGTATTATCTATTATAATGATAAATTCTTGTACAGACAAGGGTTAGATATATTAACATAGTTATCACTATTTTATTGTTTCATGTATTCAAAGAATGATTATTTCCACTTGTCAATACAAAAATAAATACTATGATTACTTCAGAAAAAGATTATGATTGAGTTCCATTGATATAAATGTACCATATTATCTTTTTTTGTGGTTTAAATTTATATAACTAGTAAACAAAAATATGTTTATTATATATTCTGGTATAGGAACTGTATCTCTAGATCTATGTTATCTTTATTCCAAAATAAATATTTTCTCATTTATTTCCATTTGTTATAAACCACATCATAAACAAACTTTTACTATATAATCAAGAAATAATAAGAAGTTGCTTGCTCATTTTCTACAATAGTTTTTTCTCACCATTAAAAACAGAAATAAAAGATAGACAGAGACACATCTATAAACCAGGAATAATACTAGGGATAAACTGAGGAGAGAATCCAACTCCTCCCAACCATAGACCATAGCAGCCTAGTCTTACTTTCTCCTATCACCCCGAGCCTAATTTTTTATTCCATAGGAAACTGAAAATGTCAATAACCTTCTCTGGGTAAATACCAAAACTTGATTATTTCTCAGAGCTGTCAAGTTATAATTCCTACACAAGTAGTCAACAACATCCTTCCTACACCATACTTGTCTTTTCACCTTGTCTCACCAAGAAGCAAAAATAATCTGCCTAGGTCTTTTCTTTTTCAAGTTATCCTCATCCCTAAATATGGGGAGTCTTGGCCTAACTTCTTGCTAGATTTTTCCCGCGTGTCCCACATCCTTAGGACTATGTTTATACTTGTCCTCATGGACAACATTTACCCTGGTGGTTTTTATCCTTTTTTTTACTTTCCCATGGAATAAAGAATTACTCTCGTTATAGCTGGGTTCTCTCATCTATTTGTCTCTAGTAAATTAAAATAATATTAAAATAATATTTCCACAAATATTTCTCATCATCAAATGTTTATGATGACACAATATCATCTTGAGTCTTTCTCAACACAATAATCCAATAATTGCACTTATTCAAAATTATTCAAATATTTAAAATGGAGGGATATTACATCCACCCCCCTTGAACTCAACACTTTCTTCAGTGTTACATTCGAGTATCTTAGGTATGGAACATAAATGGATAATCAGGACTAAATTGCCTTCACTGCATTTTAACCTGGGAGATGTCTATGTTCTGCAACAAAGTTTCCTTCCCGTCGAGAATGTGTAGCGATTCCACATGGAACTCGCCTTCTGGTTCCACTTGGATCAAATTCCAATTAACAATTTGAGTTATATCATGCACATATTGTTTTAACAACAAAACATGAAATACATTTTGTACTTTCAGATTGGATGGTAGTGCAAGCTGGTAGGCTACTAGTCCTACTTTGGAAAGCAGTTCAAAAGGCCCACAATACCATGGTGAAAACTTAGATATTTTTCAAAGTATGAAATAACTGTTGGACACACTAACCACACTGAGAAGGGGGGGGTGAATCAGTGTAGCTCATTTTTGCAACTTCTTTACAAAACACCTTTGTTAGCAATCACCATTTACTCAATATTCATTACTTTTATTTATAACTAGTTGTTTGTATGTAATCATATCTCAATAGAAAACATCATCAATAAACCATCACCATAAAGAACACAAGGAACACAATATATATGTATAAGTTTCTTTTGTATTACGGACTACAATCCTTGGGGTTTATCAACATCAATTGAAAAGAGTAACAACTCCACAAGAGCACCAACTCTCAATGCAAGACTCAAATTGTAGATCTTAGCACCAATTGAGATGTGATAAATCCAATCCTTAAGTACGAGACCCTACTTGTGGACATAACCAAATATTCCAGCAGGTACGTGACCTATCAATAGTACATCATGCATAAGTATGTGACCTGTCTATACTGCATCACACAGATGTACGTGCTCTTCCTTCTGTCATCCTGCATATACCTTCATAAACTAGGGTTTTTTAATCTTCAACCTTCTGGCCCTTAAGACCCTTTCTACCTCTGTCACATCCACTTGTGACCTCTCACTGCAATATGCCTGTCACTTCCAAATCTGTACCATAACCAATCCAAACATATCTATACCATCCAACAAACTATGCATGATCCTCAACCATACACCATCACAGATCATGGATATCTCTCAATGAAAACATAACTGAACTACTCAACCAACCATCTACCATATTCAAAAATCAATACAACCCTACAAAGAATGCCTCAAGAATTCACCATACCATGAGAAAAACATCAAGACAATATGTACCCATACCTGAACCTTTGTACAAGATCTGAACCTTTAGAATGTTTATCTGGAACTTGCTTCGGACATTAGGACCTAGCACCAGTACTTACTCAAGTTTTTCATGTCCTTCCCAACTATACATTCCCTTCTCTTCTTCAACCCACATACATACATGCTCTGGCCAACTGCAGCTCGCGAAATACTTCATAAAATTAGATTTTTCTGAACCTCTGAAACTTTATCTGTCAAAACCTCAAACTTACTAAACTTTTGATGCATCCATGAATACCTACAATGAATCTTTCACCATCATAGATCTTCAATATACTCAATAGATTCATACATAAGAGAACCTTTCTCTCTTATTTATACTTCTCCAAGTAGCTTCCTCATCTAACCAACTCTAACCAACTTCCTTCTTTTTGGGGATAACCCACTTCTTGTTAGAATATTGGATGTGATTGTTCAACCATAGACAATATAGCAATATTTTCACCCAACCATAGGCTGAAACCACCCCCGAGCACCTTAACCTTGACAGAGAATTATTCCAGAAGAAAACCCTAGGCTTAATAGCCAAACAAGGTGGCACACCTCTTTGTCCAGGGATAGCACACCAAGCAATAATAACCAAGATTTATCATAGAGTCCAACCCAGAGAGACTGAAAATGAAGATTGTAGAACTGTCGGCAACAACTTCTCCTAGGACTTGCGCACAAACTGGCCAACTGCAGTGTGCACAAGTGTCCTCCTTCAGTTTTGAGAAGTCTATCCAAAATGAATACTGGCATCCTATATTTATACTATTTCTGCTAGACTACCTGGGATGACTTCTCATTCTGGGTGCTAATTACTTCGTATATAAAATTTCCTTTTAGCCAACTTCTTCTCTTGGAGGATAATAACCTAATACAAATCATTCTCTTGAGTCAAATTGTCTTCTAGGGTTATTAACCAATTATTTAGGGTTTCTTCTTGCTTCCCAGAATATTCTATTCTCCTCAGGTTTACAGGTGGAGGTAAATACCTCCCGCATCTACCATAATATCAACACTGCCTCCTAGCTAGGGAGGTATTGAAGGTAATGGTCTTGAGAACAAACATGCCATTTACCCGGTAGCATCATCATAGTCGTATAGACTATCTCATGATTAGATCATGAGAACCATCATCACTATCAGTGTCATCAACTACATCATCTCTTGAAACCATACTCTATTTGAGTAATCAGACATGATGCTGAATAAGTCACTTACTCCAAGGAGTGATACAAAAGCCATTATTCTAATCCGGGCATATGTCCCAAAAGAATATATGCCCTGGACCATTTTCTGTCTAGATAATCTTTTTCCATCAATACACTGATCATCCATCTATATGATAATCACTTACAACACTACTGATAGTTTTACAAGGCAGTCAAAACAATGTCATTCAATAGAACACAATTGTGTCTATCCATAGTAGTACATAACTACAATCCAGTGGTACACTACCACACCAGGTAGCACACATATACTTGATCAGTGACATATAGTCACAATGAGTGGAACACATCCACCACAGTAGCATACATCTATTGTCCAGAGACATACAATCTCTATGAAAATCATATCATCTGATATCAACCTGCACAGAAAAACAATGTCATGATATAAACTGAATCATCTAGGCCATTCTTCCACTCACATCTATGAGACCTAGAAGAGCATATTCTCTCAAGAGGTAAACATTATTCATGAGCTACTAGACTATTATTCTTGAACATAGAAGAACAATTTTCCTGATTTCTAATTGTTGAACCTGTACCATTCACCTATCTGGGCCATTCCTCTAGCACTAAACAAAGTGCAAATTGGAGAGAATAAATCTTCCCTAGGGAATGACTGTCCGAACCATTTCCTAAGGAATTGACTGTTCTGCACCAACCTCCAAAACAGACCATTCTTTGAAACTACTCACAACTGTGAGCTTCGAAAGAATGATTGTCCGGGGAAGCAGACCAGTCTTCTTGACCACTACTAAGAGTGACTGCCAAGAAGAAAGACTATCCTAGACCATTTCCCCACACTAGCCACAAGGGAAATCATTTTCTATGGTACATAAACAATCCATCAAACCATTTTCATTATGAAAATGACCGTCCGATCTGGACCATTTTACGAACTAGAAAATTCCTTGTTACAGGTATGAACTAACTGAGAGGGGGGGGGGTGAATCAGTTAGTGTAGATTATTAACAATTTACTCTCATTTCCAACTTTGAATTATTAATCTTAGTGGCAGTGAGTCTTTACTGTGAAATCCAGAGTTATAAACATA
>ML790629.1:68352-79733 GCA_009831015.1 Picea engelmannii | reverse complement strand
ACTGTGTTTCAGCGTCTGTGTTTGCATTTGTGTTGCAGCAGTTCGCATTTGTGTTGCAGCATATGTTCTTCATAAACAATCGATTGCCATCAATGACAACCTTGATCATCTGCGTCATCTTTGCTGTAGCCATATTTCCAACATTCCTGTCCGTCAGAAATCTAAAACCACTTTCCGAACTAGAAAGGAACTGCTCATCCTGGACCATTTTTCGAACTGAAAAATGACTTTCCATAAATCAATAACATATCAGTGCTCCCTCCCAACCTGGGATTCATCTCTTCCCTTTTCAATAAGGAAGTCGTCTCCACGAGCTTCATCTTGTTTCTTGAGTATGCAAACACTTTTATATTGGACAGAGGATTTACCAAAATATCTGCTTATCTTCTCATCTGTGGAGATATATTGGAGAACCACTTCTCCTTTCTGGACCTCATCACAGAGGATGTAATTCTTGATCTCAACATACTTTGGCCTTTCTGGAATACTGGTTTTCTCTGAAGGATTCATATAGCTCTGATCATTATAGTATATTATAGTTGGATTCAACTCTTTTGTTTCCTGCTAGCTCATAACATCATGGTAGGGGTCAAACTGGAACATATCCAAGTGGCACTTATTTTGTCATCATGATATATTTTCATGGATTAGCAATCCATCATCCTAGACTTCTGAGTAACCATTCTGATACAATATCTATGTTATAGAGAGTTTTCACCACGCTTCTGTTGTGCATTGGAGGTTCTGAACCAAGTTTTCTTCTTCCATCTGCATACACGAGTCTCTTTCTGGTATACCTCAAAACCTTTAGGTTGATCTACATACACTTCTTTGTTCAATTACTCTATTGAGGAGAACAATCCTTACATTCATCTGATGTAAACTCCAACCCATGGATATTGTAGGAGATATAATGTCTCAGGTAGAGGTATGTCTTGGAACAAGCTCATCATCATAGTCCTCTCCCTCCATCTGGGAGAACCTTTAGTTTTGGATATCGCAATGCTTTCATTCATAAGTCTTCCATACATTGTTCTTCATCACAATTTTCATTTCTTCTACTTGATTGTTTCTAGTGAGTTCAAACCAAGCTGGTAGTCCTGTAATTCTCAATATAATGTCTGGTTTTTCTGGCTTTTATTTCTCTCTTGGAATCTTCATGTTCTTCCTCATGTTTATCTTTAGCTCTTGGGTCCATGGATTTTTCTATAGATTCCATGCCTTGAAGATTCCATCTTATTCCTTTCACAATAGGATCATGGATGTGGATGGACAACCAGGGATACTTTAAGGCTTCTTTTTGAAGAAGACTTCTTCTAAAGTTAAAATGAACACATGATGCTTTTCATGGTTTCTACCATTGATGTGAACATGGATAGATACTAAATAATATTCAATGGATCATATTATTTAGCTACCTCCTAATCCTTGCTTCATGCATGAATGCATGCTCTTCTTTTGGAATTTATATAATCGACTCCCTCCATCTAAGAGAGTCCATGCTTCCGTCTACATCTTTATTTCCTTCTACAAAGTGTCACAAGTGTCTTTCTAATTTCCTCTTGAATGCTGACTTCTTTCTTTTTTTACGTCTTCCATGTTTCTTCAAGTTGATTCTGATTTTGCTTATCTTGTAGCTGTTACTTGTGTTAATAGCTTCCATAGGAATTGTTACCAAGATGGATTGTCAATGCACGTCATCCTTTCATGTGTATTGCTTGACTTGTAGTCATCATGATGGCAATCCTTATCTTGTTATTCTTCCATATGTATTTTTTCTCTTTGAACATCTTATCTTCTAAGAAGTATATATGCAAGATATGTACAGAAACATGGTATGTACAAGAATTATGAAGAATATTGTTACCTTGTCTTAGAAGAAGAAGTATATTTTATCCTGCTTGGTTTTCTTTGAGGGTTCCCTTTCTTTGACAACTGATGCTTCGTGTGCTTCCTTCATTTTCTTTAGCTCAGGACAATGATTCTTGTAGTGACCATATTTTCAACAGTTGAAGCATTGTATTTTTGACATATCTTTCTCTTGATCTGGCTTCTTCCTTGAGCCAAACTTCCTTTTATTCCTAAAATTCTTGAACCTTATTGTGAAGGCTTGATCATTGTATTTATTTTGGGGTTTCTCTTTTGCACTAATCCTTGATTCTTCTTATGCACATCAAGTCCAAAGTTCTTCAAATGTGGGATATTCCTTCCTTGTGTTCATGATTGCGGAAAATGCATCCCATGTCTTGGGAAGACCATTGAGTACTATATTTACTAGTTCCTTCTCTGAAATTATTTCTTCAATAGCTTGTAGTTGATCTCTTAACTGAGAGATACTCACAAAGTATGATGTTATGTTGTCATCATCATTTATTTTCATGTCACGGAGCTCATTCTTCAGACTCATTACTTGCCCAATGTTTCTGACTGAGAAGAGGTTTGTTATGGCATCAAACATCTTATTAGATGAGTCAATATGGGAGATGTAGGGTATCAAGTGGTATTTTATAGAGTCCACTATGATAATCATGACATTGATGTCATTATCTTTGAACTTCTCCATAACTGCAACGTTCTGAGGTTCCTTCTCTTTTCCTTCTTCAAACTCTAGTTCCACAATCTTTCCTTTCACGATATCCAACACTTTATTCTTGGCAAGGATGAGATCAATCCTTGTCTTCCATGATATGAAGTTAGAATCCCCTTATAACTTGTTTTCTGACTTCATAGAGTAAGTCATAATCACTTTGACTTGGTCAACCCTTGATTTTGACCAAAAAATCAAACTTGAGGCCTTAGCTTGTTGAGAGTACCAAGAGATGCGCTAGGCTAGGGCGCACTAGTCTATCCATAAATTAGGTCAATCTCTTCACTTAAGGTTCCTCAATGATAGGGTTAGGGTTTCGTTGCTGCAGCAAAAGCTAGTTGCCACTGCAACTGAGAAAATCCTCCCAATCTCTCTTCCAGTGGTTAGACTATCCGAAGATAGTGTGGGCCCATAACCTGTTAGAATATTGGATGTGCTTGTTTAACCATAGACAATATAGTAGTATTATCACCCAACCATAGGCTGAATCCACCCCCGAGCACCTTAACCTTGACAAAGAATTATTTCGAAAGAAAAACCTAGTCTTAATAGCCAAACAAGGTGGCGCACCTCTTTCTCCAGGGATAGCACACCAAGCAAGAATAACTAATATTGATCAAAGAGTCCAACCCAGAGAGACTGAAAATATAGATTGCATAACTTTCGGCAGCAGCTGCTCCCAGGACTTGCACAGAAACTGGCCAACTGCAGTGCACACAAGTGTCCTTCTACAGTTCTGAGAAGTCTGGACAAAATGAAGACTGGCCTCTTATATTTATATTGTTTCTACCAGACTGCCTGGGCCGACTTCTCATTCTAGGTGCTAATTACTTAGTATATAACATTTCCTTTTAGCCAACTTCTTCTCTTGGAGGCTAATAACCTAATACAAATCATTCTCTTGAGTTGACTTATCTTCTAGGGTTCTTAACCAATTATTTAGGGTTTCTTCTTGCTTCCCAGAATATTCTATTCTCATCAAGTTTACACATGGAGATAAATACCTCCCGCAACTACCATAATATCAACACTTCTAACCATTTGTTCACTTATAACCACTTTCTCCACAAATAGTAACTCCTCCACTTCTAGTTGAAACTAATTTTTTTTTAATTTTTTTCTTGTTGCGTTCCACTTAACCCATGACTAACCACTTTGACTAGTCAACTATTCTAGGATATTCTAGAATAATTTGACTTCTTGACCTTCTAAGGGATTCTAGACAACACATGAGGGTTATCCAACTTCACATGTCCATAACTCTCTAACTATGAGGAGTTATGTGATGTTCCACATATCACCAGAAATGGCATGACGAGAATTATCCATCTGGAGTAGTCTCACTGAAAAATTCATTGATATTCATAATATTATCCATGAAACAAACTTGGGTTCCCTAACCATATTGCTAGGATTTCTCAACCACCTAACCATTTGGACTTCACAAAGCTTTTCCCCATGAGGTTTTCACCATAATGGGGCCACTTTGGAGTTCATCCATTTGGTACTTCTTATTAATCATGACAAGACAACAATGACTAACCTTTACAACATCTCATCTATACATCAATCCATTTGGAACATCAACCCATGACAAGACATCACTATGACACATCATGACATTATACCTCAAACATCAATTACATCTATGTCCACATGATCCAAAAATCAATACATCAATGATACAATGACAATACTTGATATCAACTCTTTGACATCAATGACAACATAATGCAACAATATCCCCCTTTGGCATTGATGGAAAAACTTGGACATGGAAATTCTCCTCATCAATATTCATCTCTCCACATCAATGTGGCTATATCTCCTCCTTTTAAATCAATGGAAAAGGGAATTTCCCTCCTTCGAGACTCTCCCCCTTCCTGAACTCTCCTTGGAGCTGCTCCCCCTGTCTAGATGCCTTTGAGATTCCTCTGAATAATATCTCCCCTTTTTGAAAAGGGATATCACTCTGATGCAATGTTGATAGAATGGCTTCCAATAATATATCCTCATGGAATCATGTTTCTACAACCAATCATGGGAAGAAGAATAACTCCCCTTTTGGGTATGTCTCCACATATCTTCTCTGGAAGATGAAAAATATGTTACCACTGCAATCTGCTTCTGCTGCAAATGCTACTGCTTAACTGAAATATAGATCAACTTCTCAAGAACGATATTCTCTTCCTATGATGATCCTTGGACCTATCCATGCATCAAACTCATGCTATACCATATATCATGAAACAAAATATATGTCAACAATAAATTGAGAATCATGAACAAAACATCAACCATGTACATCATGTACCATACTATGTTCCAACCATGCACAATGCTCATTTACATCAACCATGTACATCAGTACCATACAATATACCATAATATATCATCAATGGAGTGTATAAACCATATGCCAAGAACATGTGCCAACTGTGTACCAACCATATTCCTCTACCAACATGCAAACCATGTGCCTCAAATAAGTGTCATATCACTCATGATATTCCTCTACCATGAACCAAGTGCCACAAACCATGTGTCAATAAATGTATCTCAACCATCAAGAATCAATCAATGTATCAACCAAGAATCTAAACTATATCATCATACATCATTTACCAAAGAGGATATGTTAAACAAGTAACACCAATGGTCTATTTTAACCAATTACTATCACCCCCAATCATTTTCCATCTACAAGTGAATCAACCATAAACCATGTGCCAATCATACTACTATCAAGTGCCTCAACCAATGTACCAACTTCCAAGTATTTACCAATCATGTATCAACTATATATCAATATATGACTCATCAATGATTCACAACATAATCACCTTATCAACTCATCAACTACATGTCCCAATATGTAACTCAACCACATTCCAAATGCATACACCAGGACATCCAACAAATATGCCTCTAACAATACATCATAAGATATATCAATGGAGCTCACATATGAACCATCCATGTACCATAACAGATCTACCTCAAAAACCATTCACTGCAACAAGTACTAAGCAACCAATAGTATCTCTAAACATGTACCAAAAGTGTGCCTCAATAGATCAATAATATATCTAGCTAGCATCACATCATCATGATATATCTCATAGCCAAAGTGCCATAACTTCACAGACATAAATAACACTGTTCCTCAATGGAAAATGCCACAATCAACACTATAGGGTTAGTACCATTCATCGAGGATAGACATCAAGCATATGCTTCAACATTCAATTTTATGTCATCACCATACATTCATCAAACATACGTGCAAGCATATAATCATGGAAACCTGCAACAAACCAGATCAGACCCTACAAAAAGAGAGTTATACCATCAAACCATGTTGCAACTCATATGCATAGCCTTCTTTTCCAAGGCTTTTACCATAGGTAGGTGCATGTTCCACAGACAACTCATGTATGTACGTGACCTTTCTATTGGTCACCTTGCGTATGTACGTGACTTCTTCCATATGAGCCCACATATGATTTAGAAAATGTCAAGCTTGATCTTGCGTCATGGCTACAATTATTTTATGGTTGTTAATTCTTCTTCATCCACTTCTGAAGGTGTCCCAGCTTCTTAGAACTTGAGCTCTGATTTTCCATATTTTCAACATTGTCTTCCTTCCTAGTTTCATGTGTTCTTCTTGCCATGCTATATGAAGCACTCTTCATGGATTGTCTTCTTGTGTTCTAGCAATCCTGGGACTTGTGACCAAATACACTACAGTTGTAACATCTCATGGTGTGAAAATCAAGAACAATATGTCCCACTTGATTACATATCCAACATCTTAGGGTGTTATGGAACCTTCCACCATCTTTCCTTGCATAATGTCTGCAATCCAAATCTTTGTGACCATATTCATTACATGAGAAGAAGTGACCATGAAAAACATTTTCACACCTTTTCTTTGGTGTCCACCTTGAAGGTGTCTCTCTTCTGAATTTTCTTTAAGGTATAAAGATGGCTTCTTGATGTCTTCATTGCTTTGTTCTTTGAAATTTTCCTTGCTTTGTGTAGATGGTTGACTTGCAACATTTCTTCCTCCTTTTGAGAACGAAGGACTTACCTCATGCTTCTTATAAGTGTTGTCTTCAAGGTGTGTAGCTTCCTTGTTGTATCCAAGACCCGATTTATCATTTGGTGATCTTTGACTATCCAAGATTTCATTCAATATTATTGAGTTGTTCATGAACTTGATATGAGTATTTGACTTCTCTACTTTATTTCTGAGATCAACAACTTCAGCTTCCAACTTATGGCATGACTCTTCCTTTTCATTTACTTGATTCTTTAATAGTTCCTCTACCCTTTTGGCTTCTTCAAGTTGAGTCCTTAAATTTACATTGATTTTAAGATCTTCAAGGATTTTTCTAATCTCACCATCTACCTTCTTCTTTTCTTATACTTGACTAGTTATATCATTCTTTAGTTTCTTGATCTCTTCTTCTTGCTTCATGATTATTTTCTTTAGTACCATTATATGCCTTGGGTATTTTTCTAGGACATCCTTAATGTATTTTTCAAGATACTCAAAGGAAAGTGAACCATATCCTATTTCCATGCTATCTTATTCTAAATTAGTTATAATTTTATGTTTAAGCTCTAACAAATCTTCCTCTTCATTATTTGCAAATTCTATACAAACTTCTTCTATATATTCTTCTTCTTTTGTAAAAGAACATTCAACTTCACTAGGAGTATTGTAATCAGAAGATGTTGGAGAATCTTTACCTTTATTTTCCTTTATGGGATTGTCTTCTTTATCTTGGTATTCCTTCTCTAGCTTCAACCATATATCCTTGGGGGAAGTACATTGTCCCATGCTTTCTTTGACAGAACTTGAGAGTCCATTGAAAATGGTCTTGAGAGCTAATGCATCGTTATTCTTTTCTTCCTTTTTTGCTGCAAACTTTGACTTATTCTTCAAGGGAACGGGCCCACCAATAGTTTCATTCCAAACACCTTCTCCTTTTTCCTTCAAAAACCCTTTCATTTCTATTATCCATGACATGTAATCTATCTCATTAAAGAGGGGAACTTCATCTGCATGTTCATCCATTTGTGTGTCCATGGTTCTCCTTCAAGATTGTAAGGCTTATATTGATGAAGGGAGACTCTTATACCAATTGTTGGAGAGACTGACCATGGTGAGAAGGGGGGGTGGAATCAATGTAGGTCTCTTTTGAAACTTGTTTACAAAACACCTTTGTTATCAATATTCATTACTTTAATTTATAACTAGTTGTTTGTTTGTAATCATATCTCGGCAACAAACATCATTAATAAGCCATCACCATAAATAACACAAGATATATTTATAAGTTTCTTTTGTATTATGGACTACAATCCTTGGGGTTTATCATCATCAACTAAAAAGAGTAACAACTCCACAAGATCACCAACTCTCAATGCAAGACTCATCTTGTAGATCTCAAAACCAACTTAGATGTGAGAAATCCAACCCTCAAGTACAAGACCCTTCTTGTGGATAGAACCAAAACTTCTGATAGGTATGCGTTGTGTCAATAGTGCAACATGTGTATGTATGTAACCTACCTACACTGCATCACACATATGTACATGCTCTTCCTTCTGTCAGCCTACATACACCTTCAGAAACCAGGGATTTTGAAGCTTCAACCTTCTAGCCCTTAAGACCCTTTCTTCCTCTGTCACATCCACTTGTGACCTGTCACTTCCCAATTTGTACCATAACCAATCATAAACATATCTATACCATCCAACAACCTATGCATGCTCCTCAACCATACACCATCACAAATAATGGATATCTCTCAATCATAATAGAACTGAACTACTCAACCAACCAAATACCATATTCATACATCAATACAACCATACAAAGAATGCCTCAAGCATTCACCATACCATGATAAAAACATCAAGACAATATGTACCCATACCAGAACCTTTGTAGCAGATTTGAACCTATAAAATGTTGATATGGAACGCGCTTCATATTTCAGGAACCTGGCACCAGTACTTACTCAAGTTTTTCATGTCATTCCAAAATATACACGCCTTTATCTCCTTCAGTCTGCATATGTACACCCCTGGCCCACTCCATCCTGTGTACTACTTCAGAAAATTAGGGTTTTTTGAACCTCTGAAACTTCTGTTGTCAAAACCTTAAACTTACAAAAATTTTGATGCATCCATGAGTACCTGCAATGAATCTTTCACCATCATAGATATTCAATATACTCAAGAGATTTATACATAATATACCCTTGTTCTCTTATTTATACTTCTCCAAGTAGCTTCCGCATCTAACCAACTCTAACCAACTTCCTTCTTTTTGGGGCTAACCCACTTCTAACCACTTGTCCACTTATAATCGTTTTCTCCACAAATAGTAACTTCTCCACTTCTAGTTGCA
Source organism: Picea engelmannii (assembly GCA_009831015.1). Lineage (NCBI taxonomy): Eukaryota > Viridiplantae > Streptophyta > Pinopsida > Pinales > Pinaceae > Picea > Picea engelmannii. The sequence goes on along the minus strand of ML790629.1, from coordinate 70,719 downwards.
ACTAATTTACTTTTTATTTTTTTCTTGTTGCAACCACATAACCCATGACTAACAACTTTGACTGGTCAACTTCTTCTAGGATATTCTAGAATAATTTGACTTCTTGACCTTCTAAAGGATTTTAGACAATGCACGAGGGTTCTCCAACTTCACATGGCCATAATTCTCTAACCGTGAGGAGTTACTTGATGTTCCACATATCATCGTAAATGGCATGACAAGGACTATCCATTTGGATTAGTCTCACTGAAAAATTCACTGATATTCTTGGCCAAAAATACTCTTTCTTTAAAGTTGTTATTGTATTTTGATAGTCGGGATGGCCTGAATATGGTTTCTTGTGTACTTGTTCCAGTATTAAAATTTTCAGTTATGTATTGTTTGGTACATAAATTTTGTTCTTATACAAGACTAAATCCTCCTAGATGCAACTAAACTTTGATTCTTCGTTACTTAGTTGTTTATTTTTACATTTTTCAAGAACTTTCCTGTATTCCTCATCTTTTTTTGTCGTTGTCACAATTTTTTGTTTTAAACCATATTGTATATTACTACTAAAAATTACATTTAACTTCCTACTGAGTGCATATTCTACCTTATTTCCTTCCCATTAATGTGTTATACTTCAAAATCAAACTCACTTAGGAAAGCCAAGCATCTAGCCTATTTTTCATTTAAGTTCTTTTGATCGAAAAAGTCTTTGAGACTGACATTGTCTGTTTTCAATAAAAAATTCTTCCCTAACAGATAATTTCTCCACATTCTTAGAGCATGTATAATAGAAGTGAATTCCATATCATTAGGTGAATAATTTTATTTATGAGACTTTAAATTCCTTGATTCATGTGCAATTGCATACCCATCATGCATTAACAGCCCCCCTAGTCCTTCCTTTGATGCATTTTTACATACTACAATGTCCTTATGTGGATCTGCTACTCTTAAAATAGGTGCAGTTGTTAACAACTGTTTTAATTTCTCAAAATTTTCATGACACTTTTCAGTCCACTTAAATATGATTCCCTTTTTCTGTAAAGAGGTGATTGGATGAGCCAATTTTGAAAACCCTTAAATAAATCTACAGTAATATCCTATAATACCCATAAAGGATTGCACATCTAAAACATCCTTTGGAACTGGCCAATCTAAAATGGATTTTACCTTTTTGGGTTCAACTGAAATTCCTTCTCCTAAAATCACATGTCCTAAATATTGCACTTTTTCCTGATTAAATTTTAGCATTGATGCTCTCCTAATGTTTGCAGAACCAATCTTAAGCTTTCTTCATGTTCTTCTCTCATCTTGGAATAAATTAAGATGTCATATATGAACACTGTCATGAACTTATCCAAATCTTCCTTAACACATTATTCATTAGACACATAATGTCGCAGGCGCATCGTTAGACCAAAGGGTGTCGCTATGAACTCATAATGTCTATACGGGGTTCTGAAATCAGTCTTATGAATTTCTTCGTCTTTAATCCTAACCTGTTGGTATCTCAATCGTAGGTCTATTTTTGAACATATTTTAGCCTCTCCAACCTAGTCAAACAGGTCATCAATACAATGTAAAGGATACTTATTCTTGATTGTCATTTTATGCAGTTGTATCTAATCAATACACATACTAAAGGTTACATCCTTCTTTTTCAAAAGCAGGAACGGTGCTCCCCATAGCGACACACTTGATCTAATTTACTGTTTATCCATTAATTCTTGGAGCTGCATTTTTAGTTTAGTCAACTCAGGAACATTCATTTTGTAGGTTTCCTTACACACCAATGAATATTTAGGTACTATATCTATTGTAAAGTATATATCCCTTCTAGGAGGTAGTCCTGTAATTTCTTTTGGAAATACATCCTAAAACTCATGCAATATAGGATCATCAGTCAACAGATTTTTAACCACTTTGTCTCGGTTTTCATTTATATGTAGAGCATAAATTTCACAACCCTTTCTTGCATTTCTTTTCAACTGTAAAGAATAAATTTGTCTTACTGACACACCACGATGTATTCCCTTGATTGTTTTTCCTTGCCCAAGTTCATCTAAACAGTGGAAAGTTTTGTTTCGACAATCTACAATAGAAACATGTTGTTGATACTGAGAGGGGGGTGAATCAGTATCAAGTACAATTTAAAAACCTTTTTAAACTTATACTTAAACCATTCAATTATATCCAATGAGCAATAAGCAATAGTATAAGAGTTACACCATGAACCACAATACACCATGCACAATATATGAGAAATAATCAATAGTTTTTTTTCAAGGGAAGTAATGACTTCCAAAGGTAGCTACAGCTTCCAAATGTAAAGGGAGGGATAAACCTCCAAGAGGAAGATACAATCCTCCAATATCA
>ML790629.1:36909-64288 GCA_009831015.1 Picea engelmannii | reverse complement strand
TTGTCATCTTCAAAAATTCATTTCTCCTCAACCATGAGGATCCATGTGACATGCCACATACCACCGGAAACAACATGATGTATACTATCCATTCATGGGTGTTGTATATGCATGTGCATTTTCCTTCATGTCCAAATACCTTTGTCAATCTTGCGGTCCAAAACCCATGACTAGGGTTGACATCAATGACAACAATCAATATTCCAACAGTCCTGTAATTTATTTTGGAAATACATCCTAAAACTCATGCAATATAGGATCATGAGTCAACAGATTTTTAACCACTTTGTCTCAGTTTTCATTTATATGTAGAGCATAAATTTCACAACCCTTTCTTGCATTTCTTTTCAACTGTAAAGAATAAATTTGTCTTACTGACACACCACGAGGTATTCCCTTGATTGTTTTTCCTTGCCCAAGTTCATCTAAACAGTCGAAAGTTTTGTTTTGACAATCTACAATAGAAACATGCTTTTAAAGCCAATCCATTCCTATGAGTAAATCATAGGATCCCAATGGTAGTATGTTTAAATCTACTTCAGTTTCCATCCCATCCATAGTTACTATACATTCCTTGACCAACTCTACAACCTTTCATTTCGTACTAGTAGCTAATTGTACTAACCAATATTTCTTATGCTTAACTTTATTCAGTTTACATTCTTCTACTATAGTAGGTGAAACATAACTTAAAGTTGCACTAGGGTCAATTAAAATAGATACAGATTTTTGGTTAATCATACCTTCAATTTCTATCATGGAGGAATGATGATCACTCTGTCGATTCTCCAACGCTGCATTAATATTATGGGTACATTGTTCCATGTCATTAATTGTCATTGATTCCTGAATGTTATGCATTGCCAAGTTTTTGTTTTTATTTAAAGGATAATCTTTATACATATGAGGTTCTTTGCAACCCCAACACTGCAGTGGTGGTCTAACTGGTTTGTTCATTGAATCTGTCGGTCGACTACTATTTTGAACTGATACACTTTTTTGTTGACCACTAAACTTGTTTTTTCTAACCGGTGCATTGTTGGATGGATGGCATGGATGCTTAAACTGTTAATTTCTTGGGTCGAAATTGTTGTCCCTATTCTTACTCTGCCATGTTTTTGTATTTTCAGACCTCTATTTAAATTGAGTATAAAACTTAGTGTGTCTTATTACTTCATCCATTTTTTTAGGGTTAAGGAACTCAATTTTATCCTTGTATTCTTGAGGCAGGAAGCTCATAAACCATTGTACCTTTTCCTTTTCCTCTTTAAGGTAAGTTACATATCTCATCAGATTAACAAATTTGGTGACAAAATCTTCTATCGTCGTTTTTCCTAGCTTAAGGTCATGAAATTCCTTAGCTTTTTCATCATAATATATTTCTATTAAATATTTTTGTTTGAAGTACTTTTTAAATATTTTCTATGTTAGTTCATTGCTCCTAACTTTGTTCACTTTTTTTGTCTCTTGCCACCATATGGCAGCTTTACCGTTCAACTAATACATGACCAGTCTAGCCCATTCTAGCACTTTCTTTTTTTCTTTTTGTTGACCACTAAACTTGGTTTTTCTAACTAGTGCACTGTGTGATGGATGATGTGGATGATTAAACTGTTAATTTCTTTGGTCAAACTTTTTTTCCTTATTCTTACTCTACCATGTTTTTGTATTTTCATACCTCTATTTAAATTGAGTATAACACTTAGCATGTCTTATTACTTCATCCATTGTTTTAGGGTTAAGGAACTCAATTTTATCCTTATATTCTTGAGGCATGCATCTCATAAACAATTGTACCTTTTCCTTTTCCTCTCTAAGGTAAGGTACGCATCTCATCGGATTAACAAATTTGGTGACAAAATCTTCTATCGTCATGTGTCCTAGCTTAAGGTCATGAAATTCCTTAGTTTTTTCGTCATAATATCTTTCTATTAAATATTTTTGTTTGAAGTACTTTTAAAATATTTTCCATGTTAGTTCGTTGCTCCTAACTTTGTTCACTATTTTTGTCTCTTGCCACTAGATGGCATCTTTACCGTTCAACTAATACACAGTCAATCTATCCCTTAAGTTCCCTAAATAATTATAAATCTGAAAAATACTTTCCCATGTTCAAAAGCCAATATTATGCTCCTTATTCATACTCACCATCAAAAATAAGAGGTCTGATCTTTTTAAATTCACCGATAATTCATTATCATGCCACTTTATTTTCTTGATTTTGTGTTTTCTTCTGTATAGTTCTATTTTCAGAACTATCTTCACTACTTTCTTTAGTCAAAAATTATATTTTATCATTGAATACTAGTTGTTCTTTTTGTTTATGATAATCGTCATTGGAAACTTATTTCTTATCATTGCTAGAGTTTTTTCCTACATTCTTATTCTATTTGATTCTAGTCATGTTCTTAAGTAGGATCTCATAGTCAATTGGGTTTAGCCCGAGTGGTTTTTGCTGAGGGGTTTTTCCCCCCAACGAGGTTCAATTCTCGCAAGTGACATGTTGAGATCTCAAATGAGAATACTATCATAAAAGCCTTGGCTTTCTACAAAATCTGGTTTACCCTGGGTACCATCCTCAAAATGAAGGAAAGTACCCGGTGGGTTTCCCGAGGAAGTATTCCAAGGGAAAAAAAGTAGGATCTCATTTAATTCCTCTTGTTCCTTACTAGATTTCAACAACTTATTGTTATCTTCTTTAATACTTTATAATTATTCTTTTATACTCCTTATAGTTTCAAGCAATCCTAGAGAGTTATCTTGAGGTGGCTCACTATTCAATTCTAAATACATCTCTAGTCCACTTGGTGTTGTTTTTTTGGTTTCTTCTGCCATAATGTCCAATTTTTGTTTCTGACAAGTGTAGAACATTCTTAACATCAATATTTTATTTTTAACATATATTCAATAGTTTCATAAGCTAACATATTCATAAGCAAAATGATCTTTGTTCACTTTGAGCCCATAAGGCCATAATGTCTGAACCATGCTCTAATAATATTTGTAACATCACCAAACACCCAATTTGTTTTAAAAATAATGATTAATGTAGTAATTATCAGATAGTTGGCTTAACTTGATGGACATTTGGTATGCATTGTTGGTTTTCATTGATGTCAACCATTGGAGAGTGATATTGTAGATTCATTTCAACCCTTAGTGATTGATGTCAACCCTTGGAGAAAACCTGGTAGCGAATTCTAGTAGCACAAAGGTTTGGGTAATGGACCCAAGTTTGTTTGATGTATAATGGTATGAGTTTTAATATATTTGAAGGTAATACTATTATATATGGGTAGTAAATGTCATGTCATTTCCAGTGGTATGTGTAACGTCACATAACTCCTCACGGTTAGAGAGTTGTGGCCATGTGAAGTTGGAGAAATCTCATGAGTCATCTAGAAGCCCCAAAAGGTCAAAGTAGTCAAAGTGGTTTAAGAGATTTTTAGAAGGTAAATAATAAAGTGAAGTGATGAGTGTACTATAATTCAAAATGAATACAAAATAAATTATTTAAATAATAAAGTTAATGGAGAAATTACTAAGTTGACAAGTGGTTAAAAGTGGGTTAGCCCTAAAATAAGAAAAGTGGTTTAAGAGGGTTAGAAGGTAACCCCTTGGGGTAAAGTGAAGTGATGAGTGTACTATAAGTCAAAGTGGATAGAAAATAAATTATTTAAATAATAAATTTAATGGATAAATTACTAATTGGACAAGTGGTTAGAAGTTGGTTAACCCTAAAATAAGGAAAGTGGGTTAACATGGTTAAAAGGTAACCCCTTGAGGAAGTTACATGAAAGTATAAATAAGAGAAAATCCTCTCTCATTTTAATCACACTTGAGCATATTGAATATCTACAGGGGACTGAGGTAACCAAAGGATATCTAAGTCGAATTTCATAGGAAAGGTGAAGTAAAGAAGGCCGAAATTCAAGGGAGGATAAATTCTTTTGATGATGCTTTCTAAGGTATGTTATTTACAGGTCATCTCACCATTTTCTCAATAACTTTATTTCTAGAATGATTCAGACCATGAAATTGAGAGGCCGTTGAGAAAACATATCCAAGTAGTTGTGGTACAAATTTAATCTTGTGGGTCATTGTGTTTTTGGAGTTACACTCCGTGGAAAATAGGGTTTGTGGCTAGTCCCGAAACTAGTCTAAAACAAGTGTTTCGGGTAAAAATGTTGTAACTTCTTCATAACATATCCAAATTTAGTAGAAAAAATGTGTTGGTTAGAGTACAGTCTATAATATTCTATGTAAAATTTTCATATCCATACAACAAACATTCTGTGTGGGGCATGCTCTACAAGTTCGCTCTCTAGAATAAGCCAGAATTCAACAAGGTATGCCATTTTTGCTATAACTCATTTTCTAAGAGGTTCCAAGTCGTGAAACCTAGAGGAATTGCATAAAACACGTTGAAGAACATCGTGTACTATTTTTCAGATCTTTATTCATTACAGGTACATAGTGATGATTATTTCAAGTGAGGGTTGTTGACTGATCCAAAACTAGTCATGTGAGACTAAAGAAAAGTTTGATGAAAATGCTAGTCTCTTGTTGTTAAAGTTAAGGAAGGTTTGCAGATATGTGATCATATACACCAGGTCTATTACAGAGTTACAAATCAGATTTGAATGATGAAATTGATGAGGGATTTTGGTTGAGGTACATGTTGGGTACATTGTTGAGACAAGTAGTTGATGAGTTGGCACATACATGAGGTGTATAGTTGATTATGTTGGTACATATTGATTAGTCATATTTGATGAGTAGTTGATACATGATTGGTACATACTTGGTACATGGTTGGAGGCACTTATTAGTAGTAATGTTGACACATGGTTTATGGATGATGTAGCATACTTGTATTGGTATATTATTAAAAGCACATATTGATCTTGGTGATGATTATGAGTTGTTGTGTTTGGTTGATGCACATATTTGAGAGTTTTGGTGATTGATCTTGGTGAGTAGATCTGATTTGGTTGATAAGATTGATGAGATGGGGTGTTGTGATAGGTTGTTTGGACAGGTTGTTGTGACAGGTTATTTGTACAAGTTTGGTGCATGGTTGATGCACTTATTCATGGTATAGGTGGAGGTATAGGTTGGTGCATGGTTGATGCACTTGTTTATGGTACAAGTTTATTACATGTTGAGGTATATGTTGATGAAGGGTTGATGCATGGTTCAAGTTATTGGTACAGGTTGTTTGGTGCAGGTTGATTGCTACAGGTATATAGTAATACATCTCATACTGATAGTGTGACATTGGTTCCATAATTCTATTTCTACATTAGGGAAATTGGACGGGGCAAGGACAAGTGGTTGTAGACACCTTCCGGTTGTAGACAAAGAACATAAGGGGTCGTAGCCTCCTCCTGGTTGCAGCCAGAGAATTGGGGAGTTGGAGATTCCCTCAGGTTGTAGCCTGAGAAATTAGGGGGTTGGAGCCTCCTTCCAATTGCAGCTAGAAAACAAAGGAAGTTGGTGATTCCAATGAATTTAATTATTAAAGACATATAAGAAAAAAAAATTATGTGGTTTTCTCCCACTTTGGGTTTCCATGTAAAAACACTGGTGTACTGTGTATGTGTATGATTTCTCATTTGTTCATTGTTTATTTACTCTGCAACTATTGGATGATAATTCTACATTGATATAACACTTGCATATTGTGGTTCAAAAGGATTGAATTGCTCTATTACTGATTCACCCCCCCTCTCAGTAATCCAACAATTGGTATCATAGTGAGGTTCCTTTAGGAAACAGTCTAACCAATGGAAGGATATCATGGATTATTCTGAGAATGGAGTACCAATTTTTATGTAACGACCCCATCGTTACGACTATAAGCAAAGTAGAAGTGCATTTTTTTTTTTATTTTTTTTAGGAAAGAAGGCAACGACGACAACAGTTTAACCACACCCTGACAACAAACACAAGCACGTAGTCCAGCCAACAGGCAACCATGACTCCATGCACTGGCATAAGGGAAACTGGGAGAAACATGCATAGAACAACAAGGAGGAACAACTACCTGCCCGACGCAAACAAGACACGCCTACAAGCTAAGAGATAACATTCCCTCCCGACACAACGACCTTGACAAACAAGACTAGAACCTCAAGGCGTGTGAACCAAACACATGAAGGAGTTCCACCCATGCGCCAAAAGAAACTTACAACACTCGACAACACTCTCACAGAACGCACCGACTCCGGCCAAGTTCTCGTTCGCCGCTATCCAATAGGGCGTGCCATGATCCCCTCATCACGATTCATGTTGTCCCCAGGTGATAGACACATCAATAACCTTGGCATAACACATCCTATCTGGATCGAGGACTCTAGATAAATCTTATGCACTAGGAGCCGAATACTGAAGAAAATGACACCCATACCCCAACAACAAGTCGATGAGACACCAGAGGATGACAAGACGAAAACGGATATCACACAAAAATAAAAGTGCAACTAGCCGAAGGATTTCTTGTTTCCTACAAGGAAACATGTGGTGAAACCGCTAAGACCAACCACCATTTACAAATCGCCTGAAGGCGCAAGGTTACGCCACTGCATCAACAATGATCTTATCATGAGGCAACTCCAACTTTTATGATACAAGGAACCTTCAAGTTCCTGAAACGAAACTTTACAAGTATAAGCATTCATTGGGGTAAAGGTTTAATACTTACTAATTATTAAATATTGGTTAAATTAACTATCTCAACCCTGACCAACTTTTCTATTATTATTATCACTTAACTTTAAAAATAAGAAGAGTTGGTTAACCCAAAACCTTCCCAGTTACTTAATTAACGTTGGGCTCCAATCCCCAAACCATCATGTATGCTTACACTAACTAGCTATCATTAAGCAATTTGACAACCTAATTCCTTGAGGTGAAATGAATAACTTACTAGGTAAAACATAAGACCCTTCAAGTTAGAAAATGAGTTTCGTAACCAAATTTTGTTTTTATTACAGAACAACTCCTCCACGCAACTAGACCTTGATGCATAACCTGGACTTGCTAATGTTTTCAAAATATTTTAAAACTGAAAACCAGAGAGAATATATCAATACAATGGAATCGCGATGATAACACTCAGTTATAACGTTGCCTTTAAGAAAGTTTAGTAAAACATTAAAGGAAATTGCAAGGGATTAAATAAGCATGCTGACGGATGGAAACACAGTCTAACCAAGGATGTCCACGTTATCTAATAACCCATGCATTGGTTGTTTTTAAAAAAAAACTACTGTGCAAATAAACAATAGGTTGTCTATTAAAAATATATTAAAGTTTTCTATAAATCTACTATCGCAGTCAATAATAAAGGTTAGAGTTGGCATTGTTGGATAGAATTGCAGAACAATAGAAATCCCTGCATTAATTTATGTAAAAGGGGGAAACGTTGTTATACAAACCGGCATAATTAATTTAATCAAAATAAATATGGTAAGAAAGGAATATGTTGTCCCCCCCATCGTTATCATTTAAGTGATGGAATTCAATGCAGTCGCAAGGTAAATTGCAGGTTTGAGAAAATCGAGGACGCTACCCACAGTCATGCAACTCTCTGCGCAGGTAAGAATTTCCCAACAGGGTCTGGAGGTGTCAAATCATAGTCTATCGTGTATCTTAAATGGATGAGTCGCGATCTTACTACTGTCATGCATACCAAAGGTTGGCTGTCAAAATTTGATGTCTGCATGATAATTAAATGTTGTAAAAATCAAGGGGGATTCGTTGCTGTTAAAAACACCACCAATATGCCCCAGAAAACACATCATTCGCATGGAAAAAATGCCCTTTCACACTATCCATACACAACAAAATTTTTCCCATCATACACCATTGTTTACCGCTAAATCGTTACATGCTATCACTATCAATCGAATGTAAATCGACTGCTATAATTTAAATAATATTTCGTTGACTACAAACGTTGTCTCATAAACATTTGATACATGTTCAGGAGCGGTCAAATAATAAAATGCAGTTCAAAATAAGATGGAAACTCTGCATACCTAGTTGTTGGAGCATAGTCTAAACCGGTGCTAAGAATGCAGTCGATTAAATTGATGTATGAAATAAAAACTTGCAGAGTAATTTGAGATATGAAATTCATCAATCTAGATGCAGGAAAAACAAAACAAATGTTGAGACAACTTGTTAAACGCAAAGGTTACAAAAAAATGCAGTGATATAAAAACTTGGCATGATGCCAAATTCATGGAGCAGAATGTTGTTGTCTGCCAAGAAATTTACTGTGGTGCATTTCCATTCAATCGTAGAGTTTTAAATAAAATCGCAGTCCCAACAGTAATAAAAACGCCTCGAAAATTCACCAAATAGGGTAATGAATTCAGTCAAAAAGAAGGGTGAAGATCACAGAGTATCCCAAGCAATGTCTCCAGCCAATACACCCAAAAAGCAGCCCAAAATAATTTGTAAATTTTCATTCGAGTGGGCAATTACGCAAGCTAAATTCATCAAAATATCATTGTGTAGAGGAAAAATTGCAGAGAAAAAGGTGGACCAGATGTATAAAGAGCACACAGTAAATTCTTCGGGAAAAAATTCAAAACACAGACTTAAATCATCGCCAGGAAGGGTATTAAAAATGCAAAGTTCAGCGTAGAGGATCTAAGGCGGTTCATTGCAGGAAGGGATAACAATAGCAGAGGTAATCAATTGCAACAAGGCGCAAGACAATCACTCGACCAGGAACAATCCACAGTGCTAGATGGCTGGGCAAAAACATTCATCGCTCATCATCCACGCACATAAAAGAAGGGCATTAGGATCTATAGGTCTATTAACACTGAAGTGAGGACTGTCGATCCGACTCCTGGCCGACTGCTCAGGCGAGGACTGATGAGCTAGGGACGAAGGCGAAATATGAAGCACAAACTCATCACAAATCAATACAACCATAGGACGGTCACAACATGCAGGGAATCAAAGGCCAATGGAATCAATCAACAACAAGCTTAAGGCTATGGGGGAGATTCAGTTCTCAATTAAAATGCTAAGTCAATCATTTTCTTTACACAATTAAAAATACAGAACTAAAATTGTAAAGTAGACTAATAATTTACCATGCAAAAATAAAGGAAGTGTATCGTAACCCAAGTCGTCAGCTCTGAGTCGTTGTCCTGCGTGCTCCGTGCAGCTCCCACTTGCTGACTGATGAGACTTCATCGGTACCTCCCATCCAACGCTAGGGGTACTCTTCTTCCCCCTTAACCCCCCGAGATGCAAAGGGGCCACACACACTAAACCAGAGATCAGCTAGCTCCCAGCTCGCCTCACAAGGCTGAGCTACCACTCCTCACCGAGTTGGGAATCCCAACTCCCATAAGATAAGTCAGACAAGTCTAAAATTCTATAGCGTAACGTTATGCATCACCGAAGAGATCCATCATCCTCCTCCTCCCTCCTTTATATAGATTTTCTAAGTCATTTACTTTCCCAAAATCCCATTTAATTCATTGTTCAATAATTTAATTCATAATAATCCTCCACGTACAAGTGTCACCCATCCCCTTCATTGCACCATAAATTAATTTCATTAATTAATTAATTACTCTTATTTCCCTCACCCACCTAAAAGCACTCCTAGAATCGCTCCTAGATGTCCCCATATTCCCTTACAAGTTTTAATGACTTTCCCCCTTACTAATTTACTATTTGAGTTTAATTTAGAAAGTTCTTAAATGCTAGATACCTTACTAAGTTAGACTTTCTGTTTTTTCCTTGTGTTTCCCCTTTCTTTTTATGTTTCCCGCTTTTTCCTAGTTTCCTAATTCTTTTAAATTACCCTCTTTCCCTTTTCCTTTAAAACTCAAAATGGTGGGTGTAGAAAATCAACTTTTTCCCTTTTTCCTTTTTTAATTAATAAATTTTAATTAGCATCGGTGACAAAACAATTATTTTCCCTTTTTCCCCTTTTTGAATTTTTATCCCCAAAAAGATTTTTATAAATTAAATGAATTACTTACCCCCTTCTCGTCTCATCATTAAATATGCTTATCATTATTATTTATTTAGTTTTAGTTTTAGTTTTATGTAAATAGATATTTTTTTATCACAGGTATCACTTAGACCTAGACTTTATTTTCCTGGGTTGGGTGACATTTTATTAGGGAAATTGTTTTGAATCTTTCTTATCACGTTATTCGTCCTAAGACCATCTAGGTTTATCCATTTATTAATTAACAACGTGATGTGCCCTTCAGGACACACTAGGTGCTCCAAGGGTGCCACTCGCCTCACATTGTTTCCCTTGCACTACGTGCTTCAAGGGTCTCACTCACCTCCTTTTGTTTTTCTTGTGCGACATGCCCTTCAAGACGCACTTTGTGCCCCAAGGGTGCCACTCGCCTCTTGACTGACTTGGTAGATATCAAAAACCCCTAGAGTCAATACTCTGCTAGGTGATCTTGTGGGAGACTAAGGGCCTCTAAGTAATAAGGCACCTGCCTTATTGCGCACCCCTTAGAACCATCATGAGCGACTATTGCAGTCTTCCCTCATGGCATCGTGGGTCTACTCAAACTAGGTATTTGTTAACCTACATTTCGAAACATGATGAGAGTGCTAGTAGGTTGTGGTAGGGTTGTTGTCCACACCTCTCCCTCAACGTCTCTGGTAGTCGTGAATGACCCCTCTACTACACATGTGATTCTGGTCGACAAGATATCGTCAGCCTGCATCATCAACGAATCATGTCAGAAATATATCCATAATCATATCATCTAATCATATGCACAAATGTCATATATACAAAAACAAACTCCAATAGTCCACTCCCTGACTTGATCCAGAGTCCAAGGGGTTCCATCGATGCCTCTGCATCCTCGAGGTCCAAAATCCTGCACACTCAGGAAAATCAAGTCAATAGAACTTATTTATGTCAATGCAGTCAAATAACATGTCATCAATTCATAATGCCTCATAATCATAAATAAAATGCCCAAAAGTATAATAATATGGATCACTTGCGAGCAAGTGTCCTTAAGGATAAGTTCGCTCAGTGCGTGCAAAAGAGGGATGTTACATACAACCCCTCTTGGTATAAACTTCGTCCCGAAGTTTCACAGTATATAAGTGTCGAAATAATGTGTATCACTTTATCCCAAGTCTATCTATCCAACAAAAATGGAAACTGTTGGCGCATATCATATGCATCCTCCGAGGTCATCGAGTGTAGACCATAGTTGTCCCACTGGACTTTTACCTCATCTATTGTTCAACGTCGTAGTTGTTGAATGTGATGATCTGGGATATGGATCGGCTCAGACTTGAGCTCACCCTCATCCGACCCCCGCAAGGTGCTCAAGTCAAAACATGTTTAGGATTACTAACCATAATGTCTCAAATAGAGACATGGAAGACATCGTGCATACACCTCAAGAATAAAAAAAGGCTAGTCATTAGGCCACGGGCCTCTCTTTTCCACCGTCTCGTAGGATCCCACGAATCTAAGAGATATTTTAGCCCCTTTTCTGAACTTGATCGAACTCTTATGCGGTTTCCTCCACAAAAATACTCAATTGCCACGTCGTAACTGCGGTCGACACGATGCGCATCGACATAACTCTTTTGTCGATCCTGCACTTCCTTGATCCTTTGTCATATAGTTTTCATTTAATATTCCAATTCTTGGATCACTTCCAGCCCCACCAGGACCCTATCCTCAAGCCGATCCGAACTCAAAGGCGTCTGACACGATCACCCATAAGGAAACCCGAAAGGCGCCATCTTAATGGCGCTTTGGTAACTATTGTTATATGCAAATTCTACCAGTGGAAATAATTATTCCCAACACTTTTGTTGGTCCATCATGTACATGCACAACATGTCTTCCAAGGTCTGGTTCATTTGTTCGGTCTTCCTATCAGTCTTCAGGCATTACATAGTACTATAGTTAAGTCAGGTTCCCAAGGCCTCTTGGAAACTAGTCCAAAATAATCCAGTGAATGTCGATCCTCGATCGGACATAGTTCCATAAGGCACTCCATGCAGCCTCACAATCTTAGTGATGAAAACTCTATCTAAGTCAGGTGCCTGTTACATCATACGCACAAGAATAAAGTAACCAATCTTCGTCTGAGTGTCAACTACTATGAAAATCGATTCATGTCTCCTTTCCATCAGTGGAAATCCAACAATTAAATCCATCGAAATAACCTCCCATTTCGATTCCAAAATAGTGTGTGGTTGTAGTAATATTGTTGGATGTCTATGTTCAACCTTTACATGCTGACATTCTAGGCATATGACCACATAGTTAACTATGTCTTCCTTCATTCCCTTCCAGAAGAATAAGGGTTTAAGTTCCACCTTCATCTTCATGACTCCTGGGTGAGCCATGTACACTGCTTTATGAGCCTCGTTTAGGATCAAACTCCTCAACACGTCGTTCAGTGGTACTTAAATTTGTTTTTTAAATATCAGTACTCCATTATCGTCCAACATAAATCCTTCAAATCTTGGTACCATCATTGTGTTTAGTCTGATAAAATCCTTGAACTCTTTTCACCAGGCACCGTCATGCTGTAAAGTTAGAATCCATTCACGTAGATTCGTCTGAAGAGGAAACACCGAAAAGATGTGTGGTCTCTGACTCAAGGCATATTCCACTTGGTTCACTATTTCTTTTATGTAATAAATCTCGAATCGTACTCTCTAAGCAGTTCCGACCAACTTCGTTGTCGCGCGTTCTGGTCTCTTTGCGTAAATATGTGTTGTAGTCCACAGTGGTCCATCTTTAGTTCAAATTTTCATCCAACTAGGTTGTGTCTCCAAACCTTCAAGGCATAAACAATGGATAACAACTCCAAATCGTGCATCACATAGTTCTCCTCATGCCTTTTCAGTTTCCTCGAGATGTGAGCAATCACTCGACCTTCTTGTGTCAAGACTCCACCCAAGTATTCCTTGGATGCGTCAGTGCATTCCAAGAAGTCTGCATCCATGTGAGTCACCTTTAGTATCGGTGTTGTTGTCAACAGCTCTTTGAGCCTCCCAAATTCTTCCATGCATTTTTTGGTCCAAACAAACTTCTTTTTCTTCTTCTGCAATTCCATGATCGGATTTTCTATCCTCGAAAATCCCTCGATGAACCGTCAATAGTATCCTGCTAAACCCATGAAGCTACGCACTTCCGGGACATTCGCCGGTGCAGGCCATTCCATAATAGGCTCAACCTTTGTTGTATCCACGGCGATACCTTCACCTAATATGACATGCCCTAAGTAATGAATCTTCGATTGATAAAACGAGCATTTGGACAACTTTCCACACAATTTGTTCTCTCGCAGACACTGTAGTACCAAGCAAAAGTGCTCGTCATGCTCCTCCGTCATTCAAGAGTAGATCAGAATATCACCAATGGATACTTGGATGAACTTGTCCAAGTACTCGCAAAACACCTTTTTCATCAACTTTATAAATACCCCTGGGGAATTTGTCAGTCCAATGGTAAAACAGTAACTCGTAATCTCCAAACCTCATCTTAAACGAGGTCTTAGGAATGCCATCCTCCTTGATCCGTAATAGGTGAACCCTGATCATAAATCGATCCTTGAAAACACCATCGCACCCTTCATTTGATCGAACAGATCATCAATCCTTGGAAACGGATATTGATTCTTGATCCTTGCCTTGTTCCATAGACGATAGTCAATGCAGAGTCTCCACGACCCATCCTTCTTTCATATGAAAATAACAAGTGCGCCCCATGGTGACACACTTGGGCATATAAGTCCCAGGTCCAGCAACTCCTTCAGTTGCATTCTCAACTCCTGTAACTCTGGGGTTGACATCCGATAAGTCATTCTAGCTATTGGTTCAGTCCTCGGTTTTAGGTCTATGGTAAACTCCAATTCCTTCTCCAGTGACATTCCATGTAACTCCTCCGGAAAGACATCTGCAAAATATCTGACCACCGGAAGGTGTTCTAGACCTTCTGCTACTCCCTTTTCATTTTAACGCAAGGATCACATAAAGCTTACATCCCTTGTGCATGTTCTTGCATAGCTGCAAGGAAGAGATGAACCTCAGGGAAACTCCCTGGTTCCATCCTACAATCACGCGTCTTTTTTCCTCATCATCGACCAAGCTCAACCATTTCATCTTACAGTTGAGTATCGCCTCATGCGATTCCAACCAGTCCATACCGATCACGATGTCATAATATCCTAAGATCGTGACGTATAGGTTGGCCCTGGTGAAAAACTCTCCCAGGTTAAGGGTACATCCCGTAACCTTTCCTCCAACCTTCTGTTTAGTTCCAGAAGCCATATCTATGAAGCTAAACTCATCATGTTCTACTACCTTTACCTTAATCCTTTTTAGCATTGCACCAGAAATGAAACTCTCGCTAGCACCGGGATCTATCAAAATACTAAGGGTCTGGTCAGTGACGGTACCTGACGTCTCGAGCATAGTCGATTGGTGCTCTTCCTAGTGGTTATTCACCGTTGCATGAATCCGATGGGCCTTGCCCAAATCTCCCACAGTAGTGGATCCAGCTGATCCAGACGCTCTAGTCCTCTCCACTAGGCAGTCGCGCTATTAGTGTGGCTCCCCACATGTCTGACACCCCTTCTTTGGTCCAGTACTCCTGGTACCTAAAGTAGAAGTTGAATTCCAACGCTAAGGCTAACACAAACCTATTGACCTTAAGTTTCTCAGTAAGGGTGTGGAGCATACCGAAGCAGATCCAAAAATGGGCCTCGTACTTGGGCACCGTACGAACGCCCTGTTGTAAGGCATTTGAACTTGTTGAGTTGACGCTCGATGAATTCCTCAGAAGATACCTCTCGTGGAACCGTTCCTCAAATAGTTCCCATGACATGTCTTCGACGAGCATGTTTAAAAGTGGCAGGAGCGTCTTCCACCATAGAAGAGTGCTCCCCTTCATTTGAAAGACCACCCCAAGAACCTTCATGTTGGAGTTATAGTCGAGAAGTGCAAGCACCTCGACTTATTCTCCAACCAAGCCTCGACAGCTGCACTATCCGGGGCACCAAAGAACTCGAGAAATTTGACATTCTTGAGTTCACAATGAAAACTAACGGTACTGACTGGGTGCGTTGTGGACCCTCAGGGGTACGGGCACCCCGACCTCATATCAGTAAAGAAGGTGAGTCATGGCTTCTGACCATCTCTAGAAGGACCCTGGTCAGACAATGATCATCCCTTACAACAATCGAATCCAACCCAAGGGATTTTTCCTCCCCCATGGGGTTAGACTTTGAGGGAGTGAGTACTTCTGGAGTCGTTGCGCCTCCTTCCATGGCATCACGCCACAACCTATTTGGATTCCTCTAATCGAGATCATCGTCTGGATACATTAAAGTTTTAATAAGTGCTAAGTGAAAACTCAAAGGTTTACTGCATTGCAAAGCCTGGTGATCCACAGTCGTAGGGTTGAACCCACTCTGATAACATATGTAACGACCCCATCGTTACAACTACAAGCGAAGAAGAAGTAATTTTTTTTTTTTGTTTTAGGCAAGAAGGCGACGAAGACAACATTTTAACCACACCCTGACAACAAATGCAAGCACGCAGTCCAGGCAACAAGAAACCATGACTCCACGCAATGGCATAAGGGAAACTGGGCGAAACATGCATAGAACAACAAGGAGGAATGACTACCCTCCCGACACAAACAAGGCATGCGTACAAGCTAAGGGACAACATCCCCTCTCGACACAACGACCTTGACAAACAAGACTAGAACCTCAAGGCACGCGAACCAAACGCATGAAGGTGTTCCACCCATGCGCCAAAAGAAACTTACAATGCTTGACTACACTCTCATAGAACGCACTGACTCTGGCCAAGTTCTCGTTCGCCTCTATCCAATAGGGCGCACCATGATCCCTCCATCAGGAATCATGTCGTCCCCATGTGATAGACACGTCAATAACCTTGGCACAACACATCCTATCTGGACCGAGGAATCTAGATAAATCTGACATGCTAGGAGACAAATACCGAAGAAAACCACACGTATATCCCAACAACAGGTCGACGAGACGCTAGAGGAAGAAAAGATGAAAAGGGATCTCACTCGAAAAGAAAAGCGCAACTAGACGAATGATTTCTTGTTTCCTACAAGGCAACGTGTGGTGAAACCGCTAAGACCAACCACCATTTACAAATCACCTGAAGGCGCAAGGTTACGCCACTGCATCAACAATGATCTTATCATGAGGCAACTACAACTTTTATGATACAAGGAACCTTCAAGTTCTTGAAACGAAACTTTACAAGTATAACCATTCATTGGGGTAAAGGGTTAATACTTACTAATTATTAAATATTGGTTAAATTAACTATCTCAACCCTGACCAACTTTTCTATTATTATTATCACTTAACTTTAAAAATAAGAAGAGTTGGTTAACCCAAAACCTTCCCAGTTACTTAAATAACGTTGGGCTCCAATCCCCAAACCATCATGTATGCATACACTAACTAGATATCATTAAGAAATTTGACAACCTAACTCCTTGAAGTGAAATGAATAACTAACTAGGTAAAACATAACACCCTTCAAGTTAGAAAATGAGTTTCATAAGAAAATTTTGTTTTTATTACAGAACAACTCCTGCACACAACTAGACCTTGATGCATAACCTAGACTTTCTAATCTTTTCAACATATTTTAAAACTAAAAACGAGAGAGAATATATCAATACAATGGAATCACGGTGATAACACTCATTTATAACGTTACCTTTAAGAAAGGTTAGCAAAAAATTAAAGGAAATTATAAGGGATTAAATAAGCATGTTGTCGGATGGAAACACAGTCTAACCAAGGATGTCCACGTTGTCTAATAACCCATGCGTTGGTTGTTTTAAAAAAAAAACTACTGTGCAAATAAACAACAGGCTTTCTATTAAAAATATATTAAAGTTTTCTATAAATCTGTTATCGCAATCAATAATAAAGGCTAGAGTTGTCATTACTGGACGGAATCGCAGAACAACGGAAAGCCCTGCGTTAATTTATGTAAAAGGGGGAAACATTGTCATACCAACCGACATAATTAATTTAATCAAAATAAAGATGGTAAGAAAGGAATACGCTTCCCCCCCATCGTTATCAATTAAGTGAGGGAATTCAACGCAGTTGCAAGGTAAATTGTAGGTTTGAGAAAATTGAGGACGCTACCCACAGTCACGCAACTCTCTGCGCAAGTAAGAATTTCCCAATGGGGTCTGGAGGTGTCAAATCACAGTCTATCGCGTATCTTAAATGGCTGAGTCAAATTCTTACTATTGTCATGCATACCAAAGATTGCCTGTCAAAATTTGATGTTTGTATGATAATTAAACGCTATAAAAATCTAGGGGAATTTGTTGTTGTTAAAAACACCACCAATATGTCGCAGAAACCACATCATTCGCACGGAAAAAATGTTATTTCACACTATCCATACACAGTAAAATTTCACCCACCATACACCATTGTTTGCTGCTAAATCACTGCATACTATCACTATCAATCGAATGTAAATCGACTGTTATAATTTAACTAATATTTCTCTAACTACAAACGTTGTCTCATAAACATTTGATACATGTTCTAGAACGGTCAAATATTAAAACGTAGTTCAAAATAAGCTGGAAACTATGCATACATAGGTGCTAGAACGTAGTCTAAACCAGTGCTGAGAATGTTGTCAATTAAATCATTGTATGAAGTAAAACTTGTAGATTAATTTGAGATATGAAATTCATCAATCCAGATGCAGGAAAAACAAAAAAAATGATGATACAACTTGTTAAACACAGAGGTTATAAAAAAAACACAGTGATATAAAAACTGGGCATGATGACAAATTCGTGGAGCAGAAAGTTGTTGTCTGCCAAGAAATTCATTGCGGTGCATTTCCATTCAATTGCAGAGTTTTAAATAAAATTGCAGTCCCAACAGTAATAAAAATGCCTCGAAAATTCACCAAACAGGGTAATGAATTCAGTCAAAAAGAAGGGTGAAGATCGCAGAGTATCCCAAGCAATGTCTCCAGCCAATACACCCAAAAACGCAGTCCAGAATAATTTATAAACTGTCATTCGAGTGGGCAATTATGCAAGCTAAATTCATCAAAATATCATTGTGCAGAGGAAAACTCATAGAGAAAAAGGCGGACCATATGTATAAAGACCACACAGTAAATTCATCGGGAAAACATTAAAAATGCAGACTTAAATCATCGCCAAGAAGGGTATTAAAAATGCAGAGTTCAGCGTAGAGGATCTAAGGCAGTTCGCTACGGGAAGGGATAACAATAGAAGAGGTAATCAATCGCAACAAGGTGCAGGACAATCACTCAACCAGGAACAATCCACAGTGCTAGACGGTTGGGCAGAAACATCTGTCGCTCATCATCCATGCACAAAAAAGTGGGGCATTAGGACCTATAGGTCTATTAACACCGAAGTGATGACCGTCGATATAGCTCATGGTCGACTGCTCAGGTGAGGACTGATGAGCTAGGGACGAAGGTGAAATATGAAGCAAAAACTCATCACAAATCAATAAAACCATAGGACGGTCACAACATGTAAGGAATCGAAGGCCAAGGGAATCAATCAACAGCGAGCTTAAGGCTATGGGGGAGATTCAGTTCTCAATTAAAATGTTAAGTCAATCATTTTCTTTACACAATTAAAAATACAGAACTAAAAGTGTAAAGTAGACTAATAATCTACCATGCAAAAATAAAGGAAGCGTATCGTAACCAAAGTCGTCCGCTCTGAGTCGTTATCTCGCGTGCTCCGTGCAACTCTCGCTTGCTGACCAATGAGACTTCACCGGTACCTCCTAGCCAACGCTAGGGGTACTCTTCTTTCCCCTTAGGCCCCCGAGCTGCAAAGGGGCCACGCACACTGAACCAGAGATCAACTAGCTCCTAGCTTGCCTCGCAAGGCCAAGCTACCACTCCTCACTGAGTTGGGAATCCCAACTCCCACAAGCTAAGTCAGTCAAGTATAAACTTTTGATGCGTAACATTATGCATCACTAAAGAGATCCATCATCCTCCTCCTCCCTCCTTTAAGTCATTTACTTTCCCAAAATATCATTTAATTCATTGTTCAATAATTTAATTCATAATAATCCTCCCCATACAAGTGTCACCCATCCCCTTGATTGCACCATAAATTAATTTCATTAATTAATTAACTACTCCTATTTCTCTCACCCACCTAAAATCACTCCTAGAATCGCTCCTAGGTGTCCCAATATTCTCTTACAAGTTTTAATGACTTTCCCCCTTACTAATTTACTAGTTGAGTTTAATTTAGAAGGTTCTTAAATGCTAGATACCTTACTAAGTTAGAGTTTCTACTTTTTCCTTGTGTTTGCCCTTTCTTTTTATGTTTCCCGTTTTTTCCTAGTTTCCTAATTCTTTTAAATTTCCCTCTTTCCCTTTTCCTTTAAAACTCAAAATGGCAGGTGTAGAAAATTAACTTTTTCCCTTTTTCCTTTTTTAATTAATAAATTTTAATTAGCATCAGTGACAAAACAATGATTTCCCCTTTTTCCCCTTTTTAAATTTTTATCCCCAAAAAGATTTTTATAAATTAAATGAATTACTTACCCCCTTTTCGTCTCATGATTAAAGATGATTATCATTATTATTTATTTATTTTTATTTTTATTTTTATGTAAATAGATATTTTTTATCACAGGTATCACTTAGACCTAGACTTTATTTTTCTGGGCTGGGCGACATTTTATTAGGGAAATTGTTTTGAATCTTTCTTATCACGTTATTCATCCTGATGCCATATAGGTTTATCCATTTATTAATTAACAACGCGACGTGCCCTTCAGGACGCACTAGGTGGTCCAAGGGTGCCACTTGCCTCACATTGTTTCCCTTGTGCGATGTTCCCTTCAGGATGCACTATGTGGTCCAACGGTGCCACTTGCCTCCTTCCATTTTTATTGTGTGACGTGCCCTTCAGGATGCACTCCGTGCTCCAAGGGTGCCACTCGCCTCTTGACTGACTTGGTAGACATCAAAAACCCCTAGAGTCAATACTCCTCCAGGTGATCTTGTGGGAGACTAAGGGCCTCTAAGGAATAAGGCCCCTGCCTTATTGCACACCCCTTAGAACCATCGTGAGTGACTATCGCAATCTTCCCTCATGACATCATGGGTTTTCTCGAAATAGGTAGTCGTTAACCTACAATTCGAGCCCCGACGAGAGTGCTAGTAGGCTATGGCAGGGTTGTTGTTCACACCTCTCCCTCAACGTCTTTGGTAGTCGTGCATGACCCCTGTACTCCACATGTGAGTCTGGTCGGAAAACTATCGTCATCCTGCATCATCAACGAATCATGTCAGAAATATATCCATAATCATATCATCTAATCAGATGCACAAATTTCATATATACAATAATCAAACTCCAATATTCCACTCCCTGACTCGATCCGGAGTCCAAGGGGTTCCATCGATGCCTCTGCATCCTCGAGGTCCAAAATCCTGCACACTCAGGAAAATCGATTCAATAGCACTTGTTTATGTCAATGCAGGCAAATAACATGACATCAATTCATAACGCCTCATAATCATAAATCAAATTCCCAAAAGTATAATAATCTGGATCACTTGCGAGCAAGTGTCCTTAAGGATAAGTTCGCTCAGTGCACGCAAGAGCGGGATGTTACAGTTTAATGGTCATAATGGTTTTAAGTATGTTATGTGGAGCATAAGGAATAAAGCATTTTTACAGGCACAAGGACATTATATTTGGCTATCAGTTGTTACAAGATATGATAGTTCAAAAAAGGAAAAGACTGCAGCCAAGAAGGAATTGAAGAAGAATAACAAAATAGCAATGGATTTCATCTGGGAAGGATTAATTAATCTAGTAAGAGAAAAGTTTGGTAAATTTCCATCATCCAAATAACTTTGGGATAAGTTACATGAAATATATTCTTCACCCATCACAAATTTAGAAAATGCCAAAGAAGATGCAGGTACAGATCAAGAAGAAATATGTTCACCGTGTCAAACAGATATAGAAAATGAAAAGTTCATAATCAATAGAGGCATGTTGCTTTTCTTTAATTGTGAAAAATGCGGAGATCTCGAAATAGAATGCCATGAAGGAAATGAGACAGAAAAACAAATTGAAAAAGAAGGCAATTATGAGGCAGAATTGATTATTTCTTTAGATGAACTAAGAGAAGAAAAGAAGTCACTCAAGAAAGAATTAATGAAACAAAAGGAAAGTGTTCACATTTTTTAAGAATCCCAACAGGTCATCGAGAACTTAAGAACTCATCTAAAAGAAGCCAGAAAGATCGAAGAAAATATTGAATATCAAAAGCAGTCTTTGGAAGCCAACATAGCAGCACAAAAGGAAGAAGCAGAAATGAGAGAGAATATATTGACAGATCATATTAAGGAAAGAACTAACGATCTAAACCAGCTTGAGTCAAATTTTGGTCAAGAATATAAAGGACTTGAAGAAGAAATAATCACATTAAAAATTCATCTTGAAGAAGCGAAAAGAACAAAAGAAGTCATGAAGTCTCAGATAATGAAGAAAGAATAAGAGGTTGAGAAACTTGAAGAAGAAGTTGTCACATTGAGAAGTAAGATTGTCAAGCTCAACAAGAATGTTAAAGAGACAAAAACATCCACATCATTTATAGAGAATGAAGAGAAGCACTCTAGGTTGCTACAAAATAGAAAGAGTTATGCAGAAGTACTCAAAGGAAGGAATCATGGTCAACCAGAATCAAAGAAAAATATTGAAGATGCATACTCAAGAAAACCATCCATGTTCAAGCCACAAAGAAGATTCAATCATGATCATGATCATTCAAGGAATAATTTCAAAAGTACTACACCACAAAGAAGATCATTCACTCCCAGGTATGAAAATTTATTTTATGGTCATTGTTTTTATTGTACTAGTTTTGGACATAAGGTTGCAGATTGCAGGGATTATAAAAATGTTCAAGAAAGAAATGCCTATGTGGCCCCACGTAACATTGAATGTTACAAATGTCATAAATATGGACACAAAGATATTGATTGTAGAAGCATGATCTATACTTCCATGAAAGAGAACACCGATATCAGATATAAGAAAGTATGGATAAGAAAACATGAAGAATAGGTGAACAACGAATAGGTCCCATAGATTGAAAGATTGGCAATAAAACGATATGAATAAAATTCTACAGAGAAAAATAAAGATGTAAGATACAGAAAGGTTTGGAAAATAACTAAAAGAAAATAAGGACAAGTAAATAAGGAACATGTTCAAGAGATTGTACTTTCAGGCATTGTAGTGAAAGATGAATCCACAGACAGAAAGAAAGAAGTCAGAGCTCGGAGAGATGATGAATCTACCAATGAAGATGATGATTAATATACCAATGAAGATGATGATGAATACACATCAGAGCATGAATTGTTATGAGCCATCCAGCTTAGAAAGTCCCATGTAATATGAATATTAGATAGGGGGAGTCTATGCGATAGTTGTGGTAGACCAAAGAATCATCCTTCGAGCAAATTATAGAGTTTGAGAAGAGAGATCCAAAGCACTCAGTTAGAAGAAGTACAATTTGATAGATTAGTCAAGACTTCATTATAGTATAGTGATAAATGGGTCATAATTATGGACAGTTGCGCAAGTAGAGTCTTGGATAGTATGGACAGAGATGGATTTGTAAGAACACTTAGCAGGTTTGGATAGATATATGATAGTGGACAAGAGCATGGATTCATAGATTGGTTCAGAGAGTGATTCAGATACAAAGGAACATTATCATAATGGATGATAATTACACAGGAAATGGCTCAAACAATGCTAATGGATTCCAAATTGATAGATATTTTTTGGACACATGCAGTGCATACAATAGTTCACATTCAAAACAGAGTAATTCTCAAAAACAACAATGACAAAACTCCCTGTGAACTATGGAAAGGAAGCACATACAACAACCTCTACATCAACATATGTCAAATCAACCAAGGAATTTTTATTTCTCAAACTAAGTATATCAGAGAAATGCTAAAGAGATTCAGAATGGAAGATTGCAAACTAGTTACCACTCCTATGAAAACTAGTTGTAAGTTGAGCAAAGATGATGATTCAAAGTCTACAGACCAGAGGAAATACAGGTCAATGATTGGTAGCTTACTATATGTGACAACATCTAGAGCAGATGTAATGCAAGTAGTTGGACATATGGCACAATTTCAAGAAGAACCAAAGGAATCACGTGTATTAGCAGTAAAGAGGATTATCAAATATCTCAAAGGAACAAAAGAGTTTGGATTATGGTATCCAAAAGGAAAGGATCTATCACTTATTTCCTACATAGATGCAGATTGGGTAGGTTGCATTGATGACCGACAAAGCACCGATGGAGCAACATTCTACTTGGGTGAGTGTTTAGTATCATGGCTAAGCAAGAAACAATCATCGGTGTTCTTATCTACGGTCGAGGCAGAGTATATTGCAGCAATGGGATGTTATACACAGGTTCTATGGATGAAACAAACTGTGACAGATATATAGGTTGAGTATAATGATCCCATTCCAATATATTGTGATAATACAAGTGCCATCAGTATCTCAAAGAACCTGGTGATGCACTCCAAGATGAAGCACACTCCAATCAAGTATCACTTTCTACGGGAACATGTTACAGAGAAGAACATTAGAGTTGAATATGTGGGAACAAAAGAACAAGTGGCAGACATCTTTACAAAACCACTTCCATGGGAATCCTTTGACTATCTTCGCCAGAGACTCAGAGTTATTTCTACTCCAAAATGAATGCTTTTGAATGCTTATCTTATATGTCTTAGATGTACACGAGGAAGCACCATAAAGAGGACATTTTTGGTTGGGAGATCAGTTTTAGGAAGAGTTATGTTAGGGGGAGCAACCCCGGATGGAAATATACCTTTTCCATTGATGACAAAGAGAGAGATATTTATCATATGCAAAGGTAAATTCTTGGAGAGAGAGCATAGAGACATGTTTCCAAGGGGAGCGATTTTCACAAGGGAAGAATGAGAGATATGAATTCAAATTGATACCCTTTTTCAAAGGGGAAGATATTATTCATATGAAGGGAGAGAGAGTAATCAGGGGCTTATAAACACAAAGAAAAAT
Source organism: Picea engelmannii (assembly GCA_009831015.1). Lineage (NCBI taxonomy): Eukaryota > Viridiplantae > Streptophyta > Pinopsida > Pinales > Pinaceae > Picea > Picea engelmannii. The sequence continues at coordinate 40,077 of ML790629.1, read as the reverse complement.
AAAAGGCATGTAGATAGGGGGAGCAGCCCCAAGGAGATTTCAGTTAGGGGGAGAAGATCCAAAGGGAGATACCCTTTGCCATTGATGTCAAAGGGGGAGAGATAGAAACATTGATGAGGAGTATAAGCATGAATTCTATCATGACTAAGTGTTTCCATCAATGTTGGTGTTGCCATCAATGCCAAAGGGGCAGATTGTCAGATAGTTGGCTTCGGTTGATGGACAATTGGTATGTATTGTTGGTTGTCATTGATGTCAACCATTGGAGAGTGATATTGTAGATTGATTTCAACCCTTATTGATTGATGTCAACCCTTGGAGAAAGTCTGGTAGCGAATTCTGGTAGCACAAAGGTTTGGGTAATGGACCCAAGTTTTTTTGATGTATAATGGTATGAGTTTTAATACATTTGAAGGTAAGACTATTATATATGGGTATTACATGTCATGCCATTTCCGGTGGTATGTGGAACGTCACATAACTCCTCACGGTTAGAGAGTTATGGCCATGTGAAGTTAGAGAACCCTCATGAGTCATCTAGAAGCCCCAACAAGTCAAAGTAGTCAAAGTGGTTTAAGAGATCTTTAGAAGGAAAATAATAAAGTGAAGTGATGAGTTTACTATAATTCAAAATGAATACTAAATAAATTATTTAAATAATAAAGTTAATGGAGAAATTACTAAGTTTACAAGTGGTTAAAAGTGGTTTAGCCCTAAAATAAGGAAAGTGGTTTAAGAGGGTTAGAAGGTAACCCCTTGAGGTAAAGTAAAGTGATGAGTGTACTATAAGTCAAAGTGGATACAAAATAAATTATTTAAATAATAAATTTAATGGATAAATTACTAATTAGACTAGTGGTTAGAAGTTGGTTAACCCTAAAATAAGGAAAGTGGGTTAACATGGTTAAAAGGTAACCCCTTGAGGAAGCTACATGAAAGTATAAATAAGAGGAAAGAATCTCTCCTTTTAATCACACTTGAGCATACTGAATATATACATGTGACTGAGGTAACCAAAGGATATCTAAGCCAAATTTTAGAGGGAAGGTGAAGTAAAAAAGGTCGAAATTCAAGAGAGGATAAATTATTTTGATGATTCTTTCTAAGGTATGTTATTTACAGGTCATCTCACCATTTTTGCAATAACTTTTTTTCTAGAATGATTCGGACTGTGAAATTGAGAGTCCGTTGAGAAAACATATCCAAGTAGTTGTGGTACAAATTTTAGCTTGTGGGTCGTTGTATTTTTGGAGTTACACTCTGTGGAAAAGAATCTCTACATGGTTAAAAGGTAACCCCTTGAGGAAGCTACATGAAAGTATAAATAAGAGGAAAAAATCTCTCCTTTTAATCACACTTGAGCATATTGAATATATACATGTGACTGAGGTAACCAAAGGATATCTAAGCCAAATTTTAGAGGGAAGGTGAAGTAAAAAAGTTTGACACATACATCCTTGGATTGGGATTTGTAAGAAGCAGGGCTGATCATTGTGTATATTCCAAGCAGGTTGGTAATCACATGTAAGTTTTAAACCTGTGAAGTAAAGCAATGCATATAGATTCTTAAGCAAAACAGAATTTAATCAATGGCTCATTCAGATAGTACACAGAGATTTATACTGGAAACCCTCAACTAGGAAAACCTTTCTTATATTCATTATATCGAATTTCACCATTCACCATACAATATACACAATGTTTTTAGGTATTTCGTAGATACCAGAACCCTAATCTCTTAATCCGGGATTAATTTACAAAAACGCTAAAAATAGCAAAAACCGCCCCAAAAAAAAGTTGGGGGCCCTACCTCGGGCTACTGCCCGTTACCGAACATTGCGCGTAACCAAGAGGGGGTATACCTACCCCCCCCTGGGACCCCCTTAGGAAAGCGCCCAGCACACACGGCACAAATAGAGAACTAGTACGAGGGATCGTCAGACGCAGTTGTCATATCTGACGCACCCACACACACACATGCAAAGAATATAACACATACCCAACATTATCCCACTTGTTGTTTTCTTTGCATCTAGGGGTCCAAGGGATTATATAGTTAACAATCCAGGGCAACAATGCCCATTGTTACTCTACACCAAGAGAACTTTTCTGTTCTCACAGACTTTGTCAATGAATCTACAACATTCTTCAAAGTGTCAACCTTTTCCAGCAACACCTTCTTTTCCTCAACCATGTCTCTCACAAAGTGATACTGAACATCAATATGATTTGTCTTTGAATTATAAGTTGGGTTCTTTGCCAGGAATATTGCACTCTGACTATCACAATCTAATCTCACTGCTTGTTGTACCAACCCAATACCTGAACACAATCTTTGTAACCATATTGCTTCCTTGCTTGCATGAGTGGTTGCCATGTATTCAGCTTCTGTAGTTGAGAGTGCCACTACAGCCTGTCTTTTGCTCATCCAATTGATTTCTCCTCCAAATAGGTTAAACACATACCCACTTGTAGATCCTCTACGATCCAGATCTCCAGCCCAGTCTGCATCAACAAAGCCATGTATGTCCAGCACTCTGTCCAATCCTGGTCTTCCTTGGTAGCACAATCCATAACTAGTAGTGCCACGAAGATACCTGAAGACCCTCTTTACTGTTGTCCAATGCTCCTTCCCTGGTTTTGAAATATACATGCTCAAAACTCCCACTGCATGTGCAATGTCCGGTCTAGTACAGACCATTTCATACATCAAACTACCAACTGCACTGGCATACAGAACATGGGACATGTCCTCTTCTTCTTCCTGTCTCTTGGGACACTAATCTGCAGATAACTTTACACCTATAGGAATAGGAACCTTGATCGGTTTACTTCCATGCATATTAAACCTCTGTAATATCGTCTCAACATATTTTCTCTGATTCAACCAGAGTTTCATGTTTGCATGATCTCTTTTAATCTCCATTCCCAAAATGAAGTTAGCAGCACCGAAATCCTTCATGTCAAATTTGGAGGATAGCTGCAATTTCACCTCCTTGATAACATCCATGTTATTTCCTACCAACAACATACAACACTACATAAATGAAGTGATTACCAACCTGCTTGGAATATACACAGTGATCAACCCTGCTTCTTACAAATCCCAATCCAAGGATGTATGTGTCAAAATTTTGGTACCACATCCTAGGTGATTGCTTCAGACCA